>OX101741.1:3792240-3881300 GCA_944452665.1 Stenoptilia bipunctidactyla | reverse complement strand
CTGTAAACTTTACCTACTTATAAGTTGTAAAGTAAGGTTTATTTCTGTGAAATAACTAATAATAAGCCATTTTTTGATTATTTCTTAAATACTAATACTCTATAAACACATAAACATCCATGACTCGACGACTAATATCTGTGTTCATCACACAAATATCCGCCGCCGCCGGGATTCGAACCCAGGACTTCTGGCATAGAAGGCAATGTATGTTACCGCTACACCAGCCGGTCGTCATTCCCTTAAGTATTATCTCTTCATTATGTTACACGTTGTTCTATAAGTTCTTATAAGTTATAAGTTCTTACTGAAAAACTTCGATCGAGCCGTAACTTTTACTATTTTATACAACGTGTAACATAATGAAGAGATAATACTTAAGGGAATGACGACCGGCTGGTGTAGCGGTAACATACATTGCCTTCTATGCCAGAAGTCCTGGGTTCGAATCCCGGCGGCGGCGGATATTTGTGTGATGAACACAGATATTAGTCGTCGAGTCATGGATGTTTATGTGTTTATTTAAGTTTATTCTAATAAAAAATATGTATAACGTTTCTGTGTGTTAAATATGTGTTACATTTCGTTAGCGTGTCATTTAACCGCAATTCCCCGAAAATGAACTCCACTTTGAACTATTGTTGTGATAAAGTTTAATTAATTTAGGGGATCCTCTTGGGCTTTTATTTAGATTTTTTTTATTATTCGAAGCCGTTACAAGTCGATGCCGTTAGAAACTGGTACGTGCGCGCTTTCCTTTGTATGTCTACAATTTTTTCGTACAAAAACTATAAGCACTTTTTGAACACCGTGTATATGTTGTTATGTGAGTTAAATCTCAACATAAAATTACACAACAGCATTATCACTATCATAACAATGCTTCTGCAGGGCTAGCATGCTCACATCGATAAATACTCGAATCGACAAAATAAATATTATTTTGTTATTTTATCCTAATATACATACATACATACATAACGTCACGCTTGTATCCCTTATGGAGTAGGCAGAACACCAGAGGCTACAAGACCATCTGATGTCACGTTTGACAAATTTGGAGGTATTATAAAGATGGAGACAAACTATTGCAGTGTATAATAATATTCTAAGAAAATATCGATAAAAGGCCCGATTTATCGTTGTCGACGGTAGCATGCTAGCCCCGCTGATCATGTTTCTTAATGACTAGAATGTATGAAAATGACTAATTAAAGTTGTATAACTTGACTTAAAGTGATCTTACAACTTTTCTCCCGTAACATCTATTGCTCAAAACTATTAGTACTAACCAAGCGTAGCATTTAATTTTGTTGGCCGGCACTTTTCAAAAAGGCCCAACAAGTAATGGAGCCAAAATGATATCCTTTGTATGAAAGTCTATACCAGCACTGATCATGCTAATTCTTTTACTGTATATTCTACGTATGGTATAGAAGCTAACCCTTAAGTTATCTTTTCATTTTGTTACACGTTGTATAAAAAGCTTTCAGTGTGAAATATTATTTTATTGATTGTCATGATTACGGAAGATCTAAAACCTATTATGTCTATGTCCATAAAGCCTTCATGGTCTATGGACATGCTTCAACAAGGCATGGTCTATTCTATGGTCATACTTCTAGGGTTATTATAATCAAAATGGCTAAATACAGGAATAAATTAAACAGAATTAATCGAAGAACAGTTAACATTTAATATCACTTATCAAAGTACACTTAAACTAATTAAACTAACTTTTTGGCTTGTTTTTTTAGGGGTTAAGTTGAGTTTAATATGTAGGTAGGTACCTAACTATGCAAACTGTAAGATACCTATCTACATCCTTCTTTAAAGTATTCATCAGATGGTAGGATCTATATATCTACCTATTTGTAATAACATAATACATAATTCATATTAGTGGTGACCAAGTGGTCAAACTTCAACAGTAGGTACATCAATAAATAAATTTCTACTGTAAATAATTATAATCTTTCTGCAGTCCTTCCTTAAAAGCCAAATCTCTCTGACACTTAAGCGTAATGCGATTAAAATGGTAACAAAGGTTTTTTTTTTCTTATGAATTACGTATATTCTAATACAAGACGAAGCATTAGGCCGTATACAGAAAGAAAGCTGGAAACTTATAAGCGCTTACTAGCGCTTGTCAGCGCTGGTGACCCGCGCAGGAAAATATATGAACGCGCGCCGATAAGCACTGAACGGTGCCGACAAGTTCCGACAAGCTTCAACACGCACTGGTCAGCGCTGGGAAATCATCGTCCGATGAGTCCGACATTTTGCTTGGTCTGCCTCAACCTGCTTCCTTTGTGTAGAACGGACCAGCGCTGTCAAGCACCGGTAAGCGCTTATAAGTTTCCAGCTTACTTTCTGTATACGGCCTTACATTGTAGACAGTCTTAATTTAGATGGTAAAATATTTCAATTGATACGAAATAGTTCTAAACTTTCAGTACTCTTGAACTGTTGTTTTTGTTGTAATTGGCTTGAGGAATGAGGTCCTATGTTAACTTATTCATCATCAGAAGGCTGTTTCACCCAAAAACCCCAAGGAGCATGACCATCGTTCTTCGTTGGTCCTCGGTAAACCTTGATCTGAACGCGAGCTACGTCTTCTGAAATAAAGACAGGAAGTAGTTGAGTAAAATTGTGCACAATGTCAAGAAGCACGTAGAATAACTAAACTGAAGCAGAATGTAGGTATATGTCACCGGAAAATTGTATTAAGTATTTGATATGATATGAGCGTAAAATAATACAATTTATCACTCGTTTAGAATCTTACGGAAGTATATAAATTTCCTCAAAAATTTGTAAACTTACGGTTCTTGATATTTTCTGGTAGCATATAGACTAGCAATAGTTTCATACAAAACTGCCGTATCGCCACGCGCCTGCGTGTACGACACGAGATTACTCATTTTTCAATTTTTATTAACATTTAGCCAAATAGTTACTATTCCATTGTATTAAATATTATATGGACATGACTGTTGTGCAAGCGTACTAATAAAAATTTACTAGCAACACGTTGCGTCACATGTGACGCTGCCGTGATAGAGGAACAAACACCCAGACCTGCATACATCCATCCATCGTAAAAAAAAATATAATACACAAAATTTTAGTTTGCTTTTATTCGACAGATGTCGCTGTACGTCCATTAAATCGCGTAAGAAGAGTTATAAATGACTTAGCCATATTTCCTTAGTAAACTACTTTTATTTATCCTCACTTTCATAATTTCACAATTATAATATTAGTAGGATTAAGACCGAATGTTGCTTGGTGGTAGGACTGATCTGCCTGGCTAGCAACCCTTCATATAAAATCTGACACTCTAAGTAGGTACCTATCACCGCTCTGACGGGGATAAGTTCCAGCAATGTACAGGGTTGATATGTGGTCACCGGACAATTTTTTTTACACAATAAGTATCATTTATAGAAACGATTTCACACATACAGCAAAGCATTGTAAATAAAGTCAACTACGCGCTACTACAAAACATCTCGTAGGTCTACGTCGTAGTATTATCTATGAAATGCCGCGCCGTAGTAGCTATGTTCATCAACAGCGAATTTAAAAAAAAGTTTGTGGTGCCATATTTCTGCTTTTTTGTACTGAGCGACGCTAAAATAAATATAGGTACGTTTATATTGTATCAAAGAAGCTTACATATAAATTTGGCTGGTGACCAAAAAACAACCCCGTATTATAAAGAGCCATGTCCTTCGTATGCCCATGTGCTGCCAGCAGGTGAGATAACTACAGGTCAAAAGCTGATTAAGTCACTATTAAATAATCAACGAATGCAGATCATTAAAAAAACCGACTTCACGTCAAAACTTTGGCTGAGTTACGATGTCATCGACGTAAACATTCTACGAAATCATAACATATTTTTTCAAAATTTTAAAATTTGCAATGAAGTACTCAACCGATTCGATGAAACTTATATGGGACCAACTATGAAGTATCCTCTATCATATGAAACAAGAATTTTCAAAATTGATTCATAATTGTCCGAAATATCGTGTAACAAAGACAAAAAAACCTCCTTTTTTGGAAGTCGGTTGAAAAATGGGGTTTCTGTACCCTGCAATTAAGATTTGGGTATTATTAAAAACTACAATTTTAAGTAGGTACCTTTCTTCTCGTGTGAATCCTCGTCTTCATCATCAAACTCTTGAGGCCGGGCAGCAGATAGTACTATAAAAGACAGTAGCATCACCATCGTCCAAAATTTAATCTGTAATTAATTCAAAATATTATTATTGATCAAGGATATGGCAGGACATGGTAAGAAAACTACACTCAAGCTCGCACCCGAAAGTTTCAGCTACGTAATAAAAAACATATACTTCAGTCCTACTTGAGTAATAATAATCAACGGTAAGTTCAAAACTACAGAGAAGTTAATTACCGATGAGAAGACATAAGCTATAAATACAATAGCTGTTGCCCGCGACTTCGCTTGCGTTAAGGTTCTCATAAGTAGGTACCTACATTTCTTTCATGCTGGACTGGGAGCGAAAGAAAAGAATAGAATGTACAAGCTGCTATTCTTACCGGGCATACTCTAAAAGTCAGTTAAGGGACAAAGGTTTCATTGGCATTTTTGTGGGCGATAGGCTGACCCCCTGGCACTGCAATAGTCTCTATCTATCATAAGAATACCTCCATCTAGTTTCAAAGTCCGGAACTAAATTATTGAAACAAATCTTTTCCGTAAGAACCTGTATTTTTTCGGGATAAAAAATTGACCTATGTGCTATTCCAGACTATTTCTGAGCAAAATTTCATCAAAAATTGTTCAGACATTCCAAACTCCGTAAATCCGTCCTAACTTTCACTTCTATAATATAAGTTAGATAAGTAAGATACCTATTTTGTGTAACATATGAATCACACAAGTTCTATAAAAGCGCGGAGAGCGCAGAGCTTGCTATTGGGATAATAAACAACAAATAATAAGTAATTTAAAAACTGTAATATAGGTTATCCACTCATCACTATTTTGCTTATTTATATAACATGATATGCCAAATGGTGCCATATATTTTATAACATACTAGCTGACCCGGCAAACGTTGTTTTGCCATATAAATAAAAAAAAAACAATAGATGTTGGTCCGATTCTCATAGATACCGGATAAGCACAAAAAAATTCATCAAAATCGGTCAAGCCGTTTCGGAGGAGTATGGCAACGAAAACTGTGACACGAGAATTTTATATATTAGATTCCGCCTGACCACCACTAAATAAATTTTTGCTTGCATTCTCTAAGACCTTGTGGCCTTGAATAAACAAATGAAATAAAATTTACAAAATACATAATAGATGGGTCACTTAAGCTGTGAAGTGCAGGTTGCAACGAATAACCTAATCGGTGAAATCTTAAAGGAAGCATGGCTCGGTGCCTGAAATCTGGTACCCACTATACTGTACCTACTTGCAGGAAGGTAATCAATACCTATAGTTACTATATCTTTTTTTACTCGGTGTTCCTTATATAAACAAATACAGAGAAAACTATTTATTACAGTGTAAATTCTAGAACCACAAAATCGCTAATTGATAAAGTATGCCAAAAATTTCAGGATACTTGGTTACTTCTTCAGTGAAAATAACAATTTTCTAGTATGCGCCCTGACTTGAAGCCAGCTAGAAAAACTTTTCTTTAACGTTTCGCTCAACAGGCACACAATATTTTAGTAATATGAAGTGTCACAAAAATCATAAGTTTGTGGCATTTGCTAAGTGTGGAATGATGGGATGATCAACTTGTTTTCAGGTATTTAGGTTCACTTCAGTTCATATTTTTAAGACAGCAAATATATTTTTTATTCAATAATAACTGTTTTTATTATCTCTAAAGAGTAATGTTCATAGCTGACCTGTCAGATTTTTGACAACTCATGAAATGTATTAAAACAACATATAGTGCAAATAATAGCTCCTGTTCGGTTAATTCCAAAACATTTACTTATATTAGAAACGGCAGCAAGGATTTTAATATTTCACCCTCTCAAGTTACTCAATAGACTACATGTATCATCCACTTGAAATGGAAATCCCGATATCGTTTCTAAGAAATTAAATCAAGTCTGCACCAATAGTTAAGATGTAAATAGGCAGCATTACAATGAAAACATCATCTTTATACATTCACATACCTAACAAAAAGTAGTTTTGACAGATCAGAGACTGTATGGACCGTGAACATTTATACTATATTTATACTGTTTAAAAATAAATAAGTAGGTACCAAAGAGTTATATTCACATAAAGAAAACTCAATTATACAAAATTATGTTTTTATTTCTTATAATAAATATTTTATTTTGGTGCTATTATAAGTTGAGTAATATCTTGAAACACATTATTTTTGTTGTATTTTCAGTAAACATTTTTAGAGTATGAATAAATGAAAAAAAAACTGCAACATTATGCATAATCTTTATATGTTATTTTATAAATGGCATATTAATAATGGCATGCTAACAGACCTAAATGATTTTAAAAATAAAAAAAAAACAATATATTCAACCCGAAAGTTATTGAAATAATCGGTTTCATGTTAGCAGTTTATGAAAACATTTTAAACTACTTCAAATTTTTTTCATTTAACCTGTTGTTATTGTTTTAGCTGCATAACAAGATAAAATCTAAAGTTACTAAATCTAATCATAAGTACTATATTTTAAGTTTTACTTCTTGTGTCAGTGCGATCTGATTCATTTCCACTGTCAGTAGACACAGTCTGCCCTGAAGTGGCTGATGGTTTTTCTTCTTCTTCATCATCTTCAGACAGAGAAGAGCAGTCAGACAAATCTGCATCAATCCATAGCTTCTTCTTCTTTTTGGTTATTGGTTTGTCATCTTCTGCCTTCCGCTTAACTCCTGACTCACCAGAACTACCAGCAGCTTGCCAGCCTGCATCTACTGCAGCACTCACTCTTTCAGGTAATTCTTGACGCTCTTTTTCATAGGAAGGATTTAAATCTATATTGATTTTAGGCTCAGCTAATAATCTTTCTAGTTTTTTTTGCTTGCGTTCAACCGCCTCTTTGTCGCGGTCTTCTTGCCCTTCCAACCACTTTCTTAGACGTTTCTCTTCATTAATATCACGTAATCGACGACCAGAAAGATCGCGACAAGCTTCACGGTTCGTTGTTTTTTCGATTTGGGCGCCAATGGCCCGTAGCATAGACCCAAAACCACCTTTCCCTCCGACCAGTCTCGTGCATACTCTTATTACGTCCTCACCAATTGTAAATTGCTCATCGTCTGATATTATCTTTCCGTTTATGGTGACAAATAAATCGTCAACAAAAACTCCATATCGTTGCGATATGTTACTTTTCAAACCTGATAAATCATGAAAATTACAGGTAATCAGATTGTTTTCGAAATAAACTGGAGGCATTTTCTGCGGACTAGTGTCAATATTTAGGAATAATGAGGTCACAAAATATTAATCCAATACTTTGAGACGGAAAATTTTTGTAAGTTCACAAGTCACAACACAACACATGAACATTGAACACACAATACAAAATAATTCACAAAATATCACCCAATGACAATATGTCAAACTAGACACTGTCAATCACACGCTTTCGTTCTAATCATTCATTCTAATTAACCCCTTGCATGGGTGCTTTATGCTACAATAAAAAAGGCTAGATAAAAGCTTGGAATCTGTTATTATTTAATATTAATAATAAATAATATCTCTTATTCGCTCATTTGATGTACAGTGCACGTAATATACCTAAACACAGTATATCCGCACGTAATGAAACAATCCAATGTGCAATCCGAATAGGATATTTACCCCGTCTCTTTAGTGGTAAATTTAAAAATAGGATTTTCAATACTGCCAAATCTTTTAACAAGAAATTCAAATGAAGTTCGCACTCTTAAAAGAATCAGGAATGAACATAAAAATAACTCCACCAAAAATATTTACAAATTCTAGAACATTACTTACATTGCAAGCCATTTTGTTTCAAATTTTATTGATGTCTGTTAGAGGCACTCACTATTTACTAATGAGAACGCTTAAGATACGTTTTACAATTTATAGAATTTCTTTGTTCCCTTACATAAAAGCATTCCAAATCATATTCACGGTTGACTGAATATCAGAGAAAGTGATTAGTAGTGAGAGTGACTGGAATGGATGTACAAGAAAAAATAAAATTGGCAGCGAACAGCAGTTCTTAAACAATGGTACTTCGCAACTTCAATGATTGTTGTTACTCAATTTTTTTTTCCAGTTTTCTTTGCAAAGATATTATTTTTATACCTAAACAGTGTGTCCCAAAATTCAACGTCAAGCCTAAAGATACGAAAGGATAGATGGTAACCAAAGAGGAAAATGTATACAGGGTGTGGCGTAATGAATGGATAACCTGGTATCTATGAGAAGAGGGCACTATACCAGCTCAGAAAAATGAATTTTATGTTCAGTAAAAGTCCTACCATTTCCGAGATATTCGAAATTTAAAAAATATTATGCGCTTCGTCATTCTTTTTGGTGCCAAAACTACAAATAAATATTTTTTTATATATGATTTTTGGGTAGTACTCTTGGATAGATATGCTATCGAATAAAAACTATTGTTTTTATGATAATAAGCACAACTCGTTTTAAAATTAAAACTAAATGTTTTTTTTTTTTTCCTTTTATACATTTACTTCGCCATGGTTTAAAAAAAAGCATTCAAATATATCAATATAAACACATTTTCTTTTATAAAATTATAGGTATAAAATAGTCGAAAAGAAATAATCAAAACATCCATTAAGTATATCGTTAATTATTGTTCAGAGAACGAGTTAGGCACCTGATTGGGTGCGCCACATAAAATTTCAACTACGAAAATTGTAACTCCAAAAATTTTCTTGATCACATTTTTTATCCTAACAATCAGTAGGTATTTCTAACTTCTCTCTTACTAATGTTAATTATTCTGAATCATTGAATTTCATAATGTTGGAAACAATAAACATCTTTTAATTTTTGTTTTCCTATTTTTTTAACATAACTGTTTCTTACAATATTATACAAAGTCATATTATTTATTCATAATAATCATTTTGTGTAACTTTTACAGCTTTGATAATTTTATAAGAAGGTATGTACTTATGTAAAAGTTTTCATCGGGTGCGTGTCATTTCATATAAATTCATTTGGTATATTTTTATTTCAATACCATTTAAAAGATATAGGTAATAAACGTTAGATCAACTTACTTACCAACTTTTGATATAATTTCTTTTCATACTTATAACAGTATTTATACATACTTATATATATATATATGTTTATTTTATCGAAAATCATCTGGCATTTCATATGACGCTATATAAATGTGGATGTAGAAAAGGGCTGTGCCTTTTTGTGAAAGCAAAGGGGGTTTTTGTTAATTGGAGCCTTATAAACCTTTTCTTTTTTGATGAACGAAGAAAAATTGAAATATTATAACTTACAATATACCTATATCTGTAGATTCATACAACGTTGACTTATCGAAATTACTTCAATATCAACCTTCTTAAGTTTAAACAAGAATATTTAAGTACCTGCAAAGCATTATAACATAAAAGATAGATATATATACATTTTTCTATCATTAGCTTCTCGAATCTACAATAACTATCTCAATTCATGAAATAGAAACATTATCTTTCTCGTTTTCGCACGGAATCAGAGTGCAACTACAGTCTTATTAGAATGACAGCTGTGAAAGTACCTATGTAAATAGATCTCGTTTTTTGATGAAACTTGAATATATTTATTTATTTATTTACGGAAAACTTACAGCTATTTATTATATAATTGCCTTATTCAAACATACTGAGATGGTAATAATCTTGAGATTAAGAAAGATATTTATGTTTCCAGGGGTAAGTGCGTCTATGTCTACTTTTTACAATTTCTCTTAAAATATGAAATTATCGATAGAATTCACTGAATATACATTTATTGTAATTTCGAAATACTTACCAAATATTGTCAAGATGATAACGCACACCAATACTCGTTAAGTATCTATTGTGTTACGCTTATGTAACCATGCGTTGCGTAATGAATTCCTCAACATTCGGTTAAGTTAACTAAGTTCATTTTTATTTTTTATTTTCTTTTTTCTCTTCGTTTTATCACGTTCTCAAATTTTGAAAGTGACCAATATAATAAATACATACCTATTGAAGAGAGATGCAAACATACAATCATGCTTTTTAAGAATTCTAAAAGGAATATTGTCGGTTTGTTTTCTTAACCTTAAGCTATACGTTAGTATATACGTCGCCGACAAATAACTTACATCAATGATAAAAACACTTTAAAGTTTGCCTAAACTCTTCGAAATTTGTGAATATGTAATTTGTACGAGCACTTAAGAAATTACACAAGCTACGCGACGCGACGCCACGTTATGCGGGCTTGCGTGGCGCAGATGTGCCTCGAATACCTAGGTATGAAAAAAATTAAGATACGGGCTTATTGCTTTAATTGGGTTAATTTTAATTTGAAACAATTTTACAGCGTTTTCTTTTTTTTTTTATCCAACAATCTTATCTACCTTTGAAAAACTGCTGTACGGTTTTATTTTAGTGTATTGGGCTTTTGAGGTTAGGGACTATTTTAAAACACTTTTCAACCGACTTCCAAAAAAGGAGGAGGTTCTCAATTCGTCTGAATGTTCTTTTTTGTGTCTTTGTTAAGTACATATTTCGGACAATTATGAATAGATTTTGAAAATTCTTGTTTCATTTTTAAATTCTATGGAAATCGGTTGAGTAATTCAAAGAAAATTTCAAATTTTAAAAAAATATGTATGATTTCGGAGAATGTTTATGTTGATGACATTATAATTCAGCCAAAGTTTTGACATAAAGTCGGTTTTTTAATGCTATGTATTCGTTGCTTATTCAATTTACAACTTAAAAATTATAAATGAGTATACATGTGCAATATTTTTAATGTTTTTGTAACGTTTGGAAGTTTCACTTTTGGTGTCTAGAAGAGAAGTAACTTGTCATTCAACACAGAAAACAATCCTCTGTTATAACTTTTAAATACATTCCAATTTTGTAATTTGCTACTAAAGATGTGACTAGTGTTGCCTGCCATTACTTAAACCAAAAAGGATACAATCACATTCCAACTCCAACTAAAACCAAATTAAAATTGTCGAATAAAAAACATATTGTAAACAAATTAATCTTATTTAATTTCACCGGTAATATGATAACGTGTAGTCGGAATAAAAAAGGCATAAAAAAACAATAGCCAATCATAGACAAATATTCAAAAATTTTGCTAGGTGGCGCTACGAAAAATACGTTGAACGACGCCCGCCATTACGCTCTGCTGTCAAACAGAGTGCGTTGCCCAATAATAATTGAGCTTTTTCAAACATCAGGGAGTTGAGGTATTTATCTGAAACATTGGCGAAACTAAAGTATTCGTTTTTCGCGTCAAATGGCTCAAAATATTAACCCGACCTACGCATCGTCATCAAATCCCGCCAAACAGAATGAGGACACGATTAAATTGAAAGACAACCATGCAGTGAGTAAACGGTAAGTTTACTGTTTTACCACACTATTTAACGGCTTTGCACAAAGCATTGTTATTATCCAAACCTATTGTTTGTTGGCAGACTGCAGAAGGAGTTGATGGAGCTTATGCGATGTGCTGACAAAGGGATTTCAGCGTTTCCTGAGAGTGAAAATTTGTTCAAGTGGATTGGCACAATTAGTGGGCCACAGGAAACTGTATACTCGGGTCATAAGTACAAGCTCTCCTTGGAGTTCCCTAATTCGTATCCATATGCACCGCCTGTTGTAAAATTCATGACCCCCTGTTTCCACCCTAATGTGGATACTTGTGGTTTAATATGTTTAGATATTTTAAAGGACAAGTGGACGGCTTTATATGATGTCCGTACTGTGTTACTGTCTATTCAGAGTCTCCTTGCTGAACCTAACACAGCAAGTCCACTGAACCAACAAGCCTCATACCTTTGGTCTAATCAACCAGCCTACAAAAAGTACCTAGATGAATTTTACAATAAACACAAAGACTCGTAGGTTAAATCTTATTTGTAATATCATAATTATGTTTTGAGTTGCTATGTAATTTTATGTTGTGAATGTTTGATTATGGTGTTAAGTAGGCTTTGGTGTTGATGGTGATGTTTTGATCCATATAGACAGTTTCATAAGATTATAGGTAATATTATGTCTCTTTGTTAAATAATTATTTATTGTATTTTCTGTTTTATTTCTTGATTGTAAGTAAATTTCCTATCTAGTCGCACCAAAGCCAGAAGTTTGTCACAAGTGGGTTGGAATTTATGAATATGAGAGATCACTGACAATTATAATTCTTTAGTGCAATAATGTGTTTCACTTCGTACCTTATAAACTAAGTGATTAACTGCTCCATGGTTTGAGAATTAATCTGTTATATTGTGCAAACAGCAACAATCTATTTGACTCAATTATGTCTATGACTATAAATAGGATTCAAAAACTATAATTAAGAGTAGGTCTACATTTCAACATTCATTTAAATGGAATAAGTTATAGTGCCAATTTGAATATATTTCTTTTAACAGTAGAACTTTTTTTTTCTTTGTCTAAAAAGTTCTACTCTGAAAAGAAAATTTTAATGGTTGTTCCTCAAGTATATTTCTAGCATTTCATTCTACCAAACAAAATGTCAGGTTAATAACTGGTTGTTATTGTATAAAATTTATCTAACTGTAAGAAACAAAGAAGTAGGTTTTAGAGATAACTTTGCAATATTCAGTTAAGGCATTATGCCTGCATTGGAGATCTTGTAGAATATAAATTATGTGAAAACCTTTATTGTCAGGCCATTTGAATTTCCTATTTTCAGTACTGAATTACTTATTTGTCAACTACCAATTATTATGTCAAGAAAGAGATTAACAACATCTTACAAGTTATTCTTACTACCTTCCTACTTTATTCATAACTGAAATTATAGCTTTGTTAAGGTAATTATCGCCACTTAAATTTTTATTTTAGTTAAATCCAGCTTTCGGAGTAAAATGCAAGCATTACCATGGCAATTGAAAACTGAGTCGGTATTTGGATTGATTGTAAAATATGGATCCCTCAAATCAAAATTTTAAACACCAGATACTACAATGAAAAAAATTGATATCTGTCGTCATGACAACACTAATGTGAGTTTTAAATCTAAGATTAAGAATTGAAATTATTAATAATACTTATCCCTAATAAGAATTTAAATTAGTATAGGATACTGGATACTGAATCTTCTGAATAGAAATGTATAGTGATACATTATATCTCATTAAAGCTCTAAGTCATAAAATATTTAATTTAATATTCAATATTTTTGACTTTGGCATTACTTACATGTTATTACATCTTGTAACATTAACCTTTGAAGACAAAAAAAACAAAATGGAAGGAAATGTGTCAAATTGAATACAAAGTAGTGATGAACGTTATGATTTATCATTCAGCTACATATCCACTGCCAGACAAAAGTGACAAAAGCCTACAGTTAAATGGTTCTTGGCTCGGTACAAGTGGCTAAATGGTGCTGTGGTGTAAATGTGTCCAAAAATTATCTACAGAATGATGTTGTGGTTCATCCTCAGGTTTTAGAATAGAGAATTTCAATATTGCATCTCAATCTTTAATTTAAATTTCTATTTTTAACGTTAGCATTACAAACCTTTGAATATTCCCCAACCAATTTGTCGAGGGCATAGAGTTCGTACTCAATTAATATTTTTAGACAGGTTTGAATCTCTTGATCTGCTGCTTTCTGTACAATCTTAGGTTGAATATTCTCCAGCTAGAGAAAACCACTTAACGAATCTCATGGTAGGAGTCGTAGGTGGGCTAGGTTTATTCGAAAGTCGATATCTAGCGCTTTAGATGTTAATATTTTTGTCATATGAGTGCATTGGTTAGACTGCACTTAGTATTCTAGTAGAAAACGAGTTATTTTTCAACAGCTGCTCGTAACAGGTGTTTCTCATGAACCAGTTTTTGTTTTTTATTTTATTAGCTAGTTTTTCTTCTCCATTTAAATTGGATTATTGGAGGCCGGGGTTTGAAGTTCCGAATGTTGTGTTGGACGCAATATGAATGAAGTAGAATGATTTATATGCCATGATTAATATATCAATAGATGCAGAATTTATCCTTGTTTCAAATTGATTACTTAAACTTATTGAAATAATAATACATTTTGGCTCAGGATAGTTTTTTTCTAGAAAGTCGTCAAGGAACAACTTGCCCCACAAAGGGTTTGGTTGTTCCTTAATTGAGGTAAGTTGTTCCGCTGTTAATTCCGGTAAGAATAAATAAGGTCATATTAGAGGAAAGGATATGTATAATATAAATAAGGCGTACTTATTTACTAAATATTTATGAAAGTATAACTTATGACATGCATAGAGGAAGAGTAAAAAATTTTTGATAATTTTTCAACAAACAGCCTTAACTAATGGAAATCAAAACTGCAAAGAAATTCGTAACACGTATTTATAATGTTAGGTATAGAACCAATAATATAAGACTTAAAAACATCCATAACACTAGTCATCTTTGACAAAAGCACACTATTGTGATTAATTTTAAAAGGAAATATTAACTGATTTAATCTTAATCTAGTAAAGCTATTTATTGAAATTAGAAAAATAATAAAAATCGGCTAATTTTAACATTTTCTTAATTCAGTCTCTTAGTATTAATTATGCTGAAATTGATGGACTTATTAATGTTTCACTTTATTATTCAATAGTTTTGTTATTGGTTATTATTCTGAGGATTCATCACCAGAATCATAATTTTGGGAACATGGGAATTAAAATCGTTACACTTCAGACATTGCCAATAAGAGCAATTCATACACATAACGCATCCAATCCATTGTTCTGGTTGTGAATTAGAATGTTAGTCGCAACATTTTACAAATATCATTCCAGGCTGTCATCTTCAATGTCACCTGCTTGATTGTCTTTTGCAGGACTTTCTGTTTCACATTTTCTTTAACCAGCCACTTTCAAATTGCTTGTTTTGTTTTCCCTGGTTGCCTTGTTCTTTCCGACTCGTTTCCCAACTCCCTTCTCTTTTTATTTTACCATGGCTCCTTCTCCTACTTGTTTTTTTTTTATTATAATTATATTATCCACGCGTTTGGTTGCAGGGCAAGTTGTTCCGCGGAACGTTAAGTTGTAGTTTTTATCGTGCTCAGTATAACCCGTTTACTAAAAGATTGGACCTCGTTGAAATGTAACGGTCTGAATATCATTAGGTCCTGTCTCTTATTTTTATTATTCCAATTTTAAAAACTAAAACACCATATCTACCAACCTACCTAGAGTATTTCACAAACATTTATGTTCCATATATTTTCCAATTTTTTTTATCCCAACGTACTCATGGATGCCTGGTCCAATCATAGTAAAAGTGTTATAATATTATAAATAGATACAGCACCGGGATCAGAATGCTTAACGGGCCGGAAGTTGTAATATATATGATCGTCGGTCACACATTCCTGTAAAACCAATCCGATGGAAAGCATCCGTTCTCAGGTGATTTTTTTTTCTTTATTTTTAAAGAGGTTTTAATCTAATAAGATTATGTCACCCTCATCTCATAGAAAAAGCAAATACAAACTTCTTATCTAAGCTTAATAGCTAAATTAACAATTTGGCATAGAGCTTTGGTTCTCTTAGACGTAGGGAATACTAGGTAGTATAGCATTAATGCCCCAACTTCAAATTTATAAAAAAAAATAAAAACGTTCAGCTTCGTTCCGGACACATTCCATCAATATGTGGTACGCGTCTTCTAAGACTTTTACAGTTAGGAGGTGCATTTTCAAATGGGTAAGTTCATACTTAGAAAAAATTAAGGCAATTAAAAAAAAGGTAATGATGAAATTCGACTGCAAGTATTTTTTTCCAAATATTTAGTACCTTGCTTCCTTGCTGGACTGGGAGCGAAAGAAAACATATAATGTACCAGCTGTTTCTCTTCCCGGGTATACTGTAGAGTTAAGGGACAGAGGTTTCATTGGCGTTTTCTGTCCATCATTATAATACCTATGATAATACCTCCAAATTGGGCAAATGTGACAAAAGATGGTTTTATAGCCTCTGGTATTCTGCCTACCCCATAAGGGATACAGGAGTGAAGCTATGTATGTATTTATGTAAATAAAATAAAGCGGTGGTTAGCAAAGTTCTTTATCAAGATAAATCTTACACGCCAGCCTGATATTCTATAGCAAAGTTGCAAGAAAAACCACTGTAAAGCAAATATTTTTACTGCAGGCGTCCACTACTAATAAACTTTGTATATTTATAAATAACCTAGATACTTACTCCAACCTACTTAGAACAGCATAGAAATACATTTATTGACAGACACAATACATAACAATATTTCGAATACGAAAAAGAAATAAAATACACATAAAATACAATATAGGTAAACAGAATCACAAAGTACATCCCAAGTAGACAATTTCATAAAGAAAAAAATAAATGAGATGCACCAGAAATTAAAATTATTGTCAGTGTTGAACCAGACAGATACTTAAAATTTAAGATTATCTTACCTAAACATCAGTTACGGTGCGGGCGAAGATGGTAGTTGGTACACGGATTTAGATATGATACTTAGGTTTATATTTATGAGAATACTATTTAGATACCCAGACTAAAATATACTAGGTACTTAGTTTTCCATAGAGAAAGCGTACTTGGTACCACTATTTAAAAGCAACAAAAGTAAAGATGAAACCGAAAGGAGCCTAGTTGAGCGGGTCTTAGCAACAAAGTGACAATTGAGAAATTTCGAGATTTTTTCCTGAAAAGGAAACAATAAATAAATTATCCGTTTTCAAGATTTTTTAACTTTTTTTTTAACAAGAAGGAGGTTTATGATTTTGCCCTGTACGTATGAATGGGGGTATGGATGTTCCCTCACAACTTCTAAACTACCTATCATAATTGGACAAACGAGGTGTCCTTGGAAGCGTCTTGATTGTCCGCTAGTTATAGGCTACATGATGTCACGCTGAATTGACTACAGCGCCCTCTAGAGGACTTGAAGTAAAGAACTAAAAAAAAATTGTGACGGTTTCGTGTAGGGTATCAAAATAAAAGAGCTTTCTTAGCACAGTTCAAATATTGGGTTGGGGAAAAAGTTTCTTCGCATTTTTTAAGAAAATTCAAAACATTTTTTAATTTAGTTTATTGACATTTAACTAAAGTATGTATGTACCATTTTGTTCGATAACCTTTTGCCATCTTGTAGGTAGGGACATGATCCCATTGCTATAAAAATTTTGGGACCTCTCATCAAAATAACGCGACAAGTGGATTTGGCAGTCCTCTCGTGATGTTAACCTCACACTGCCTAAAGAATTCTGAAGAGACCGAAACATGTGGAAATCTGAAGGTGCAAGGTCAGGACTAAGTATACGGCGGATGCATTAACACCTCCCAGCCAAACTCTCTTAATTTTTGCTGGGTGGCTATAGATGTGTGAGGTCTAGCGTTATCATGATGAAACACCACACCCCTTCTGTTGATCAATTCCAGCCGCTTTCTCTCAACTTCTCAAAGTCAAAGTCAAAAGAATCTTGATTTCGTAAGTATTTAAATAAATTTGAAATAAGTCACAATTTACAAATTGAACTGAATATACCACCACTTTGGAAAGTCGATCTGTTGAGAAGAAGTGGCAAGAAACTCAACAGCAATCATCTTTTAAAAATACACAATAACAATAACAATTTACAATCTTCTTGCATCCGGATATCTTATAATAAAACTTTATACTTATCCTTAAATCTATCGAAGGGTTAATCTTAAATATTTTGGAATTTTATTATTAAATCTCATAAGTTGTTCGCAGTAGAGTTCAGAATCGATAGTCCTGCATGGTGGTAACAGCTCATAATGAATAATGCCCTTCCAATCCTACCACATACACAACATCACCTTATTGCGAGTTAACCCGGGTTTCGCCACTGTCTGTGAAGCCTGACCGGCCTTTGACACAACTTTTTCGCACGTTCTTGGCGTACGTGATCCACTTTTCATCACCAGTTATCAGCTTCTTCAAAAACGATTCGGTTTCGTTACGTCGTAATAAAGAATCACAAATGAGTACACGGTTCATTAGGTTTCTTTCAGTGAGCTCGTGAGGTACCCAAATATCGAGCTTTTTTGTGTACCCAGCTTTTTTCAAATGCGCCAAAACTGTTTTGTGGTCAATTCCCAGTTCTTCAGCTACGTCGTAACTACTGATATGTCGATCTTGCTCCACTTTTTCAAAAATGGCATCCATTTTATCCGTAATAGGCCGACCAGAGCGAGGTGCATCATTGCATCAAAATTTCCGGATTGAAAACGCTTAAACCATATTTGTGCTACTCTCACAGACACTGCACTAGGTCCATAAACATCGCAAATTTTCTTCCCGGCTTGCTTTGCATTTTTACCTATTTTGTAGTAAAATTTTAAAATGTATCGAATTTCTTCATTAGTCATCTCATCTTCACAGTACGAAAAACAAATGAAAATCACAAATTTTCCTAATTTGAATTTGGAATTATACACATACATACACAACTTCACGCCTGTATCCCGTATGGGGTAGGCAGAACACCAGAGGTAATAAAACCATCTGATGTCACGTTTGACAAATTAGGAGGCATTACAATAGTGAAGAGAGACTATTGCAGTGACAGGGGGTCAGCCTATCGCCCACAAAAAAGCCTCGCATAACACCTCGGTCCCTTAACTGACTTTTACAGTATGCCCGGGAAGAGAAGCAGCTGGCACATTCTATGTTTTTCTTTCGCTCCCAGTCCAGCATAGAAGCAATTTGGAATTATGTTCTTTAAAATTTTAACTTTCAATGATACCAAAACCAGCCAGATACAAATACTATAGCCAAAGAGATTTTATTACAAGTTCATACATACTATAATGCGAAAAGACTTTTTCCCCAACCTATTATGTAGGTAAACACTATTACTCCAAAAGAAGTGAAAAAAAATGTTTAAAAACTAAAACCCAACTACTAAAACACGCTCTAAAAAGTAGGAAATAATAGTCTCCGCTGAAATATTTATGTATATTTATTCGTCATAGGTACTCATAGAGATGTGTTTACAAGATAGCCAAGGTGGTAAGCCACCTATTGTGAAAACCTATAATACCTAAAACTTAAATACCTACTAAAATAAAATCAAAGCGGCATACGATCACGGCTATCCTGTAAACATTTATTTCTATCAGTATGATGAATAAAAATATATAAATATTTCAGCGGAGACTATTATTTACTTCTTTTCAGAGACTTCTTTCGTTTTTGTTGTTGTTTTAGTAGCCGGGTTTTAATTTTCAAACTTTATTTTTTATTAAATCTTTTGCCTTAAATCTTTGCAAAATTGTCTCTCGTCACTCATTGTCGGCAAATTCCTATCTGCCCTTTCCCTTCCAGTCTTTATAAAAAAATCACCTGGGACCAGATCTGGACTGTATGGCAGAGCAGCCATTGCATCAAGGCCATTTGTGAACCGGCACGTTGTCTTGCAAGCGTACCTAATATCACAGCCATGGTCAATTTTCCTGGAAATCTTTACTGAATTTTCCTTTAGTTTTTCTAGTAATTGTTGTGTGTAGTATCAAATAACGATTTATGCACATTGATTTTTTTAAATCTGTAAATACTGGTCAAAATGTGGTCAAAATATAACAACTTATGCTTGCTGAACTCCAAGCACTTATTTCTACAGCAATGGCCTAACGGATTTATCTATCGTGTTTATCTCTACTTAATAAATCATGTCACCTAGACCCGTATATATTATAAATAAGTTGATAGACACTTAAGCATATACTTACAGGTTGGCTGACTTTCGAAAGAGGACGAGATATTTTTATTTTTTTTATTTTTTTATTAGTGACTAAACCCGCGTTTGACCTCAATCTCACCTGATGGTAAGTGACGATGAGGTCGAAGATGAAAGCACACGGGTTTAGGAAGGATAGTTTTTGATCATACATGAAGAGAATGCTTCCATGCTGGACTGGGAGCGAAAGAAAAACGTAGAATGTGCCAGCTGCTTCTCTTCCCGGGCATACTGTAAAAGTCAGTTAAGGGACAGAGGTTTTAAAGGCGTTTTTGTGGGCGATAGGCTGAACCCCTGTCACTACAATAGTCTCTCTCCATCTTTATAATACCTCCAAATTTGTCAAACGTGACATCAGATGGTCTTGTAACCTCTGGTGTTCTGCCTACCCCACAAGGGATACAGGCGTGATGTTATGTATGTATGTATGTATGAAGAGAAAAAATTAAATAAAAAATAAATATTAACTACTTACTGAGTAAACTTAACCGAAAGTTGATATTTCATAACGCAACGCATGGTTACATAAGTGTAATACAATAGATACTCAGAGGGTGGTGGTGTGCGTGTGGCGGGAACACTACTGTGTGCGTGTTGACTGGTGCGTCGGAAAAGGTGTTAGTAATGTCTCTTTATTTATTTAAAGGGAATTCTGGTGAAAAATTAAGTAGGTACCTACTTTTATTCCATAATTATTATCAAAATCGCGTACAGAGTACGCTCCTTCAATATCTAAAATTTGTCACCAGTCACCCTGTATACTCAGCCTCAAGAATATACAGGGTGGCCCAAAAGTCGTGGATCAAACGAACCAGGGAAATAAATGAGGTAATTTCCAACAAAAAAATCTTTCTACAGCATGATCATAACTTAATTGCATGAAAAGTAATGAATATTTTTGTTTTTTTTAAATAAATTACCGATTTTTATTTAAATTTAAATAATAAAAAAAGTTGATGAAAAACGACAAAGAAAAAGACGTTGTACTATGAGTAGATAATGTATTATTACAAAAAAAATTGAATTGACGCGCTGGGTACCAAATTTAAAGATGAATAATTTTTTTTTCCGTTTATTTTGAAGCATTACAAAAAATCACTTCTTACATTGAGAACACCTTGTGAAAAAAAAATGTACTACGGAAAAGTGACCCTGTATAAAAAACTTGCAGATTTAATGCTGATTTAAATGAGGTATTACACTTTACTGTTTCACATTTAGTTCTGGTTTTATGCGAGTTTTTTCATACCAAAGTGCAAATTTCGATAAATTTGCCTTTTTCAAAACAACTTCGTAGTTTATCATAAACGGCTAGTTTTTTGTACGTTAGATTCCTAGAACTGCTATTAGCTTGTCACTATTAGTATTTATGAAATGGACAGAAACTCTTTCACATTAACCATTGAATCCTGTGTCAAAAAAGCGTCATGATTAAGAAACTGTGCCTCTCTTTCACACTAACCATTTCAATCCTTTCTCGTAAAGGGTCAGAATGCCCATCTTGGCGTGGCGTTATTAGTATAAGTTCAGGTAGACGAATGTTGAGCGGAGCGGGGCAGGCGGAGTGGGGCCGGGGGAAGCGCGTGAGCGTCATTCTTTGTTTATTTAGATTTTAGTTCAGTAACTGTTCCAGTTATATTACTCTCCTCTATGCTAGCATGTCAGTAACTCGCTTTCTGCCTGTGACTACGCACACGTATTCTGCACGTTGACCTTGCCTACCTGTGACCTACGCTTCGCTCTTGGACTTGTGATAGATTGCCTTCCTATGACCTACGCTGTGTGAATCGCACTTTGTGATTGGATTGGCTAGATAAATGGAAGATGGCTGCTTGCGAGGAGAGAATACACCCAAAGGGAGTATGCAGAAATGCATTACCTTTATGGTTTCTGCGACGGCAATGCTCGGGCTGCTGCCAGAGAATATCAACAACGCTACCCTAACAGAGACCATTTCCCGGACTACAGGGTCTTTTTGCGTGTGCATAATGCGTACATGGAGGGAGTCTTACCCGGTGTGCATGCTCCGAGATCAGGTAGACCAGTGGTACGATTTGACAACGAAGAGCAAGTACAACCAATTAAAAAAAAAAATACCAAAAAAAGTAAGACCAATTTTATTAGGCGGTGCAGATTGTGCATAATGGTTAGAGGCAGGAATTTTGAACATTTGTTGTAAAAATTGAATAATTAATAAAACTACCAATTCAAAATTGTTGTTCTTTTATTTTAAGATGGTTTCTGAAATTTTTATTAAAATTTTCCATTCTAACAAATTTGCACTTTGGTATGAAGAAAATCGCATAAAACCAGAACTAAATGTCAAACAGTAAAGTGTAATACCTCATTCAAATCAGCATTAAATCTGCAAGGTTTTTTAATACAGGGTCACTTTTCCGTAGTACATATTTTTTCACACGATGCTCAAAGTGACAAGTATTTTTTTGTAGTGCTTCAAAATTAACGAAAAAAAAATTTATTCATCTTTAATTTGAGCTGCAATTCAATTTTTTTTGTAAGAGTACATTATCTAGTCATAGAACGATGCCCTTTTTTTTGTTGTTTTTCATCAACTTTTTTAAATTAATTAAATTTAAAGAAAAATCGGTAACTTATTTAAAAAAAAACTAAAATATTCATAACTTTTCATGCAATTAAGTTATGATCATGCAGTAGAAAGATTTTTTGTTGGAAATCACCTCCTTTATCTCCCTGGTTTGTTTGAACCACGACTTTTGGGCCACCCTGTATAATTGAAAGGCGAGGAGCAGGCGCGACTGCACTCAATCCTGATGAAGGCCGAAACTATATACTTAGGTAATCGGACATCTCCGAAAATAACGTGTGACTAAAAGCCGCATAATAAACTATTAAGTATATTAAACTATATAAAATTTTTTTTTTTTTATGTGTGACTAAACCCGCGTTTGACCTCAATCTCACCTGATGGTAAGTGACGATGAGGTCGAAGATGAAAGCACACGGGTTTAGGAAGGGTTAAGAAATTCTGTAAACTTTAACTTTACGCCTATATCCCTTATGGGGTAGGCAGAACACCAGTGGTTTTAAGACCGTCTGATGTCGCGTTTGACAAATGAAGTATTATAATGATGGAGAGAGGCTATTGCAGTGGCAGGGGTCAGCCTATCGCCCACAAAAATGCCAATAAAACCTCAGTCCCTTAACTGACTTTTACAGTATGCCCGGGAAGAGAAGCAGCTGGTACTTTCTATGTTTTTCTTTCGCTCCCGGTCTAGCATGGAAGCTTGTAATTTAACAAGGTTTAATTCTGACAAACATTTATAATTCAATCCTTAAACTAAGTTAATTGTTCATTTGAGATCATCATGACTAATTTATTAACTAAGCCCACAGCAGGGCCATGAGTCTCGCCTGGGTGAAGAGGAGGCTTAGACCGAAAACCACCAAGTTGGCCCAGTGCTGGTTGGTGGATGTTATAATGTAAGCACAGGGCGCTGAAATGGCATCTTAAAAATCCAAACGACTATTGTATGCCTAGGTGCACCAGGAACCGACTGCTCAGCGTGTCGTACGGAGCCCGAAAAATGAAAAATTCAAAAAGTTTTATTCATCTTAGGAGTTTCACAAAACACTTGATGAAGTCAGTCATCACATACTTCGGCTTTAACTAGTTGTTGATAGTTGTTAAATAAGATATTACAGTAGACCAAGAGACAAAAAAAGCCGGCAGAAAAAACTCTTGGCACTCTTTTTCAGTCAGAATTATCAAATGAATACAAATGAATACAGTACAATTTGACCGTGACATGAAAAAAAACAAACACAAGACAGCTAATTGTGAGAGCCAATGTCATGCCACAACCAAATTGCTTACATAGTAGGTGCAATGAGCTATGGATGCACAATACAAGCATGACAAACAGGGACCAGAGTATTTGAACAAGAATGGAATAAAATAGTCATAGTATCATTAGCAAGTAAGAAATTAAACGTCGAGTTGAATTATTAAATAAACTGGCTGTTTCGCCCGGTTTTACTCGCACAATTTCAAACCCCGCGGGAATATCGGGATAAAAAGTACAGACATCAAAAAAAGTTTGAGAGCACTTTGATAATAGGACCTCGTTTTTTCACGTTAGCATAAAACGATCTAAGATTCTTCATTTAAAAATCAATTCTTTTATTAAGAAAATAATTTAAAATATCAATTGTTTTTCTGTATAAAAAGAGATTAAATCCTTATTTACACTTATGCAGAAAACTGACCAGATTCAAGCTTTTTTTCTGACTTTTTGAAGAAGAAGTTCATTCAAAAAGATGCCGAGGGGATTATCAGAAGTTTTACGAGCAAGAATTGTTACATTGAGGGAAGAAGGAGATTCTAAGCGAGCAATATCACGCAGAGTGGCTGTATCCCAATCCTGTGTCGTGAACACGCACGATACGGAACATTAGACTGCTGACTGCCCGGACTTAATCAATCAATCAATCAATGCCAGTAAAATGCTACGTTAAGGGCTGCTACTGGACTACAAACTAGCACTCAGACCATCAGGAATTGCTTACACCAGGTTAGATTACGAGGGAGGAGATCCTGGCGAGCACCTCTGCACTCAAAGCAAAGACAGCGTTGCAGATTGCGTGGGCTCGACTCCGACAAAATGAAGAAAACGACGAGGAAAACATTTGGCGGAATTGTCTCTTGGTTGACGAGTCCAGAATTAGTACTCATCCAGACAACTGACGTCTTCGTGTCTGGAGAAGACGTGGGGATGCTGAAAGACAACGAACTGCCACCGGGACCGTTCAACAAGGCGGGACATCGGTATACTTTTGGGGCGGTATAATGATTGGTGCTAGAACGCCGTCGATTCCGTATCGTGGCTCGATGACTGCAGCTTTATACCAAACCATTGCGATTGATGGAATTGTCAGGTCATTTAGAATAAACCATGGCCCTCGGTTCGTAATGGTTGAAGCTAATGCACCCGCACATCGAGCTCAACGAATCAACGCTGCTGTACGTGAATACGACATTACCAAGTTAGATTGGCCTGGCGGCTCGTCTGACTTAAACCCGATTGAACACACGTGGGATGTTGTCACGCGAGCTGTTTGGGACCGTTAGCCACCTCCCCAGACAGTGCCAGAGATCAGAGAAGCCCTAATTCAAGAATGTGAACAGGTTACCGCAAGAAATACTGGATAACTTAATTCTCAGCATGCCAAGAAGGATTGCCGCATGTGTTCCAGGGGAGGAGTTATATTGTACTAAATAAAAACAATTTTATAATAAATGTTGACAATATACACACAATATAATACAAAATATGTATTTTTTTTAATTTCAAAAAGTGTATTTTTTTATTAAAGAAATGCAAAATTCAAAAAAAGCTAAATTCCTTTAAAAAGTAAAATTTAAAAAATATTCCATCTTTTGCTGGTGATCTCAAACTTTTTTGATGTGTGTACCCTATGTGCTATTCCAGACTGCGCACTATCACACTGTAGCGACATCTAGTATTGCTTCATAGTATCTACGACGATGACGACACAACGGATCCTACAACGCGCTATCAACTAATTTAATAGCAGCGAGTATATATACATCATCCCGACATTAATCGTTGGGCCGTGGGCCGCGGCCTGCCATCCCTTTTCTGGGGATTGGGAACTAACACCTTGTTCCCAAAACACCAAATCTCATCCAAATCCGTTGAGCCGTGTTGCCGTGATTGAGGAACAACATCCATAGGTACAATCTATACATTCAAACTTTCACATTTATAATATTAGTAAGAAGTAAGATTAATAAGATTATAATATAAGTAAGATATGTTTTCGACTCGCAAACTTTTAAAATCAGTTATCACCAAAGACTCGCGCATAGTTTTCTTGGTTTTGTTTTCATTATTCTCTGACTGGAGCAAAGAAAACAATAAATCATAATTTACAGTACCTACTACGTCAATTTTTGGTCGGCCTAAAACTCAGTGTTCGCGTGTTTAGCGGCAGGATGTTTTAAAACTGAGCAATGTTTATAAGTTAGTCTTCTATTGTTTTGTGTCGCATTTCTAAGCTAGTTTAGAAATAGTACTGTATATTTTCCCAGTGAGATGATTAGAGCATTTCTTTTCCTACCGTTTGTGCTTGGGGTCGGTAGGTACACTTCCTTTTCTGTTAAGTGTTGCATCTAAAATTATGACGGATTTTTTGTGTTGTAATTTATCAATAAGTATTTATCGGGGTTTTCACAATACGTTATGTAGAATAAAAGACTTGTGACTAACAGTGTCCGATAAGTATCAAAACTTTACATCAAAATGTTTCATGGCTCGATAAGATTTGGGTGAAAGCACAGTACAGATATATACAGTAATTCAACTCGGCCGCATCTTTGAAATAAATGCCTACAGCGCCGCGGTCCGTTCACATGTGATAGGGCTGCCCGCCTTCAGCGTTTAAATTACATCTGCCTACTTTGTGTTTACTTCCATTTTGTTTTGTGACTGCAAATATACTTTCTTTCATAAACATATAAAGCACTTTGTAAATTGAATAGGAAGTGTTCAACAAAAATACGTTTTGTGTCAAAAAACCATGTTTACGTTTGACTAACAAATCGGTCTAATAAATTAGTGAACAAAAATACTTGCGCCCCGATTGAGATCCACGAAAAGATGTATTATTACATTTTAAAGTATATTAGGCATATTCCGGGCATATATATTAGGCATATTAAAGTATATTAAGTATATTAGTCATATCCGCGTATTAGGTAACGTAAAGCTCAATCAACAATTGTTTCGGCATGCAGACACTCGCGACTGGCCGCATGCTGAGATCGAGCCGCGTTGGTATAGCTCGCGTTTCGTCCGTTTGTATGAAGTTGAATGACTAGATATCTGTACTGTGGTAAAAGCATCCTATCTCTGTCTTTTATGTTATACCAGAACAGGTGAAGAGGTAGAACAGTAGAATAGGTGCTTGATTGGTGTTTCTAAGTCACCGATTCCCAATTAAACAACGGCTTTTAAGGATCAGTGAAGTTAAACCTCAGGGCATCAGAGCTATGAATATCTACTTTGTATATTATAACAAAAACAAGTTTTGCTCATTATTTTACTTAGACCTGATTTTTAATCAATATATATAAAACTGTTCCGTTACTGACTGAGTTACTGAGTGACTGACAGACAACGTACAGCCGTAACTACTGGGCGTAGAGAGCTGAAATTTGGAACATAAATTTTTTAGGGGATGTAGGGGTGCACTAAGGAAGGAATTCCGGAAATTCCCACGGGAACGGGAATTATTGGACTTTTTAGTTTGTATGAAAAATCTTATTCCTTTAGTGCACGGATAGGATGCTTGGTATAAAGGTTCATCAATAAGTGTCTGTTTGTATAATGGAAGGAATTCCCGGAATTCCTACGGGAACGGAAAATAGGACTTTTGAGTTTTATGCGTGTACGAAGTCGCGGGCAAACGCTCGTGATCTTATAAAAGTAATGTATTGAACAAAGCATTTTTCGACAGCTTAAGTCTTAATTTTATCGTCATTCTATGTTGTTGTCATATAATTAGGCAGGTATAAAAAAATCGTACTAAGTTTCCGTCTACTTATTTGTCATCAGATAATTTTCGTCCGACGATTGAAAAATCAGGCCTAACTCTAGTCACGTCTGTATTTCTCCTCTTGTTCTAGAGTTTCGAAGCACACTTACCAAAAATGACTTGATAAATTTTGACACGGAAAGGCCCTGTCCGGAAGAAGGCTACTTCTTCCAAAGAGACATCGCGGTGTCCCCACAGAAACCAAGATGTTTCATGTGTTTCTGTGGAGTTGAAGGACGAGTGGTCTGCCATGAAAGAACCCTGGAGCGGTGTGATACTGAGAAGTATCATCATCATCATCATATTGAAAAAAGGTATCTTCTTTATTGTTCTTGTAATCTGAGTTTGAATCTTGTCTCAGTAGTAGGCGACGATGCAGTTGAAAGCTTTACTATTTCCGAAAGACATTATCTCCAGAGCACTGAGGCTTAGACAGCCGCGGTAACAGATTGAAATTTTGTGATCAGAACTGAATTTGGGGGGGTCACAAGTAAATTTTTAATCAAAAGTAGCTTTTTCTAGCTTCTAGTCCTTTAAAGGGTTCATCTTTTCATGATTTTGGGGGGGATCATGTCCCCTGTGACCTTGGGACCGCGCCTGGGTTAAGAAGTCTTCTTCTTCTCGATTCAATGTTTCCTAAATTTAGGACCAAAATCTGGACACTCCTAGAGCATAGTGGTAGCCATATTTAGGTCATATTAGACAGTTATTTTAATAAGCCTTACTTTTGTTAAACTATACCCTCCATTATAAGGTTCAACTGAAAACCAGCGCCTTGAGGTGACTCTCTTGGCATATGCTGAGTTGGACCTAATTACTTGTATAAACTTACTTTCATTTTTATTATATTTGTACATTGTGTGTGAATAAATATTTTTCATTTCATTTCATATTGTGTGCAACTGTCAGGGCATGATGGAAGAAGCCCTTTTTAATAGACCGCAATATCACGTGATGTTAAGTGTGAATTAGGTCGAAGTTGAAAGCATACGGGCTTAGAATAAAGGCTGGGTCGAATCCACGCGGACTAAGGCGGTTTCAACCCAGATGTATTTACCATGGCCCGGGTCATATGTCAAGAATAGCTTATAGTTTTGCTGTGGTATCAATAATTTATTCATACAAACTTAGGTGATAGATACCTAGTCGGTGCGCCTGTTTACGTAAGAACTAAATTACAGATTTTACTTGAATTTTATTCACTTGGTAGAATATTCAAATTTTAATTTGTGGAAAAAAAAATACTTTAATTAAACCCATATTCATCTTATTATGCTCTTAAAATATTAAAATTAGCTTAGCGAGACCATGTATTTATGTTTTACTTTATAAACATGTTTTTTTTCCAGGTCAATAGAAAACGACATCTGGTCAAGTCTTATGGATAATCTGATGGAATATTCTTACATTGCAGCTGAAAACCTTGTTTCTAAAAAAAAGATAAAGAGTTAAATATTGGCACCCGCCTATGTGTTTAATTTTACCTTTATGGAACGTTTGTTAGTAAATCTTAGAGAATTCGTATGTTTCTCGATTTGTTTCACTTCTTTTTTGAGTTTTAACATTAGAACTTATTACAATGCCACGTATTCGGCACCATATGAGCATAGAAACAGCTTTTAGAGCACTGGTATTGCTGCAAAAGGAAGAATCTCAACGATCAGTAGCTCTACGCCAAGGTGTATCGCGGCGAGCTATCCGAAATATTTGCACTCGCTACCGGAAGATTTCGGAGATTCGGACTGGAACATGGACAACTGGAGGGCTGTATTCTTTACAGATGAGAGTAAAGTGAAGCTTTTTATTAATGATAGGTGGGTCCGTTTGTGGAGAAGACAAGGCGAACGAATTACTGATACTTGTGTACACGAAAATGATCGGTTTGGGGGGCCAAAATTCATGGTATGGGGCGGAATTAGCTGAATAGGCAAAACGGAGCTACTGATTCTAAACGATGGTACCGTTGAGGATCGTTTCGTCACTTATTTTTGTACCATTGCCTTGCGGTAGTCGGTTTTGTAAAACACGAGCAATAATGTTACGCTCTCGACCGGCAGTTAAACGGATGTATTGGTTGTCTTTAGTGGTTGTTGACCGGGTTCTTCCTGATCCGTGTCTTCTAACAACACTACCAGTCTTCTGGTAGCAAGCCCAAACATTTCACCTTGGCGTAGAGGTACTGATCGTTGAGATTCTCCCTCTTGCAGCAACACTGGTGCTCTAGAAGCTGTTTCTATGCTCATATGGTGCCGAATGCGTGGCATTGTAATGAGTTCTAATGTTCAAACTCAAAAAAGAAGTGAAACAAATCGAGAAACGTTCGTAACGACAGTCTAAACACAAGTGAATAAGAAATTTAAATAGGGTAATTTTAAAATGATTTGTTTATGTCTACCCACTTGAGGGTAAAGATTAAAAAACGATGTTCAAAAAAATGTTAAGAATACATCATAATCTCAATTTTATGCAAAGCTTCTTGAACTAGCTTAAAATTAAGTTTAAAGTATGATACAGGGGGGCCCTATTTTGTTTTGAATAGTATACAAAGATACCTAATTTTTTGTAAAAAAATAATATCAAATCACTACTGACGCGTGACTAGTATGTACTTAAGTTGACAGGAGATGAAGCATTACAAACCTGTCAAATTTCCCTAATCAATTTTTAACTTAATTTCGAGGGCATAGAGTTCAGATTCAATTACATACATACATAACTTCACGCCTGTAGCCTTAATGGGGTAGGCAGAATACCAGAGGCTATAAAACCATCTGATGTCACGATTGACAAATTTGGGGGTATTATTATGATGGAGAGAAACTATTGCAGTGACAGGAGGTCAGCCTATCACCCACAAAAACGCCAATAAAACCTCCGTCCCTTAACTGATTTTTACAGTATACCCGGGAAGAGAAGCAGCTGGCACATTCTATGTTTTTCATTCTATGATTTTTGACAATTGATGAACCTTCTGTCCCTAAGCTGTTGGATTTCTGGGTGGTTCTTACCTTAAAATCTCCCGCATCTAAACCTTTTGCTGCTGTTACCTGATTGAATCATTAGTGATATTTTAGTCGTACACGTAGCTCACGAGCTTAAGTAGAAATATACAGGGTGTATTGTCAATCGCCGGCCAAATTGATATGGCCTGTAAAAGTAGGTTATAATGAAATCACTACTGACGCGTGACCGCACGAAGGTGCTAGTATGTACTTAACTTGTCAGCAGATGAAGCATTACAAACCTGTCAAATTTCCCTAATCAATTTTTAACTTAATTTCGAGGGCATAGAGTTCAGATTCAATTACATACATACATAACTTCACGCTTGTAGCCCTAATGGGGTAGGCAGAACACCAGAGGCTATAAAACCATCTGATGTCACGTTTGACAAATTTGGGGGTATTATTATGATGAAGAGAGACTATTGCAATGACAGGAGGTCAGCCTATCAGCCACAAAAACGCCAATAAAACCTCCGTCCCTTAACTGACTTTTACAGTATGCCTGGGAAGGGGAAGAGGGATCTAAACCTTTTGCTGCTGTTACCTGATTGGATCGTTAGTGATATTTTAGTCGTAGACGTAGCTAACGAGCTTAAGTAGAAAAATACAGGGTGTTTTGTCAATCGCCGGCAAAATTGATATGGCCTGTAAAGTAGGTTATATGCTATGCCATGAGTTTTTATTTAGATAATATTTTTAATTTTTTTTTGTATGTCATCCCGAAATCATCATTCTTAAATAAAAAAAATGTATCAATTATAGGCAGCTAATTTTGATCTTATTGAAATAAATACTGTTTTATGCTTCTTTTAACCTCTAAATGAACATAACATAATTAGGTAACTAGTTTTTGTTTTATTTGCTTACAAAATTTCGGAACCGTAAAAATATAAATGCAGGCCTTACATAAAAAAAATTAAAAACAATGAACAGATCTTCCAATTTCTTTAAAACTTATCTGGTCTTTCCTCTTTTTAATGATATGCCACACGCTATAAAAACTATTCAAAACGTTGCGAAATTCGCCAAATTAATGAAAGGGGTCGCGTAAAGTTAAATCTAAAATTGTGATAAAAAAACTTTTTTGCACAAGTTGTCACATGGGAAATAAGCAGAAGCTACTATCTCACTCTTGCGAAGTAATACCTATCTCATATCCCTTGCTTGCATACATAAACCTATTTGGACAAGTCGCAATAATGAGATAGGTAACCTACTCTACAGGTCCTATCAATTTGGCCGGCGATGGACGAAACACCCTGTATAATTTATTATTTACAACACGCTTATCTAAGGCTGCAAACCGGACGGTAGCGGGCCGCGATTTCCACGACACCATAGAAAGTATGAAGTTTGTATTGCACCGCGTCGAGAACAACACAGCGGGGCTAGCATGCTACCGTCGACAACGATAAATCGGGCCTTTTATCGATATTTTCTTAGAATATGGTATTTAGTGTTGTAATTTATTAAGATTATGACATATTTGGTTCTGTGGTCTTATAATCATGGTATCAAATCGAGTAATTCTATCTATTGTGTTGCGCATATTACATAATAAGATAAAATAAAAAAATAATATTTTCTTGTTGATTCGACTATTTATCGATGGTTGCATGCTAAGCCTGCAGATTCTCCGCGCCGCTGTCGCTCTCGCTGTCACTGCCGGTCCAGTTTGCAGCCTAAAGACTATTCCGCAGACCCTAGTGGTCTAGTTTTTTTTTATAGGTATTTTCATGGTTCGCTAAGTTGATTTGATCATCAGGATCATTAACACGTTGTAGAAGCGCTTTTATCGCACCTACCGCAATATTTGTTTGTTTGCATGACCTACTAAGCAATTATCGTCAGTGATCAATTATTACAGTAATTGGTCAGGATCGCGGTCATTGCATCTGAACTCAAATATAGAAATACTTGATAAAAAGAACATTAGAGGCTATAAAACCATGTGATGCCATGATAAACAAAATTTGGAGGTATTAAAATTATGAAGAGATACAATTGCAGTGAGACAGGGTCAGCCTGTCGCCCACAAAAACGTCAATAAAACCTCTGTTCCTTAATTGTCTTTTTCAGTATGCCTGGGAAGAGAAGCAGCTGGTACATTCTATGTTTTTCTTTCGTTTCCAATCCAGCATGTCCAGTATTGTCCAGTCAATACACAACAGGGACATAAAATAATATGACTACGTAAGTTGATATGAAATAGCCTTACACAGTTTCTTCATAAGCATGTGAACATATTTCCTCCTAAAACTGTATGATATTTAACCTCATTGATACCGTCCATATCATAAAAAATCAGCTGTATTTTTATTTACCGAGATTTTAAAGGTGCGTACAGATTGCTAGTAATGTAACTAGTCTAATAATGTAACATTCTGCGCACGTTGCATATTTGGACGTGTTGTGCATAAGATAGTTTGACAAAATTCTTCACGCACAATGTAACAAGTGAGCTAAGTTGCTAATTACAGTCGAGGCTGTGATTAATAATGAGCCGAGACTGTAATTAGCAACGCTCACGAGTTACATACGACGTTTTTCAACACACTTGTGAGTAAAAGACAGACATACGTGGTCATAAAATTTATTTGAAGCAGCTGTTAGCTGCTGCGCGTCAGTAGCCCTATCCCATTACACGTACAAACGCTATTGTTGCTTGGAGGCGCTGTGCAGGCCGCTGCTGCTGCACGCGCGCCGCCTGTCCGCGCGCCTCCTGGACGCGCGCGCTCATATGTTTAATGTATAACCCAGATCAATAAAATATGCTCTGTTTACTCGCATGTAATTTGCACTAAGGTACAATTCAACTTTGTAGGATTCGTTATATTATGCACTAGGGTATAATATATTATGCACGCGTGACTTATAGCCCAGTTTATAGTTCTAAATTCAATAGAATAAGGCTCACTTTACGAGCAAGTGTGTTGAAAATCTTGTTGCTAGACTATCCAGTGATGGTAGAGTTCAATAAGCAATAACTTATTAAGATGATACAGTTTTATAATCAGGATTATATTGTTTCGTTGTTTGATCTACGACCGGCTGGTGTAGGGGTGTAGGGGTAACGAACATTGCCTTCTATACCAAAGGTCCAAGGTCCAAGGTTACCTATACCAAGGTTCGAATACCGGTGGCGAAGGATGTTTGTGTGATGAACACAGATATTAGTCGTCAAGTCATGGACGTTTATATGTTTATTTAAGTTTATTATCTAATAAAAAAATATGCATTTATTCAATATGATAATAACTAGTATCCATAACACAAGTTCTTAAATTCTCCATAACTAAGAAACTTAATTTGGGCTAGATAACGTTGTGTGAGTGTCAGACATATTTATTTATTTATTATATTTATCTAAAAACTATCTACATCAACAACGCACTAGGTATATAAACTAACACGTTACAGTTACTGCATTCTACGCACATGCTCCTTTGTTTGACTTATTTCAAGAGTATTTAAATACCAAATTAAGTAATAAAAAAATAACTTCGATTTTTGACTTTAACAATGACTTCCCCTCAATTCTCATTTCGGTCAAATGAGATTTCTCCCAACCAAGATAAGTAACTGAACTTGTTTCTTTAAGTTAAAACAAAGTATATTTTTCAACTGACCAGTAGTACCTAGGTAGGTACTGACGATGATGCCTCAACACGACTTTCCCGAAAATTCCCATTTTCCTCATTTTCCACTCCACAAAATGTTTTTAGGTCGAGGTGCGTAAAAGGATATCGTCCTCGTATAAAGGCAAAGTTCAGTTTGCAAAACAATTTAGCGCTGATTTTCTGAAGAAACTCATAAGTACCAATAGTAGCAATTAAAAAAACGAACAATAATTTCCTGTTATAGACGATGGTCAAGTTTGTAAAAAAGGCTTTGACTGACCGTCATAAAATTCAAAATTCAAAAACTTTTATTCATTATAGATTTACACACAAAAAAAAAAAACAATTAATGAGACGTGGAGAATCTTGGGGGAGTATTCTATCCAGTAGTATGCGTCTCTCGGCTCACGATGATGATGATCGCCCATTATCCTCCAATATAGCAACCTACTTTTTCGGCTTTAAGAAACGAAATGAAATTCGGACCCTAGGTAGACCGAGAGGAAAAAAGAAGTACTTATTGTATTGTACTGCCCAAAAATGTCCAACCGCTTCCGTACCATACATAACACTCAAATGGTATGTTTCTAATTACCTTCCATAGATACAAAGTTACTAAATTTAAATTTAAAATTGACTTCGCATACTGGATAAGATACAAATTTCTAAAATATTTAGGTTTTGCTGATTTCCAGAAAGTTCGGTTTGATCCAAACTTTAAACGACTTCAGTAACTAATCCGTAATGTAACAGTGCTTTGAGCATAAAGTTATTTGTGAATTATTAATAATTGAGTGTAACAATACTCTAGAGCTCTTCATAAAGACAATAGTTTGAGAAGATGGGATTAAACAGGAAGCCATAAAAGAGATATGTACAGTCAATAATCTTGTATTATAAATTATACACAGTGCGAAACCTGCTTTTTGACTGATAAAAAATAGCTTTAACATGTGCACATGACAACAAGCAAAAAAACGGAAACTTTTGATAATTCGTTTATTAGTAATAGGTTTTATAAATGTGAAAGCTTGGATGTATGAATGTATGGATGGATTTATTGCTAATTCACGGCAGAACGGCTCAACGGGGATGAAATTTGGCATAGTGATAGTGTAGGTACAGTCTGGAAAAGCACATAGACTGGCTACTTTTCATTTTCATTTTTCTTTTTCGGATAAAACCGCGCGGATCTTTTAAAAAAATATGCTTTTAAGTGTTAATGTTCACGGTCCATACAGTCTCTGACCTATCAAACAGCGATCGGGTGAAGCGAAATCACTCTCACATATGTGAAGTCGCTCATATAACTCCATGCGCCATCGATGAAAAAAACGAGTCCAGTAAAATGGACCATGTGTAAATGAGCTGTAATGTCAGAGCTTGTAATTAAAATATTGAAACAAATCTAACCTATGTGTTATTTTAAACTCTAAGCTACTTCTGGGCAAGATTTCATAGAGGATTTGGGACCGAATATCCATATATCCATCCAAATTTTTCACAATTATAATATCTATACATATAATGTATTTATATTCTAGGTTCCCTCTAGTTCGCTACATGGTATCTCATAACACAAGCTTCGCTTACTTTGAGGCCATGAAGTTGGTGTGATTGTCTGGGGCTTTTTTTATTAAGATTTTGCCACAAACGAAATACACCTTAACCTTTTATCTGTTAACGAAATATTTTCAGGAAGCGAGGCAGGTGCCTAATTGTTTTTGTGTATCTGTCTTGAAGGAGGTACCTACTCAATCTATTTCGATGAAATTTATATGGGACCACCTTTGAAGTGTCTATCATATGAAACAAGAATAGTCAAAATCTATTCATAATTGTCCAAAAAATCGTGTGACAAAGATACAAAAAAGACATACACACGAATTTAGAACCTCCTCCTTTTGGAAGTCGGTTGAAAAATCATAAAACAACTTTATTCTGCCGAGCATTATTCATGAGATAACTTTCCTCCGACGAATGAAAACTCAGGTCTTAACCAAATAGGATTCAACTATAAAATCCTGAGAAATGAAATAACTCTAAAACGCAAAATTTTTGGAGCGGCGCGGCGCGGGCGCGGCGGTCGCCGTTCCATAGTGCACTATTAATGGTACTATGGTTTGTTTTGACCTATTATATCATATAAATTAATGCAGGTCCAATAACAAGTAACGTTGTATATGTATAAACACAATTTACAGAAAAGTGTATAAAGTGTCTTTTATCATCGAACCCACACCTTTTTATCATCGAACGATTAGACGCAGACACAACGTTCATTCGTATGAGGAGATTATTTATTACAAAAAGCCTAACTAAGCGCTTCGACAGTTCCTTTTTGATAAAACTTTGGAATGAACTGCCCGAGCTTACTTTTTCCTGACCAGTATTAGTCCCGTTATTTTTAAGCTTTGAGTGAATGGGTTACTCGTTGATAGACGTGTTAGTCTTCATTTTCACTTACCGTCAGGTGTCATAGAAGAAAACTTCCTATCTTTAGGTACTTTATAAAAAAAAATTATGAGTTAATTTTTAAATGCGTCTTTTAAACGGGAATTTAAAGGACTGTATCAAAAATTATTTGAATCTTTTGATTAAAATTACGATTTAGAAGATATTAAAAAGTAGACAAAGGCCAAAACGCAACGGCGCGAAACGGTGCAATATCTGCGCTTGCGACACCTGTTGCAAAAACAGGTCCAAGTTACAAACTTATACAGAGTCAATACTTTTGTTTTTACGATTTTTGATGCTCAAAAAACTTTAGAGATAACGTCGTGTCAAATCATACCGACCAGAAAATTATTGATGATTAATAATGTCCCAACAAAAGTTGGAAAACTTCTGCTAGTCGATTCAGGGACGCTCATTTTTACCCACGACGGAACGGAGACGGTATATGCGTTTGGGGTGAGAGGGTGTTTGTGCAAACCAATGTTACCATTTATCTCCAAAACCACAGGTCTGATTTTAATGCGGTTTTCAGTAATCGCTTTGGATTTGATTGGTGCATGTTCTTAGATAGGTGTAACGGTAACAACTCACCAGGGGGCGCTGCAGTAAACATTTGTTTGTAAAAGCCAATGTTACCGTTTATCTGCAAAACCATTGGTCCTATTTAAATGCTGTTTTCAGTGATCGCTTTGGATTTGATTAGCGCATGTTCTGAGATAGGTGTTACGGTAACAACTCACCAGGGGGCGCTGCAGTAAATATTTGTTTGCAAACCATTATTGGTCCGATTTGAATGCCGTTTTCAATTATCGCTTTGGATTTGATTGGTATAATGTTCTTAAATAGGTTTAACGGTAACATCTCACCAGGGGGCGCTGCAGTAAACATTGGTTTGCACAAACCATTCTACGTAATATCATATTGAGTTACGTTACAACAAAGCCCCAGCAAAGTTGAGCCACCAGCAAAGTTGAGTTGTAAATACTTATTATAATACTTCACTATGTATTTAAATAAACTACATGGGTTTTCCAGCGGTGGTGGGGACATTAGAGCGCTGATGAGGAACGAGATGTTGTGTAATGTAATGTATGTTACCTATATTATGCTCTTTAAAAAGTTTGAAATAAAAAACAAAATAAAAATTTTGAAAAACCCACGACGCGACGGTTAAAAAGTAATTGAAAAAGAATAAAATAATTTAAAATCCCCCGACTGAAATGATTTATGCGACGAGAGATAATTAACGTGAAAAGCTTTTTTAAAAGTTCACTTGATCTCACACAGAGTCGGTCATATTATGAACAACATACTATTCGTTCTCATAGCACTTCCCTACGCTTACCTATTCGGTTCTCGAAGATGTAGATGTCGCAATAACATAGGTATTCAACTCCCTATGAACTTTATAAGAAGAGCAAGAAAATCCGTCGAGGGCTGCCATCAATATTTTAAATTTCAATATAAAACTACAAAACGAATTCATTCAATGGCAGCCCCAGACGGATTTTCTTGCTTTTCTTATAAAGTCCATAGGGAGTTGAATACCTATGTTATTGCGACATCTACATCTTCGAGAACCGAATAGGTAAGCGTAGGGAAGTGCTATGAAAACGAATAATATGTTGTTCATAATATGACCGACTCTGTGTGAGATCAAGTGAACTTTTAAAAAAGCTTTTCACGTTAATTATCTCTCGTCGCATAAATCATTTCAGTCGGGGGATTTTAAATTATTTTATTCTTTTTCAATTACTTTTTAACCGTCGCGTCGTGGGTTTTTCAAAATTTTTATTTTGTTTTTTATTCGCTGAAAATTTTGACAAGTTTTGAGTGAATATGAACTTTTTTGTACATATTTTTTTACTTAAGGGCTGCTTGTAGCGCTGTGTGTAGGTAATCAAACACACCACACTTCCCGCCCAGATATCGCGAGCGAATTTCGCCGACGATGTGAGCTAGAGAAATATGTTTAATTAGTTTATTTCTAAAATAATCAACGAATGCAGAACTTCGAAACTTTGGCTGAGTTGAGAATGTCATCAACGTAAACATTCTCCGAAATCATACATATTTTTACAAAAGTTTTAAATTTTCAATGAAGTACTCAACCGATTTCGATGAAATTTAAATGGACCAACTATGAAGTATCTTCTATCATATGAAACAATAATTTTTGAAATCAATTCATAATTGTCTGAAATATCGTGTAACAAAGACACAAAAAAACATACAGACGAATTGAGAACCTCCTCCTGTTTTTGGAAGTCGGTTGAAAATATCACTATTTAAAAGTTTTTCTTTACCAATCGGTTCAGAGAAGATGGCTTTATGATTTTATGTAACTTTTACATGAATCCATTATGGCATTTTAGCAATATCCATTTGAAATGGTAAATTAGAGTTATCTTTGTGACTTTTATTATCGGGCCAATTTTCACAAATCAAGTTTCTATCTTTACGCAGCGGTTGTTTATATGGTTAAATTTTGAGAATATTTTATCAGACATTTACATATTACCGGGTATATTATAGTTAAAAAATTGAAAAAAACGCTGCATCCTCGCCTTAACATGGTGTTTTCGGTATATTTACTCTATTAAACGATTTGCATTGAAGAAATCGAATGCAGCGATATTTTCAATTGTTCATTTGCTTAATGTATCGTTTCGAAGTATTTGTTTTGATTGTGTATTTATTGTTACTTAAAATAAGCAATCTATATTAATTCTGTATAATCTAAAATATATTGAAGTAAATGATTTGCATCCAATTGAATATGGATATCATTAACTCATTTGGAAGTATTTTATAATTTTTAATATTTTATGATACGGTTATCTTTTTCAATTGGATTCGAATTTTTTGATTATTATAAAGCGCGTTTTTTAACATTAACTTAAACGCGATATTTATCATATCTCATTTATTTGTGTTCTCGATGTTTCGGCCCTTTTGCAAGCGCATGATCATGACGAGATTTGTTTTAAAATAAAATAAATTTTCAAAAAAAAGTGTATGCTGAAATTAATTAAAATTATACAAAGGTCAACGACATTTTTGACACTGTTTACATTTATATAAAAATATTTTCATTAAAATAATTTTTAATAATTAAAGATTTGGGCATGTTCTTGGCAGATTCAATTTTTATAAAACACCCGGTATTTTTTTCTTTTTCAAAATGTTATTATTTGAAGTGCAATATTTTATTTGAAATTAACATTGTTTTTAAAATCCGCCATCAGCTTATGTTTTAAAAACTTAGTTTCTCCGCTGTTATTATGTTAACCATAACTAGATTGTAAAATGTCACTAGACTTTAGTTCCTAAATCAATTAGAATTGTACGATTCAATTGTAGCCTAAGCATTGTTTTGTTTCATACTAAACATCCTGTTTAAATGCAGTTAGGTAACGTTCGACTTCCAAATTTAAAGAGGTAAAATTTAATCACGATTTTTTTTTATTTTCTTTAAGATCCAGCCAGCGTAGACGACCGATTATCCGTGAAGCAATTTTTAGTCTGTGAAAATAGAAACTATACAAATAATACCTATGCAGTATCTCATACTAAAAATCCGGCGCACTTAAATCCGAGAATTATGGACTTCATCAGTACTTTTTCAGTACCTTTTCAGTACTTATGTACTGGAAGAATGAACAGATAGAATAATAACTCTTTGATTTAATGAGCCCACTAGAGGACTCTCGGTCTTTCTCTTCCATCGATAAATACTCGAATCGAGAAGATAAATATTATTTTGTTATTTTATCCTATTTTATTAGCTTACATGCGCACCATAATATATAGAATTACTCGATTTGATACTATGATTAAGCTTACAGAACCAAAGATGCCATATTCTTAAAAAAATACATACTGTAAGTGCCAAATTCTAAGCAAATCGATAAAAGGCCCGATTTATCGTTGTTGATGGTCGTGCCCCACAGAATTTTCAGGAAGTCGAAATGACTTTTTAATCTGTATTCTTTGTTTAAGGAGCTTGCTCTGTTCTGGGTGTTTCTTTATTTATGTATTTATATTCTAAGTTCCCCCTAGTTCGCTACATGGTATCCCATAACGCAAGCTATGCTTACTTTGGGGCCATGTAGTTGGTGTGACTGTCTGAAGATTTTATTATTATTATTTATTAATTATATGCCAGGGTATCAGGGACTGCATACCGGTATGAATATCAGTACATTTTTTGTCTGTATGACGTCATACCGTTAAATTAGGTGTATTTAAAAATAACAATACAGGAATTCATACTGAAATAATTCGTGTGCCTTTTTTATTATTGTAGCATAACTGTTTTTTTTCTTCAGTTAACTGAAATTGTCCGGTATCAATATTAATACTGATATCAAATATTTATTTTTCAAAAATGTAGCGGATACTTTAGAATGTTGGATAGTTTAGTTAAAGCCTATATAGCTTAGGGACATATGCTGACCTATACATTTCGGTATAGAAATTAAATAGGTTAAAATATTTCTGTACTAAAAACATCTACAGAAATTAATCCGGTATTCATTATTTGGGTATTGATATAATTAAGTTAGATTTTAATAACTTGTACAGGTATTGTGTTTGATGAGGCAGTACGTCCTTGGGGTATCGAATGATATACATAGGAATTACTGCGCCACAACGAGTTTTTAGTGCAGTTAGAACAGTTAGAGACATTCTTTTATCTTAGAGTTAAAACTATAAGTAAGTCAAACCTAAACTGTTAGTAGAATAAATGATTGTGAAAGACGCCATCAACTAATTCACGTATTTGAGAAAACGTGACATTTGAAATCACTTATCCATTGTTGTAGTACAAACAATATTAAGAACTATTTCGTGATTCGTGAAATTTCGGTCACGGATTTCAATGTTTTTTGTTGAAAAAGTGTCTGCTGATTTTGGGGACCCTTCTCAAATAGGAGATGGAAATTAATGATGCGACTTTGTGATGTTACCTTTTTATACTTATCTTTGAAACTACTTATGCTTTTTTGTCGTAACTTTTAACCATTTATAGATGGTATAACCCACATACATTTTGAAATATCAAAGTATTTCTTAAGAGGACATGGTAGGTCAGAGATCCTGAATTTGAATCCAGCTGGCGGAAGATATCTGTGTGATGAACATAAAATATTAAACTTCAAGTCATGGATTTTCATATTTTTCTTCAGCTCCGTTATTTATTACTAAAGGACCTGTTCAATACTTCCCGTCCTGTTATACGTAGCTAGCGAATTTTGCCGACGTGAGCAAGCGAAAATACGTTTAAGTAACTGCTTTATTTTAAAAATATAAAGTATTTAAAAATGTTGCTTTACACATCGATTAAGAGAAGTCCATTTATTTATTTCCAACAACAGGTACACTGGTACATATAACAATAAAAAGGTATAAATAATAAGTAAGTGTCCTGTCACTTACAGGAAACCACTGCATGCTCTACTACTAGAAAGAAGAAGAAAATATTTATTTGTCAGAATGTGGTAAATAGGTACAGTTCTTATAATTAATTTCAGTGCAGACACATTCACCCGTTTAGGGCATACAAAATTTAAACTCTAACAAAGTTTAAGTAAATTTATTATAATATTATTATCTAATTAATTGCTTAATAATATTAAAATATTTTAATCACAAAAGTTGACATTTAATCCTAAATTGACATGAAATAGTATGTTATATGTACCTATATATTATATATTGGTACATATAACATACTATTTCATGTCAATTTAGGATTAAATGTCAACTTTTGTGATTAAAATATTCATTCAAGTCATAAAAACAATTTTGGACTAGCCACATCTTAAGTCTATATTTAAATTTATTACATACAAGATTTTTTATGTCATTAGGTAATTTATTATAGATTTTTACGGCCATTGATGTACAGTTTCTAGATTTCATGGCTGTCCGCATAGTTGGTAACAATAACCTATTTGGGCGCCTACAGCTGTAAGGTCGTGGATCATCATATAAACATTCGAATAAGTTCAAATGGTTCTTAACAAAAATACAAATTTCATAAATATATAAACTAGGAACTGTTAAGATTTTAAGGCTTTTGTATATAGGTCTACATGAAACCCAGTTTTCAATGTCATGTATGGCCCGAATGCATGCTTTTTGTGCTAAAAAAACTTTATTTACATGACATGAGTTTCCCCATAGAACTATGCCATACCTCAAAATGGAGGAGACGTTTCCGTAATATGCCTGAAGGGCTGTTTCGTGGCTAGCAGTTTTTCCGAGTTTCCATAGGGCATAAGCATAAGAATTTATTTTATTGCTCAATTTCACAATATGTTGTTCCCATGTGCATTTGTCGTCTAGTACCATACCGAGAAAAGTAATGTCATTTGCGTGTTTTAAGAATTCGTTGTCATAACATATATTTAGGTCTTTTTTGTTCCCATTTTTATTAGTAAACTGAAAATATTTTGTTTTACTTAAGTTTACCTTTAGATTGTTTAGTTTAAGCCAGTCAATAACTGATTGTAATGTTTCATTAATTTCTGTATTATAGTCATTTTGCTTGAGGCATGGTATCACTACAGATATGTCATCAGCAAAAAGGACACAAGGGTAATTTATATTAACAGGAAGATCGTTAATATAAATAAGAAAGAGTAGAGGCCCGAAAATACTACCCTGAGGCACACCAAAGCTATTTACTTTAATGTCTAAAGTTAAAATACTTTGTAAATTTAAAAACTATTACAATTTAAAATACATATACAACAAAAACGCAAAGAAATAACAGTTAAGCACCATTATGCGATAAATACAGTTAATTGAAACAGCATTAATTTAAAAAAACACATTTTTTAAGATTAGTATTAGAAAAAAGATCTGATGTTTTATGTAAGTTTTATATGAATCTATTATGGCGTTTTGTAACAATATCCGTGAGTAATGGTAAAAGTGTTATGTTTGTGACTTCTTTTTATCGAGCCAATTTTCATTAATCATGTTTCTATCTTTGCACAGTGGTTTACAGACACAACATGTACACATTATATGGGTATACTCGTTCAAAAAAGTGTTAAAACATTGCATTCTCGCTTTCATCACAACACGTTGTAAGAAATAATATTGTGTGAATATCAAAAATAAATAAATAAAATCCCCAGACAATCACACCAAATACATGGCCCCAAAGTAAGCATAGCTTGTGTTATGGGATACCATGTAACGAAATAGGGGGGAACCTAGAATATAAATACATAAATAGATAAACACCCAGACACGGAACATTTTTTTTCTTGTTCCGTGCGGGATTCGATCCTGCAACCACTGGCGTCTGAGGTAGATAGGTTTAACCCATCGCCAAAGTGGTCGTCATTTATAAGTTACTGTATTTCTTTCATACGGAATCCTTGATTGGAGTTGAACTTGGCGTTGACTGACATTTTATTTTCATACTTACTTAACTAAGTAGTTGATAAAATCGTTCTTCTACTACCTACTCAAGATTGTTATTCTCCATGTCACCTGTTCTCCATGATGACTAAACCCGCATTTGACCTCAACCTCACTTGATGGTAAGTGTAAATGAGGTCGAACATGACAGCACACGGGCTTGGGAAGGAACTGGCTCTTCATCACAACTCCGTACTGTACTGCAGGGCTATGAGTCTCTCCTGTGTATGACGAGGAGGTTTAGGCCGTAAACCAAGCTGGCCCAGTGCTGGTGACTCCCTAATCAAATAACATTACCTGAAAACATCACGGCAGGACCGGTGTTAATTGGCGGAAGATTTTATATGAAGGGCCGTCGCTAGCCAGGGGATCCTGAGGATATCCTACCACCATATGCCATTTATGACACGCTTATCCAGGGGTGGTGGTGATATTCTAAGTCAAATCTACCTAGCAGAAACTTCCTTATTATACTCTAACGAGCTTTTGCCTGCGATTTAGTTCGTGCATATATTTTCCTTTCCCGTGGGAATTTCAGAATTCCTTCCATAATACAAGAACATCGCAAATTTCTCATCGGCGCACTTAAGAAATAAGATTTATCATTCAAACTAAAAATCCCTACATTTCCCGTTCCGGTGGCAATTTAGGGAATTCCTTCCTTAGTGCATCCTTACTATGGAATGTATGTTCCTTTCAGCTTTCTACGCCCAGTAGTTTTGGTTCTACGTTGTCTGTCAGTACTATGGATTTTAATATTTTCAATAAAAAATGAGATGTTTCAACGGCAAAACCAAGCCACCAATAATTGAATAAGGTAAAATTTTAGTTTTAAAAACTACAGCAAAGTTGGGAAATCCTACAATGTTCACTACGAACTTCTTCGAAAGCTTACCGATATTCAGACCGGTAAAAGATAAAAAAAAATTAAACAGTAATTTTGTTCCATGGAAAGTTACTTACGTATTTCAGATGAAATTGTGTTATTGGCTGGAAATAGTTAATTAAGAATTTTCCTGCCTGGGTTTACCTTTATAAATAGAACTGTTTTCAAAGTTATTAGTGTACCGAAATAACCTGAAATAATTAACAAATAAATAACTTTCTTTCTTTTAGATCAGATTACGCAAAAATTAATTAGCAATCGTTTGTATACCTACATAAAGACTTATTTTAAATGAAAACACAAAAATGCACTAAAACTTTACAATTAATTTCTTCTATTGTTACATCATTTGTAAATACGAACTTCCGTATCGCACCATTATAAACAATAAGTAACCACCAACAAAATTATGTACCAACATCCCGTCTGTCCATCACTAATTATCCATCCAATAAATTATATTTTATAATTACATAGAGTTGGTATTGTAAATACCCCTCCATTTTGGTTGTCGACCTTTCGCGTGTAACGCGCGCGGTTTTGACATTTCACCGCGATTTGGCGCCAAAGCTGCGCGCGAATGTAGTTCGATTTTCAAATGAAAAGTTTAATGCGAAGTTTTTTTCTTTTTTAAATCAAATTGTGGCATAGCTAACTGTGATTTCAAGTGTTTTTAATGGTCTAAGTGTATTTTGTGCTAAAGAATACATGTTATAGTGATTTATTTGTTGTTATATGCAACTAAGACTTTTTAATTTTAAAGCGAGAGATATATTCAGGTCAGTAGATCGAAAATAAGTAATCTTAAGGCTTTGTAATAAAATTGAAATGTAGTTAAGATTTAAGTAAATAAGTAAATATTCGTTATTTTGCTGAATACGGCAGTTATTGCTTTTATCTACTTATATTAATTACTTTAAAAACCCGCTTAAGTGACAATTTGTTATGAGCTTGTATAAAAATATTCGAAAAAAACGTTGCCTTTTTAATGCGCGACACCATAAAATAATGTTTAGTGGTCATTCAATTTTTTTTCTTGCTTTCTAATACTGAATCAAAATATTTAACCTAAGATTGTTTCATACAAAATACAAACTGCATATTGGTTGTCATAGCAACCTTCACAAATTGCACTGTTTTAAATATAAAGACGCGATTTGAACTTTATCTAAATGCTTAGATTAATATTCAATATACAAATTAACTGTTAGTAGAAATTATTGCAAAAAATGACATGCAATTTGTTCGAGAATAAAAAAAAGTGCTTATAAATAAAAGTTACTAAACAATACATGAATATTTCGAAGACAACACAAAATAACTCAATACACAAAATGCTTGAACTTTCAAAATGAAAAATAATGTCCTCCTCTCTCCTCTTTCAAATTGCTTTGCCCAACAGGGTCCATATTGTATGTACTACCAAATAATTTAGATCGAATTTACCATTGTGGAATGCAATAAACTATTGAATTGAATTGAATTAAAAAAAGAATAACATTTTGTTGATTTTTTGACAAAAAATTATGATTATGGATGAAAAGAAAAAACAACCCACAGAGATCGTTATTTTGCTAACCGTCTCTACAAAAGCGTGTGGCAGGTGGAAGCTACGGAGACTTTATTCGCTATTGTCACGGTAATTAGATAATGTCATATTCTTTAGTTTTCAACCGACTTCCAAAAAAGGAGGAGGTATTCAATTCGTTTGTATGTTTTTTTTGTGACTTTGTTACACGATATTTCGGACAATTGATTATGAATTGATTTTGGAAATTCTTGTTTTATATGATTGAAAATACTTCATTGTTGGTCCCATTTACATTTCATCGAAATCGTTTGAGTAGGTACTTCATTGAAAATTTAAAATTTTCGAAAAGTATGTATGATTTCGGAATGTTTACGTTGATGACTCAACCAAAGTGTTTATGTAAAGTCGGTTTTTTTAATGCTCTGTATTCGTTGATTATCTGAGCATATTTTTTGTCAATCGTATCTGAAATCACTATTATTTTATTAGATTAGGGTTATTTTGTTAGAAAGGTATTATCCAGTAGCCTACCACCTTGAAGTGGTCCTACCACCAGACTTATTAGTCGGATTACTCTTCTATTACAAGATAATAAACTTCAGGTTCCATGGTGGACTGGGAGCGAAAGAAAAACATAGAATGTACCAGCTGTTTCTCCTTCCGGACATACTGTAAAAGTCAGTAAAGGAACAGAGGGTGATAGGCTGACCCTTTGTCACTGCAATAGCCTCTACATGATTAGGGTGTTCCCACAAAAATTGATCCACGGACGAATGGAATAGTTGACGTCATCATCATCATCATCATCATCATCATCATCATCACGACTCTTTATAATGAGCCCACTGCAGGGCTATGAGTCTCTGTGGAGTGACGTGGAGGTATAGGCCATAATCCACCAAGCTGGCCCAGTGCTGTGTGGTGGATGTCAGAATTTTCAGGGCGCCGAAAATGGCTTCTGACAAACCCTAACGACTGCTGTATACAAGTATACAGCACCCGGGACCACTGCTTAACGTGCACCGAAGCACGGAATTCGCCGTGAGAAATGAATGTTCGGCGGTCATCCATTCTAGTACCGACCGCGCCGAACGTTGCTTGATCTGTGATATCGTTTGATACACACAGTAACCACGGCGCCACGACGACAGTCGACATCGATCTATAGTTTTAACAATGAGAAAAAATCCGATCTACCGTCGATTAATTGGTGTGGCGTGAAGTAATGTACATACCTACATACATAACTTCACGCCTGTATCCCTAATGGGGTAGGCAGAACAACAGAGGCTATAAAACCATCTGATGTCACGTTTCAAAAATTTGGGGGAATTATAATGATGGAGAGAGACTTGCAGTGATAGGGGTCAGCCTATCACCCACAAAAACGTCAAAAAACGTCCGTCCCTTAACTTACTTTTACAGTATGCCCGGGAGAGAAGCAGCTGGCACATTCTATGTTTTTCTTTCGCTCCCAGTCCAGCATGGAAGGTAACACACATAAATACATGTTATGTATGTATGTGTGAACAATTTTAATCTTATTACATGCATAATTCACGTCTGTACTCTTTTGGGGCAGGCAGAGGCTAGGGAACTTCAATTGCTACGATCCGGACATACCTGTTTCGCTTCCTCCACGTTCATCTGTTAATTATATAAAACTGTTCCGTTACTGATTGAGTGACAGACAGACAACGTAAAGCCGTAACTACTGGACGTAGAGTGCTGAAATTTGGAACATACATTCGCGATGGGGTGTAGGGGAGCACAAAGGGATTCCCGAAATTCCCACGGGATTGCGAAATATTGGACGTTTTAGTTTGTATGAAAATCTTATTCCTTGAGTACACGGATAAGATTCTCTAATTGTATTATGGCAGGAGTTTACGAAGTTCCCACAGGTACGGTAGTTTATGCGGGTACGAAGTTGCGGGAATAAGCTCGTTAAGTATAATAGTAACCTTGCTAATACAAATACTTTGAATTAAAGCACAATGGTACCTGTTACTAGACTGGCCTCCGGTCTGCAGAAGGTCGGACATTCTAAATCTGAGCCCGTGAGGTAACTGTGGGAATATGATTATATTAGAATTATTACGACCAGCAGTTGCTCGATGATTCGCGCTAAATACCTTAGGACTAAAACCGTATTCTAATTTTTAAACTACAGAGGCATTAGCAAAAGAATATGTTTAATTGGGCTTTTTTAATCGGTGAGGTGCGAAGATGAGGTCGAAGTAGATAGGGTTTAGAACTGCCTCTTCATAAAACATGGCCAACGGGTCCAAGCGACCATCGACAACGATAAATCGGGCCCTTATATCGATAGTTTCTTAGAATATTTCATTTATAGTATGTATTTGTTTAGAATATGGCAGCTAACATGATAGGCTAAAATCATTCGGTAATATTTATCTTGTCGATTCGAGTCTTTATTGATGTTCTCATGCTAGTCTGCAGAACACGCTACCACTAGTTGCGGTGATATTTGGCTGCAGATTAATATTTAAAATAAGATTTAATTTTAATTTTAAACAAATGTTTGTTTTTAATCCTCAAAAATATACATAAACATACATACATACATACATAACTTCACGCCTGTATCCCGTATGGGGTAGGCAGAACACCAGACGTAATAAAAACATCTGATGTCACGTTTGACAAATTTGGAGGCATTATAATAGTGAACAGAAAGAAAGAAAGAAAGAAAGAAATCATTTATTTGCTGAATATGGTCGGTATTTACATGGTAAGTTAACATTATAGTGCAGCATACTCAACCGTGCAACGGTGTGCAAATTTTTCTATGTCCTAAATCAATTACATAATACCTACCTATCAACATTAATATTGAAAAAAGAAAAACATATATATCATTCAAAATTTTAAATTATAAGGTCATAACAAACATAACAAATATAAAAAATTATTGGTAAAATATGTCAAAATTTATAAGGTATGTATTTCAAAGTAGTACAATAAAATCACAAATATATCAGTTTAAAAAGTCATTCACGCTATAATAACATTTTTCGACCAAATAATTAAATAATTCCTTTTTAAAATTTCTCAATGTCATATTTTTTAAAAAACTTGGCAGTTTATTATATATTCTAATAGCCATACAATACACATTTTTAGAATATAGGTTCAGTTTTTGGGCAGGTATGTAAAGTTTATTCTTGTGCCTTCCTTTACCATTTAACATTTCTTCATTTGTTTTGAAGAAGTATGCATGTGTTCGTACAAAAATGCATATTTCAAAAATGTATAAGCACGGAACTGTTAATATTTGATATTGTTTAAACAAAGGCTTACAGCTATCAAGATAGCCCGCACCACATAGTGCTCTTATACACTTTTTTTGAGCACGGAAGATATTTAATACGTCTACGGAATTGCCCCACAGAATTATACCATATCTCATAATAGAGGATACATAACCATGGTAAGATAAAAGAGCTATTTTGACCCCTGAAATGTCTCTAATTCGTTTTAATACATAAATATATCTTTCCATTTTGTTTCTTAAACATGTCACATGTGCCTTCCAGTTGCACCATTTATCAATAGTCAAACCTAGAAATTTAGCTGATTCTACATTGTCAATCGGTACATTATTATAGTCAATATTTAATTTAGGACATTTCATATTATATGTTTGAAATTGCAACAATTTAGTTTTAGTCAAATTAATTTTTAAGTCATTTGAATGTAGCCAGTCTATTACCTTTGTCAATGTAGAATCAATTTCACATTTAAGTTCATTCTAATGCAGTGACAGGGGGTCAGCCTAGCGCCCACAAAAAAGCCTCCCATAACACCTCGGTCCCTTAACTGACTTTTACAGTATGCCCGGGAAGAGAAGCAGCTGGCACATTCTATGTTTTTCTTTCGCACATGTTTTTTTTTTGTAAATGTACAAAGAAAAATCATTAAAATTGCGTAATTTATCCTCTATTTTCTTATTACATAAAGGTCTTATTACACAACATATACACAAACTTATTTTGGGGCCACATGTTTGGTGAGTCAGTTTTAGGTAATTTATAATGTATTAATAAAAAAGTGTATTTCTTCCTGATGTACAGCAAAAAAAGTCGAATTTGACATTGTATTTTTTATTTGATGGAAGGTTTATAATAAATAAATAAATAATAAATAAATAATAAATAAATAAATCATAATAAAATCCCCAGACAATCACACCAACTACATGGCCCCAAAGTAAGCATAGCTTGTGTTATGGGATACCATGTAGCGAACTAGGGGGGAACCTAGAATATAAATACATAAATAGATAAACACCAACATTTTTTTTTTCTTGTTCCGTGCGGGAATCGAACCCGCAACCACTGGCGTCAGAGGCAGATAAGTTTACCCCAACGCCAAAGTGGTCGTCGTTTAATAGATTAGTTTTTGTCAAATAACTTTAACGGGCTGAAAAGTTTCGCTACAAAAGCTGCAAGTACGTACACTCCTCAGTCTCCTTATACAGTCAGACACACAATATTATTTTCAAACGAATTTGATACGCGCACCTGTTTATTGTGATGTAAGATAATACTGGTTTTGCATATCGAAATCTTACCGTCAGTTACCATTTGCTGTTCGGATTGTGATACCATCTATGGTGGGAAATATACGAATTACGGTTCAATTATTGTAAAATTAGCCGAGCGAATTGGTAGGTAAATAAGCCAAAGTTAGTTAGTAATTTTTGCATTAAATCCTAACTCAGTAATCTTTAATTTGATATAAGTTTGACACGTGGTATTTCTATGTATATCCGTATGATTGATAAGGCACCTTCATAAAAAGTTAATTCAAGCCGTGTAGGGTCAACTAAGAATGGCCCTACCACTCTTGTAAAGCGTGTCGTAGAAGGCAACTAATCGGCAGGACATTCGCGTAACTAAAACAACAGCACTGTGCTCGCCGACGAGCTCATCGACGAGATGACAAAGATTTTTCGGACGAATAACAGATTTTACTCACGCCGTCATAAGTGAATACCAATTATGTCACTCGTCGCTGATGCATCGACGAACTCGACGCTGTTGTTTAGGAGAATAGCCCTGCTGTACTGACCCCGGAACGTAGCTACCACTCGTCATTTAAAATCTGCCGCCAAATATCACAGCCCCAGCAATTTCTTTGAATAGAATAGAATAATCTTGATTGTTGTTCAGTTACACAATTTTACAATTAACTTATAAACTAAATTTCACAAAAATATCTTAAAAAAATTATTATAACCAATAAACAAAAGGCGACGCCTCAGCTTAATGCTACATATACAGGGTGACTGGTGACAAATTTTCAATACTAAACGAGAGCACTCTGTACTAGATTCTGATCATAATTATGTAATAATTTTTCACTAGAAATCCCTATACAAATAAAGAGACCTTACTACACTTTTCCCGACGCGCTGCCTCAGTCAACACGCACACAGCAGTGTTCCCGCCACACGCACACCACCACCCGCTAAGTATTTATTGTATTACGCTAATGTAACCATGCGTTGCGTAATGAATTCTTTAACTTTCGGAGAAGTTTACTCAGTAAATAATTAATATTTACTTTTTAATTTATTTTTTCTCTTCATGTATGATCTATCACGTCCTGGAATTTTGAAAGTGATGACTATATGTATAGCAAAGCGCTGATTTTCAGACGCTGTCTGCGAGTCTAACCTAAAATACTTCTTCGTCGGCACAATAATATAGGTACCTACCTATATATTATGTATTAAAACTAAAAATCTAATTAAAAATAAAAAGCCAGGTAAACGGGAAACACAAAAAAGCAATAGAATACATTAAGATAGAAAATGTTAGAAGTTTCCACTACGCACTGGCTATAAAAAGAGCCAGCTCCTTAATAATGAAATTTTAATGTATGAAAAATGTTTAAAAAAAATGATTTTTTTTCGTATTATGACCCACTCATCATTCTTAATCTGCTATTAAAATATTATTGACTATTTAAGGCAACCCATATAGGCCACTTAAACCTAAATTACGCACATCGGATAAACATATTTATTATATTTTTTTTGCCCAGACCCTAACGCCCCTGGATAAACGTTTCGTAAAAAGCGACTAATCCGAGTGAATCCCGCTTAGTAGCCTGACTGTCTCGCTTGACTGAAATTTGTCGCCAAATAACACCACTGCAGCGGTGATGCGTCCCGAAAACATTTTATGAAGAGCCAGTTCTATCATACACCTGTTTGCTATTATCTTTTTTTTTAATAATATATGGATGGGACGTTTGTTATTCATGACACCTGATGTTAAGTGGACATGAAAACTTAGGTGGTATACGTCCATACACGAGGACCTCATTACACTTACCATCAGATAAGAATGAGGTCAAACTCGGGGTAAGTCACCTATTTGAAAAAAAGTTGTTAGTACTTAGTTTTTTTAATTTTTGGGAATAGAACGTTATTGCGCAAAAATTAAACTTGTGCCCGAACCGTTTAACTAATTTGGTGGTTCATTGAAATAAATCTTATTTCCAAGTGAAATAATAAAAGTTCAGGGAATATGGCCATAGGCACCCAGATTTCTGTTGGTATCTCGAAGAATTAAAAGCGCGAGTGGCCGGCCAAGCCATGCCAGCGAATCACTCGCTCGCCCGCCCGCGTCTTCCCGAACATACCTAACTATTTTATTGCGGAGTAATTTTCAAATTACGATATCTCCTAAGATGTTAATATTGTCTTAAGTTTTCGCGATTCATACTATTAAATAAAACACTTTTTAACCGGATTTATCGCGTATATTTACATTTTAAATTTTGACTCTACGTTTCGGTGTCTTTGCAGACCCCGTGGTCACGAGCGACTGAGGTGTCAAGCGTCGGATTGATAGATTGAAAAAGTTATACATCATCATCTCCATCTGTTTCTCAGTCTTTGAGCGTAGCGTTCTGGATTGACACAAAACGAGCTGACAGTATCTTGAGTTTGGGTTGATTCAAATCAAGTAATTTCACAGACAATTTAGTTCACAATTAAATATTTATGATAAAATATTGGATAAAGATTAATACTATATTGATAAAACTCCATCGCAAATTAATACAGTAATTTCAAACGCGATTTACAACCATAAAAAGGTTATTGTTAGTCAATCTTAATAGAAAAAAATCATATCTCTTATACAAATATCTTAACTTCAGACGCAATGTAGAGCCATGGGAGTAAAAAAATAATATGATATGTGTGGGTTACAGCAGGTTCGCTTTTTACCGTCGATATTGCTTTTAAAATAGATATCGCAGTAATTACAGTCAAAATATATTCTCTCCTAAAACAAGTTGAAGATATAATACACCTTAAAGATAATTTTCAATACCACGCTACAAAACAACATTTGTTTAGTCATTAGTACCGTCCGTGAATAAAACTTTGGTCTCTCTGCCTTCAAAACAAGCATTGCTCCACCTAACACTTGATAATTAAGGTAAACATTAGTTACATACAACAATCTCACGGTGGTTATTTGTGCTCAAAGCTTATTTGAGATTGGGAAAGAAGAGAACAACTTTGAGATGTAATTGATACATTACATTCACGAGATTCTCACAACGACTTTAAATTTTGTTCTCGGTAAATATATTCCCTAATCAGTGATCAGGGAAATATTGAATTAAATTAGTTTGGTGCATATAAAAAGTGTTCACATATATCGTTGTTTATGTGTCATATTCATATTCAAATAGTTAATAACGAAAATTGGTCAAATAAATTTTTTTTAGAGGAGCTTTAGCCGTGTGATAGCCGGTCCTTGGAAAAGCATATCGTAAAAAGCAACTAAAGTGACTCCTGCTTCGTGTTAGAATTTTTGCAGGATCTCCCTGGCTAGCGACCATCCTGTATATAAAATCTTCCGACCGACCACTTTGGCGTTGGGGTAAACCTGTCTGCCTCAGACGCCGGTGGTTGAGGGTTCGATTCCCGCACAGATTAAGAAAAAAAAATGTTCCATGTCTGGATGTTTATCTATTTATGTATTTATATTCTAGGTTCCCCCTAGTTCGCTGCATGGTATCCCATAACATAAGCTATGCTTACTTTGGGGCCATGTAGTCGGTGAGTTTGTCTGGGGATTTTATTTAAAAAAATATATAAATATATTATATATTTTATATTTTTTATATATTTTTTATAAATATATTTTTTTCCGTACTTCCATGCTGGACTCGGAGCGAAAGAAAAACATAGAATGTGCCAGCTGCTTCTCTTCCCGGGCATACTGTAAAAGTCGGTTAAGGGACAGAGGTTTTATTGGCATTTTTGTGGGCGATAGGCTGACCCCCTGTCACTGCAATAGTTTCTTGCAATCATTATAATACCTCATTAGTCAAACGTGACATCAGTTAGTTTTATAACCTCTGATGTTCTGCCTACCCCATAAGGGATACAGGCGTGAAGTTATGTATGTATGTATGTATTTTTTCCGCTAATTATCACCGCTCCGTCGGTGATGAGTTCCGGAAAAATAACACGAGCATGTTGCTGACTAAACTCGTGAGCTACCACCTTAGACCTTATCTACACTTCACCAGGCGAGAAGATGGCGAATCGCGGGCTTAGTCACTAACAAAAAGATTGTCGACTTCTGCCTCTCCGATTTTTTAAAATTTCATCATCTTACTAATATTATATAGTAAATGTGAATTTTTGGATGTTTGTTCCTCAATCACGGCAAAACGAACCAACGGATTTTAATGAAATTTGGCATAGAGATAGAGTAAAATCTGGAATAGCACATAGGCTACTTTTTATCCAGAAATTCATGCGGCAATCAAAATTGCTGGTGTTTCATAAGTAGTTCAATTTTACATGACTTCTGTAATGCATTGGTCGAGTTTTAGCCTGTGGCGATGGGCTTGAAAGATTAGAGTCCCAGATTCAGGTCAGGTTAGGAAACGAACTTGTCTAAGCTGGCTCAGGTCTGAGTGTATTTTAGCGACATCTAGCGACGTTTCATAGAACGATGACGACAAGACGTAATTCCCTACATCGCGCTATCAAAGTTCTTATACCGACTACCACATATACAACATCAAGCACATCGGGCCGTGGGCCGCGGCCTGCCATCCCTTTTCTTGGGAGTGGGAACATTCAACTGTTCCTATAGTATAAAAGAAGTTATATAAATTAAAGTCGTATAAAAAAACGTGTAATTACTCTTATAAAATAATAAATCTTTTATACTAGGATGTACCATTTACCCCTCTACCCCTACTTTCGCTGTGAGGTCTAAATAACACAACCTTATTAAAGTTTTCTACGCTGTAACAAATATGGTGTGTCAAAATGGTTATCAACATTATTTGCGAATATTTTCTAATTTGAATTTTTTTAGATACTTTTCTAGCGTGAGTGAAATATAAGTACCTACTTTTTTCATATATTGAACCTAAATACATTTACGATTCACAAGTAAGTAACTATAATGTCTATATATATTCCTAAAAAGAGTTTTACTGTAATAATTAAATACGTAAAATAATTAAATACGTTAAGGCTCGATTAAAAACATTTTGACTCAATATTTGATATAATAAAACGTAAAATCTTAGCTCTACTTAAACAAAACTAGAAGCATTTGCTTATTTCCGAGAGGTCAGTGAGTTTCAAAGATAAATTGCGTTCACTAAAATCGAGGCTGACCTTCATTCACTGCCTTTTAAGTTTCTTAGAAAAATGCGACCAGTTTAAAGTAATAACAGAGCAATGACTCAATTTAACGCCATGCTCAGCGCAGGAGTTGCATAATATAACTGTTATGTCAGAAGCCGATAACCGGCGCAGAGTACTAAACTCTACAAATAAACATAACGTTACCATGCAGTTATGTTTACCAACCTCCTTTGTTAAGGAATAAAAATAATCTTTGTTTTTAAGTGACCAAAAAGGTTTGTTTTTTTTTGAGGTTAGAAAAAGGTTTTAATCGCCTGTTTGGACTTTGTTGCATTTTTGAAATTTAAATATCTGTCATATCGAACTAAAGTTTCTGTTAACAACTGTTGAGTTTAAAAACCTTAAATACCTTAATTCAACATTAAGGCTCGACTCTTCGTACATTTTCTGTACAAGCTTAAGAGCCTCAAAGCCTCATTATTTGGTGTTAAACTCCAAAAAGTGAGTATCTTATAGTTTGATTTTGTCGATATTAAAGTTTGCACTAGCCAGCATAATGTTTGTAAAATAATGATAGAAAAATACATTTCTCAATCTGAATTTTATCGCAGCTTTTGGCATACCTACGTAATTTATCATTAAGTTCGAATGAGTTAATTTTATGAGGGGGGGGGCTATTATAAAACATCAGCTTATCCATGCTTTTTTGTCTACTACCTACTATAAAACCTACTTTGAAAAATCTTTATCTTAGAAATACGGAATAATTGAAATTATTAGTACAAAATCCAATTTGCTTTGCTGCCTGTGGGGATTCATTATCTAGTGTAACTGCCCAGCAGTGGCTATATTACTAATGATGATATTTATTTCTGGGAATATAAACTGAAGTCGTCGTGGCGCCGTGGTTACTGTGTGTATCATACGATATCACAGGTTAAGCAACGTTCGACGCGGTCGGTACTTGGATGGGTGACCGCCGACCATTCATTTCTCACGACGACTTCCGTGCTTCGGAGGGCACGTTAAGCAGTCGGTCCCGGGTGCTGTATACTTGTATACAGTAGTCGTTAGTGTTTGTCAGAAGCCGTATCGGCACTCTGAAAATTCCTGATATCCACCACCCAGCACTGGGCTAGCTTGGTGGATTATGGCCTAAGCCTCCTCATCACCCAGGGGAGAGACTCATACCCTGCATTGGGCTCATTACAAAGAGTTGTGATGATGATGATGATGACATTCGCAGGGACTGAATCTAGCGGCGACCAACCTTGACGCTTGGTCGGGGTTCGGACAGGTAAAATACATGCATATGCGTTATCTATGTAGATGTATATTTGAGGTTTAAACCAACATAAAAGATATATTTCAAAAATTCATTAAGAAAACCCAATTTATTTTATTTACTAAACCCATAATTGATTTCAATCTCTCTTTCATCATCATCATCATCACAACTCCGTGTAATGGACCCACTGCAGGGCATGAGTCTCTCCTGTGGGTGACGAAGAGGTTTAGGCCATAATCCACCAAGCTGGCCCAGTGCTGGGTGGTGGATGTCAGAATTTTCAGGGTGCCGATATGGCTTCTGACAAACCCTAACGACTACTATATACAAGTTGTAGTGGGTTTCTACAGTGATGTGATGAGTGAGAGATGAGGGATGGTAAGAAACAAACCCAAAGATAGTCGATCTAACACTGAACTTTATTCATTATTTAATCTTAAAGGTAAACTATAAATATAAGCATAAATTTGTAAGTTATTAGTTAGCGTTATAATAACCTACATTAAAAGTCGATTACTCGACATTTCAAGTGGCATCATAACCTAGTAACATAGAGACCTATTGTACAGCTGCTTCCCTGTACATTCTGCCCACTCAAAAGAAATGGATATAAGACAAGGTTAAATTATCACAACATAAAATTTTACAAGAAATCAACATACTTAAACAAACTTAATTGAAATTGAAAACTTATATATTTTACACGACATATTATTCTAAAATCTTAAATATTTCATTATCTCTATTCTAAGTTTAAACTATATTCGTAGCCGGGATATCCAATCGTACGGCTCGCGGACGGGGTACTGCATAAGTGGCCGTCGCCTGTCCGTCGCTGGTCGCGATCACCGCCATCTGGATCGGAGGTTCAGTAGAGCTCGGCGTTCTCATTTCCAGGGCTCTCTTGCTTTTGCGCCGTCGCATGACTAAGCAAACGGCTCCAGTGACTATTATCAGTCCCAATATGCTATAGAGAACTGAATATTGATGAACATCGTGTACGCTGAGGGTGACACCTTCTTGCTCTTTGATGTAGTTTATCTGGTTTTGCATACGGCGCCATGTTTCCTGGTGATCTTATGGATTAGGTTGTTGAAAGATTGGAGTATAAAGTGAGGAGTTCAATATTGAGTTTAATATCGATATCTCTGGCAATATAGGAATCTCACCTTGAACCTGGGCGCGGCTCAAATAGTTATTGTGACCTGTAATAGAGAACGTGTCACTCTTTATAATACAGCCTGGTCCAATGTCTAGAAGGCCGTTTCCAGTCAATGACTTTATAACCATTCCAACGTCAGGGCAAAATATGCGCACTACGCATTTCCCACAGCAAGTGAATAACCACCTGTTATCGCGGTGTAACTTGATCCATCGCTCGTGGCACGGCGTCGTCTTTGTGCTACACATTGTTTTGTTATGAATGCTCACGTTACAAATTGAATGAGTCAATTGTAATTCATAAATAGGTTTATTTATAGAGCATAATATTGTGTTTGTTTGTATGTGTACACAGCTCTGAACATCTGTTTCTGTTAGAGTAAGCAGCAAGTCCTTTTGTAGGTTGTATGCACTGTACGGGAAACTAAATTTGAACGAAATTGAAGTTTGAGGTAGGCTGATAACCTTGTCCAACTCGAAAGCCTCCTTATTAACACTGGTTATCGTGACGTCGTCGGGCTGTGATGACGTTAACAGTAGTCAATGAATGCGCGTCACGTAAAGGTGGTTGAGGGTATTCATCTTTTACGGGTAGCATTGATAGCTTCGTAATAGGCCTCATTAAGATCCCATTTTTCGTTTTTATGGATACAACTCGAACGTATCCATCCTTATTAGGGTGTACATCCACTACTCTGCCCATCGACCATTTACCTGGGGGCAGGTTTTCCTCCTTTATCAAAACGATGTCATCAATTTCGATGTTTTTTGTGGGTGTCCTCCACTTAGTTCGAACTTGCAATTGTTGTAAATAATCAATAGACCATTTCTTCCAAAATTGTTTGTTTATATCTTGCATCATCTGCCATCTGGTGGTCAAGCTCATGTGACCGGGGTCCGTCTGTGGTCTGGATACTAGTGGGCCACCAATAATGAAGTGTCCTGGAGATAGATATTCATCATCTGGACTTTCACTCAAAGCAATTAGAGGCCGAGAGTTAAGGCAGGCTTCAATTTGATGAAGTATCGTAATAAACTCTTCATACGTGAGTTTCTGCTCGCCGATTACTCTCTTAAGGTGATATTTGAAGCTTTTAACTGCCGCTTCCCATAATCCTCCTGCAGATGGGTTAGCTGGAGCGTTAAAATGCCACCGAATATCGTAGTCTCCGATACTGTTAAGAGCGTGAACATCGAGAGTTTGAATTATCTCAGCGTACTCTTTCTTCAATAGTTTGCTAGCTCCGATGAAATTTCGTCCCTGATCGCTATACATATGTTTTGGAGCTCCTCTTCTAGCACAAAAACGTCTGAACGCGGCTAGGAATCCCGGCGTAGAGAGATCAGAAACCAACTCTAAGTGAACTGCCTTTGTTGATAGGCATACGAACACTGCTACATAACCCTTATGGGTTCGCACGCCGCGGCCTTTGTTGGCTCTGATGTCAAAATGTCCGGTGAAATCAACCCCGGTATGAGTGAACGGGCGTGAAGGAGTGACACGGGGCTCTGGTAGATCGGCCATAATTTGTGTTCTTTTCTCTTCTCTGTAGCGCCGACAAGTCACGCACTTCCGGAGTTCCCTTTTTACAGAACGAAGACCGCTGATTATCCAGTATTTCTCTCGAATATACGATAACGTTAAGCTCGGTCCACCGTGTAGCGTGACAGAGTGAGCTTGATTTATTACGAGTTCGGTGAGCTTGCTGTTACTAGGTAAAATAATAGGGTGCTTAGCAGATTGACTGAGCATGGAGTTATTCAATCGCCCTCCGACTTTCAGCAGATCATCCCTGGGGTCTATGTATGCACATAGACTCGCTAATTTACTTTCCCTTTTTAATTTTCCGTGTGCCTTCAAATAAAATAAATCGTCTTCAAACTCGATAGATTGCGTAGCCTTGATAATCAAATTAAGCGAAGTTTGCATTTCAGAGGCTGTTAAATGGTTAAGTTGTGTAGTCTTTTTATTATGCAACCACTGCACAAAACGTGATAGCCAGCATATTGTTGTTGTTATACGTCGAATTGAACTACATTCATTTAGTAGTTTTATAAATAGCTCATTTTTATAACATACTACTGCATTCACGTGGATTTTCTTTGTTTCTATTAGTGGTACTTCATATTTATTTTTAATGATCCTGTTTGGATCTAATGTCGGTAGCCATGACGGTCCACGCCACCATAAGGAATGCTGAGCCAGTTGTGACGAAGTGAGACCCCTGGTAGCGCAGTCTGCAGCATCGGACGTGGTGCCAAGACGATGATGGGATGATGCTAAGTATTGTACGAACTCTGTTGGCCACAAACTGTTTCCATCTATTGACATCTCCATTAAGCCAACCTAGCACCACCATGGAATCGGTCCACGCGTAGACCTGAGTATTTTGTTTAAAGGTTTCTTTTACTTTCTTAATGAGGCGTGATAGTAAAAGCGCTCCACAAAGCTCTAGTTTTGGAAGAGTCAATTTATTTTTAAAAGGTGCTAGCTTTGTTTTTGCGATCACTAGTGTTGATGTGGATTCGCCGTAAGGATTTTTTGTGACTACGTAAATTACACAACTGTATCCTTTCTCAGATGCATCAGAAAAGCCATGAATAATATAGTCTTTACCACCCAAGTAGCGTGGGATTTTGAATGTATTTATCTTTTGCATGTCATTTCTTAGTCGAATCCACTCTTTGTTAATATTTTCAGTAAGTGGTTTATCCCAATCAGCTGTTTCTTCTGTCCACGTACGTTGAAATAATAACTTAGCCCTTATCGTGATCGGAGAAAGCCAACCCAAGGGATCAAATATCTTCGATATTTTTGATAATAGTTGACGTTTAGTAATAATAGCGTCCCCTGTGTCATCTTCGAATTTATTTTGAAAAGAGAAAGAGTCGGATGAGGGGTTCCACTGTAGCCCCAATGTCTTCCGATCTTCAGAACACTTAAAGTGGAGGGGCATGTCACGCTGGTCAGCCGATAGATCCTTTGTGAGTTCATCGGAGTTACTAGACCATTTGCGTATGTTCATTCCAGCTCCTGCTAGTATCTCTATAATTTCTTGTTGTAGTCTTTTGGCTTCGGAGATTTTATCACAACCTGCCAACAGATCATCCATATAAAACGACGTCATCAAGGTCACAGCAGCTAAGGGAAACTTGTGTGCGTCGTCCATAGCCAACTGCCTCAAAGTACGCATAGCAAGATAAGGTGCTGCCTTTGTCCCGAAACTGATTGTTCGGAGTTGGTATTCTGTCAAAGGTACTTCCTGCGAGTTTCTCCATACGATTTTTTGAAGCTTTTGATCGGACTCTCTCAAAAAAATTCTGCAAAACATGCGTTCAATATCTGCTGTTATGACGTACTTGTGCTGCCGCCTTACTAAGATGAGATGCTGGAGATCCTTTTGAAGGTTAGGACCCCGTTTCATCAAATCATTAAGACTATAGCCACTGGAAGTTTTTGACGATGCATTAAAAACTGTTCTCAGTTTTGTTGTCGTGGACTCATGTTTCAACACGCCGTGATGAGGGAGATAGCACGATCGTTCACCCTTTTGTTTTGCTGGAACCATGTAACCCTGTTGTTCATAGCTTTGCATAAAATCTTTATACGCTGTGGCATATTCTTCATTTTTATGCAGCTTTTTCTCCAAGTTATAGAACTGTGCGACGGCCTTAGCTCGCGATGTACCGAGTTTCTTTTCGAATCCAGGATTCATCGGGAGCGCAACCTCGTACCTTCCGGTTTCTAAGCGCTTCGTTGTAGACTTATACAGCTGTTCACAGTATAGCTCATCTTGCGTTAACTCGGAGTTCGATTCGCTTATCTCTTCTAGCTCCCAATATTGAGATATGGCTGATAAGTCATTAATAACAACGTGACACTTAAATGTTTTCACATTGCCTGATAAGATCCAACCCAGCCTCGTCTGTTGGGCGATGGGTGCCATGCTAGGACCCTTTATGAGACCGCTCATGATTATATCGGAGTATATACTGGCATCTAGTAGCAGGTCTATGGGTCGGGAGACGTTATATTCAGGATCTGCCAGTTGTATGTGCTGCAAATGCGTCCAGGACTGTTTACTGAAAGTCATATTAGGTAAAAAGTTGTTTATGACGTTATTTATGACTAATGCTTGTGTTGTAAAGTCGTAGTCTTCATAAACCGACTGACATTCCAGGACAACAACTCCTTTCCCTTGCTTATTTCCATTCCCGATTCCGGATACGGATGCGTGATACCGCTGCCGAGGCAACCCTAATATCTGGGCGGCATTTTCAGATATAAGGGATATCTGTGAGCCCTGATCTAAGAGCGCCCTCATGGTAACATGGGTTCCATCGGCTGCCTTGACTTTGATTGACAAGGTCGTTAACAAGATCTCTTCGTTATCCGCAGCGACATGGTTAACGCAAAGGTCTCGGTTGTTATCTTGTCGTGACGTTATTTGAGGTTTCTGTGTTATTGGGGCGGTTGGAGAAACTGATGAATGTGCAGTCTCATTCGGTTGCTTTACATTGTTTAAATTCGCATACGCTTCATGTAACATTGTGTTATGGCCTTTTTCACAAACTCTGCATTTTTTCGTCGATGTACATATATTATCGTTGTGTGAGTATAAACAATTGTTGCATACACTCAATTTTATGACGGTCATCAGTCTGTCGTCTGAACTCAATTTATAGAATTTGCTGCATTTGTACAATAGATGACCTTTGTTACAAAGTGGGCACCTTGTAGTACAAGTGGCGGCAGCTTGATATTCTCGATTTTGAGGTTTTCCAAAACGATGACCCCCAAGTCGTGGTTGAAGATGTTTAAACGGCTTGCTATTAACGGTTTTATGTAGATCAGACTTGTAAAAAGGTGCCATAATCTCTTTATCTTTCTTGCTTATGGGCTCCAAAGCATTGAATTTGTCTTCGAGAAAATTCATAAGTTCAGATAGCGACGGTAAATCCCGTGGAGACTTTCGCGCTTCCTTGTAGTTGCTGTACGTCTCACTATCTAATTTTTTGGCAATGAGATGTACTAATAACGGGTCCCAGGTACTTGTATCTATACCTAGATTCTGTATCGCAAAGATGCACTCTCTAGTCGTGTCATAGAGTCGTCTTATCTCATGTGCCGATTGCTTATGCGCGACAGGTTGATTTATAAATATTTCAATCTGCTTAGTAAACAACAGTTGAGGGTTATTATATCTGTGAGTTATAATCTCCCATGCTGTTTCATAGTTTTCGGTTGAAATGTGTAAGTGCTGAATTAGTCGCTCAGCATCTCCTCTCAGCCGTCCTTTCAAATGTTGCATTTTTTGTGCGTTGGTCAGGCTGTTGTTATTATGTATGGTCTCTACAAAGAGGTCATAGAATGTAGGCCACTGAGTGTATTTCCCCGTGAATATTGGGATGTCGACGTGTGGGGTTGCTTGTTGAAGATGCGCCGTAGAGGCTAGCTGGAGGTTAAGGGCTCTTTTCACCTCCTTGAATGATTTTTCGTACTTGAGGAACTCTTCATCATAATTGTAATCGGAGCCTTGTAAAATATTGTCAATCTTGAGGTGCAGAGCGTCGATTGCATTCCACCGTGTTTGGATGCTGCGTAGCTCATCTTCGAGTTCCCATTTGTCACGCATCTCATCAACTTTTAAGCTGTTTACTTGCCGTAGATACGCTCTAAAGTTGGTTCGTTGTAGGGATAGCAGCTCAGCTACCGGCCCTTGGAGTGTTGTTATTGGCGTCGGGGGTACAGGTCGCCCTCTCGACGTAGAAGCCTCTCTCTGATCGGAATCTGACTGAATCCTAGACTTCTCTTCTCGTCTGGTTGGAGTTAGTTGAAAGGTCTCGATTATTGGAGCAAATGACGCGATTTTGTTACGCACTGCATCAAAGTATACTCTTGCTTGTTGAAACTGGTTTTCAATGAAATAAGGTTCTTTGTCATTCTCAAAGTCGGATAATTTATGGTTGTTGACTTGGAACTCTCCCCATAGTCTGTCAATTGAGTCGAGTCTTTCATCCAAGTATGAACGAGTCTTCCGGCTTTGAGAATCTTTACTGAAGTTTCTTTCTACCTTCTTGATAGCTTCAATGATTTCTTGTTGTCGCTGAAGAAGGCTCTCCATTTTGTTCACGTGTGTAGCGTTAAACCTCTTAGGAAGCAGAGAGTTTATGTAGGTACGCTGGACGTCGCTTGAGCTTTATGTAACTGATATGTCACTCAATAAATACTGATCTTTTTCTCAGTATATGTGGATACGCAGTGGTCAATTTTACTCTATGTCTTCGTGAACCCAGCACGACTTTTCGCACCTTCTCAATTTTAACAATTTTAACAATTTTAATCTCGCTTGTGAGAAGCCAGAAAAACCGATTCGCATTCGTACGGATCCACTAGGAACACAAAGTAGTGTAAGCGTTAATCCACTGTGTCTTGCTGTACATACCCCAAATGTTCGATGGAGTTTCACAGGTTCGACGTAGTTCACGGTAGTCTTCGATTGTGGTTTTAAGTCGCGGCTTCGTTGAGAGACAGGGGCAGGTTCTGGTCTTCGTTAACTTGTCTTGTCCGTTCACTCGACGAATAGTCTATAGTACGACTGTATTTCTTGCAGCTGATGGCAAGTAGTTGACTGGATATCTCGCCGTCGAATGTTTTCCAGGTGAATATCCTTCCTTGCGGTCCCGGAGTTCCAGGTAATCACTCTCTCTAAATTGTTGTTATGCGCCTTCTCAATTTTAACTGGGGGATCTCGCTGGTGAGAAGCCAGTAAAACCGAATCGCCAACAATGTTCGAAAGAAATAATTACCAGAAACTTAGTCAAGTGGGACTGCTGGTACTGTTCGCTCGAAGGACCATTTACTGTAGTGGGTTTCTACAGTGATGTGATGAGTGAGAGATGAGGGATGGTAAGAAACAAACCCAAAGATAGTCGATCTAACACTGAACTTTATTCATTATTTAATCTTAAAGGTAAACTATAAATATAAGCATAAATTTGTAAGTTATTAGTTAGCGTTATAATAACCTACATTAAAAGTCGATTACTCGACATTTCAAGTGGCATCATAACCTAGTAACATAGAGACCTATTGTACAGCTGCTTCCCTGTACACAAGTATACAGCACCCGGGACCGACTGCTTAACGTGCCCTCCGAAGTACGGAGGGCACGTTAAGCTCTTTTCTTTTCTTTCTTTCTCTCTTTAAGAAAGATCAAAAGAACGGGTTTAGGAAAGAACTGAGTTTTCGTTTAATAGCCGGTTTACATAACCACGGAAGTAGACATATTTGGTAAGTTAACCGCTACTATCGATTTGAAGGTTACCACTACCATTTATATTGCCACTCACATAATTTAATCAGAGCAAAGTTTTTTATTACATATGTAGTGTCGCCTTATAATAGGCAATTATATTTTAAGAGCAGATTAAGATTGATGAGTGGGTCATAATTATGAAAAAAAAAACTCTTTTAAAAACATTAAAATTTCAAAATTGCTCTAAGTAATCGAAAAAGTTTGACCTATAGTTTATGACTATACAGCATATAATAAAAACGTATTCATCAAATTTTATGTCATCATCATCACAACTCCGTGTAATGGGCCCACTGCAGGGCATGAGTCTCTCCTCTGGGTGACGAGGAGGTTTAGGCCATAATCCACCGAGCTGGCCCAGTGCTGGGTGGTGGATGTCAGAATTTTCAGGGTGCCGATATGGCTTCTGACAAACCCTAACGAATACTGTATACAAGTATACAGCACCCGGGACCGACAGCTTAACGTGCCCTCCGAAGCACGGTTTTTAAATTGTAAATGTAAATGCAATTTTATGTAGTTAGTCATAAAGTGTAGATTAATCTTAAGTTTTACTCACAGAGAAGAATTTTGAAATTTTAATTACAGAAATTTTAATTACCCGGACCCTACTATTTAACATCACATTAATATCAACATCACTAAGCGCGCGTTTGACCTCAATCTCACCTGTGTGCCTAGTGCGAGTTTTTTTAACTTCACCATCTCGTTTACGTAAACTTCGTTTTGTATGGGATCGAAACAACGCCAACTAGTGGCAAAAATGGGAAACTTAATTCCTGAGTGTGAGTTTTTACATCGTAAACAATCGACTCCCTCGCATTCGAAAGTGAGAACGATATTGCACGTGATTGGTAGTTTGAAATGTTTTGTGAGTGCGAGTTGTGTTTTTCACGTTTCGAATAGTAACGTAAACGTAAACGCGTTCGAAAACTTCTCACTTGTATTCTCGCAGTGAGATGGTCGTAAAAATATAAGTTTATTAGTTTTGTTTTGTGTGTTGTACTTATTTAATATGTTTACGGACAAATTGAGTGCAATTATAATGAAAAATATTGGAAAAAGAGCTCGCGCATTTATAATTGGTAGATTTCACCTAACCTAAATTACTTACCTATAAGGCTCGATATCGTTTGTTCAAAAAGATGTTAAAATTTTTATTTTAGAACAAGTCTTAAATCGTCACGACGACGGGTTCCTTTGTATTTAAGTAATAAAATAAATTAATTTTTTTATGAAAGTTAAACGTTTCTAGACCTTACTTGATATTTTTTTCATTTATAGGACATATCCTCATTTTAATATAAACATACTTGGCTCACTGTAACCCATTCTTCAAAACTCATAACATAAACAATTTTGCTAACATAAACAAACTGCTATAACCCCAACGATTTAAACAGATATTCGTATTCTATAAGACCCAATATGAGAAATAGTCTCCTAAAAATGGTCGGTTTGTTTCACGAAGCTTACGGACATCACATTTCACAGTGAGTAAACGCGACTCGATTGGTTAGCTTGGGTTGAAACTCGCACTTGCAAGTTTTCGATAGTCGATACGTGTAAAGTAAGCTCGATTAACGCGATGGTAAAGTTATTCGCAAAACGTTTTGCAACTCGCACTAGGCACACTGATGGTAAGTGAAGATGAGGTCGAAGATGACAGCACACGGGCCGAGGAAAGAACTGGCTGTTCAGAAAATATTTATTTATTTATTTATTTATTTATTTTTATTTATACACAATAATAACTACATATTACACCACTAGACAAATAGACTCAGGTAAGCGCTTACAGTTGCAATTAAGGTGGGAACTAAGGCAACCCCAATAGACCAAGGTCTGTGCTAGGGTTAGCCAGGTTTTAAGGAACATAGTTTTTGACCAGAGCAGAATAAGGTGTATATTGCTAAAATCTTTTAGTATGTGAAAATAAAATAACAGTTATTTAAAATTTAATAACTCATAGATAGAATTATTATATTGCTATAGTTAATACATACATACATATACGTATATAAAATATAGTGTTCATTTTAGATAGATACAAATTAGTACACCTAGTTATATAAGTTTATTATATAATATGGAGAATTCTGAATAACTTAGTTCTTGTAGATATGTTTTTACTTTAGATTTTACAGCGTTTGTTATACATTTAACTTGCGTTTGAACAAAATAGTTCCTAATGCTATCAATAAGCTCTCTAACATCCGCCGGCAAGTGTTCGTACATCCGGGGAGCAATTTGTGAGACATGTCTGCGAGTTGCTGAAAAATGTCTGAATGGGATGTCGTAGGTCTTTATTGATGTATTTCTTAAATGTCTAGTTTTACTGTTAATTGGGAATTTATCCGAATGTTGAACTAAATAAACAATAGATTGCCAAATAAATAACTTACGAGGTGACAGTACTTTAGCCAATTTAAAAAGTGATTCAGTTGAAAAAGTTCTAGGTCTTCTTTCAATTATTTTTAAATTAATTTTTTGAGAAACTTCAACCTTTTTCATAAGAGTTGAGCCGCAACTACCCCAGCCTGCAATAGCATATAAAAGTAAAGATTGGGAAAGAGCAAAATAGACAGACTTTAAGGTGCTTTTATCTAATATGTTTTTAAGATCGGAATAAATAAAAGATAATCTCCTGAGACGTTTTGCCAATGATTCCACATGTAGGTCCCATCTTAAGTGTTCATCTATCTCAATACCTAAATAACGTACAGACGCTGATCTATCAATACTTTTACAATTACAATCTGGGTTGCTGTCATTGCAAACATGTACTTTCATATTCAACGCCTCCTTTGGTAGGCCTGCTTTAGTTAGAGCAAAGCACATAAAGGTAGTCTTATCTTCGTTAAGGGATAAGAGATTATTATCGTACCATTTTTTTACGTTGCTAAGACCTACAATGCTTTGTTGCAGTACACTCTCCCAAGTTTGACCTTTAAAGCTAATAACTGTGTCATCCGCGAAGCACAGAGTTTGAGCGTTAGGTACCAGTTCACAGAGATCGTTGATGTACATAATGAATAATACAGGGCCTAAAACACTGCCCTGGGGCACGCCGAAGCTAATATTTCTGGGTTCACTACATATACCATCTAATCTTACAATTTGTTGCCTATCCGACAAATAGCTACGAAACCATTCAAGTGTTTTGCCTACGATCCCAAAGCTTTGCAATTTTCGAAGTAGAATTTTATGCGAAAGGGTATCGAAAGCTTTAGCTAAATCGATAAAGATAGACATAGTTTTAAGCTTATTGTCTAGATTTTCTAGTAGATAACTTGTCAGTTCAGTTATGGCACCATTTGTGCTCCGACCTTGCCTGAATCCATACTGATGACATGAAAGAAGTCCCCTTGTTTCTAAAAAATTACATAATCTTACTTTAATAACTTTTTCAATTATTTTTGAAATGGATGATAAAAGAGAAATTGGTCTGTAATTAGACAACTTAGTTTTGTCGCCTTTTTTATATAACGGTATAACTACTGCTTTTTTTAAAAGTTTAGGAAAAATATTGTTTTTCAAACTTAAATTAACAATATGAGTTATGCAAGGTATGATGATATTACTACAGGTTTTAATAATTTTACCAGAAAGCTCATCCAAACCACTTGAGTTGTTATTTTTTAAACTATTTATAATAATTGAAATCTCCTTGTGATTTGTTGGTTTTAAATATAAGCTACAATCAGTTTTTTTTACTAACGTCTTGCTGGCCAGATTATCTTCCGTGGTTTTTAATTTATCTAGAAGTTTATTAGCTAAATTTTGGCCAACATCAGTGAAGAAACTATTAAAGGCATTAGTTGCTTCTTTTAAATTATGCTTTACTTCAATTACTGAGCCATTAACTTCTATATTTTTAATATAATGGTTTTCTTTTGTTATTCTACCTCCCACTTCATTTATTATACTCCAAGTTTTTTTTGGATTATCATTGGCCTTTTCAAGTTCATGTTTGTAGTATTTAGCTTTTGCTTTTTTAAGAATTAAATTACATATTCTTCTATAATTTTTATAGTCTTCCTTAAGGAGGTTATCTAATGGATATTTCTTACAAAGCTTATGAAGTTTGTCCCTTTTCCGGATGTTGTATAATAGTTTTTCCGTAATCCAGGGTTTAAAGTTTTTTTTTCTATGTGGACTTATAGCTTTAATATATTCAGTATTGTTGTCAACATGGTATGCTAGTTTATTTGTGAAATATTCAAGAGCAGTATCTACGTTATGTGAGGATAAAACATCCTCCCAAGATTCCTGTTTTAGGCTATCTTGAAGTTTACAAAAATTTATTTTTTTGAATATTAAATTATTACAAACAGATTTTTTTGATACATAATTAACCTTGCATATTGTTAATATACTATGATCTGTGACAGATGAATCATAAACTAGAAAAAACGGAGACAAATCTATCACTCGGTACATGAAATGATCAATGCATGATTTTTCATGAGTTATTTTATCTATACCTATTTTAAGTCTGTGTGCGGCTAAAACGTTGATATAATCATCAGCATGTGGGTGACCGTTTTCTAATATATCAATGTTAGTATCACCAATAAAAAATAAATTTTTAACATTTTTAATATTTTTTAGCGCTATTTCAAAAGACTCTAAAAAAATTTCGATATTATAACTAGATGGTGACCTATACATGGCTAATATGACCATATTTTTTAAGTTAATTTGTAAACAGTTAGCTCCTAAAATTTTTAATTCAGTATAAGAAAAGTCGCATTCATTTTTAATGAAAACAACCACTCCGTCGTTTTGAATAGGATTGATGTGAGTGTGTATGGTTGTAAATCCTGAAAGGGATTGAGTAGGTGGTCTGGCTTTTATTCTACACTCCGTTAAGATAATTATATCAAAACTGTTTTGGAGATCCTGCAGGGTGACTATAAAACTATCAAAATTTTTATTTATCGACCTAATATTCAATGAAATAATTTTAAATGTACAATTATCATCTTTTAGAAATGTTCTACACTCTTCCAAATTATCTGTTTTTCGCGACGTTTCATAGAATTGATCAATATTTTGAGTATGTAAGAAATAATTATTAGCCATTACTTATTACTTATATGTACAAAGAAGTCCTGTAATAAACAAACAATTCCCAAGATGTATTTAGAGAAGCATATTATAAAGGAAGTTTTGCAAGCTTTAACAAGAACTTTTTTATCCAATGTTATGAAATATAATTTTAAACTAATTTTTATAATAAACATGAGATATAATAAATGCAAATATATAATGAATATATAAAATGGTATGTATAATATAAATAGTCACAGAGTATTCAATGATTCCTCATCTTTGACCCAAAAAGCTTTACTATCAACATCTTTTTTAAGATATATTTTGCCACTACTCAGCCAGCAGAAGCTGTAATTTAGCGCTTGCTTTTTTTTGCGAGCAGCAAAAAATAAAGCTTTAAGCCTCGGTGTTATGTGTTCCGAAATGTAAACCGGTTGGACATCGCCATCAATGCCCAATAAAGATGAGTGTAAGCGCTTACCTGGGTCTTTACAATTCTTATGGAAATCTTTACAAGCGTTCAATAAATCGTTCCTCGGTATGACACTCTTGAACATCACTACTATAGGACGTGGTTTTTTATCCATTATACGCCGGCCAGATCGAAATATCGTGTAGACATCAAAGTTATCAATTTTAATATTTAAAACCGAGCCGATATTCTCTAGGATTTTTAATAGATTTTCTCCTTTTTCTTCAGGAATTCCACGTATTTCTAGATTGCATGCTCTATTTCTGTTCTCCATGTCGTCTAATTTAGCCTGAAGAACCGAGACTTCGCACTTCAGGTCGCTGACTGCTTTATTAGTGGTTTCTTCCTTACTCTTTAAAAGTTTCAGTTCAGAATCTATGTTGTTTACTTTTCCATACACTTCGTCAAATTTTTTATTTATAAAAATTATAGACTCCTCAATTTTGTTTGCTTTTTCTGCGATTTTATTATACGAGGCTTCCAATTTCATCTCAACCTCTTTCAAAAGTTCCTCTTTAAAGCAGTTCAAGCGGGACTCAAAGAATAACTTAAGGGTGACCATTTCATCAGCCAGCGGGCGCTCAAATGATTCTGTTTCACCATCGCAATGTACTTTTACAGGGGTATTGGAATTATCCCCTCGACGATCCTTAATTTTACAATTCGGGCATCTCCAGCTTTCCTTATATTTCTTGGATTCCTTTAAAAAATTTTCTTGCGGTATCTGAAGGCACTGATAGTGGTAAATGTCCGGACAATAAGAGCAATATTTGCGTTCATTCTCCTTAACAAGTTGATTACATGCGTTACATTTACATTTAGGAGGCATTTTTACTTTTTGAACGAAGTTCGTGCGCGCTATGTTTGTTCGGTTGAATGCGTAGGCTCGTAGTACACGTAGCTAGTCCGTAGCGTCGACACGCTGTTGATGACGCGTTGTCTCGTAGCAGCTCGGTGCTAGCCTGTACACAGCTAGTGGCGCGTAAATTCGCGACCGGTTCCGCAACTTAAATAGCGCATTCGGGAAGCACTCGCCTCTCACTCCGTTGATCGCAGGTTCGAAACCTGGCGCCAATCACTGACTTCAGTGATTATTCTTCTCTTTTAGATTTTTCGGTGGGCGGAGTCGACCGTAACAAATCCTCAAGATAGTACGAGAGGGGCCGATAATCTGTATTAACCAATGAGAATACTAGAATTTGATTATTTAGTAAAAAATGCAACACGCGACTGCTCTGGTCAGCTGACAGAGATGAACTACGAATATTGCCGGAACACATCCATCACTTCCCCGGCGCATATTGGGCGGTAGATTTTATATTAAGACTTGAAATATTAGGACTTTAACACGCCGACATAAGGTGGTATTTTGCGTATTAATCGCGACCATCGACAACACTCAGCAGCCAGCATGCAACCACCGATAAACAGTCGAATCGACAAGATAAATATTATTTTGTTATTTTATCCTATTATGTAAGCTAATATGCGCACCATAATAGATAGAATTACTTGATTTGATACCATGATTAAGACCACAGAACCAAATATGTCATAATCTTAATAAATTACATACACTTAATACCATGTTCTAAGAAAATATCGATAAAAGGCCCGATTTATCGTTGTCGACGGTAGCACGCTAGTCCCGATTGAAATCGTTTATCGTTTAAAAATCGATAAAAAATAATGGTAAATGCTATGTAAATTTTGATCAACCAAAGTTCGAACAATAATGTTAAGATTGTATTTAAGCTATTTCTAGGCATGTGGATTATTAGTATATTATGTAACAAGTGAGCGAAGTTGCTAATTACAGTCGAGGCTGTGATTTGAGCCCGAGCCGCAGGCAAGGGCTTAATAATGAGCCGAGACTGTAATTAGCAACGCTCACGAGTTACATACGACGTTTTTCAACACACTTGTGAGTAAAAGACAGACATACGTAGTCATAAAATAACAAACACATTTGATAACAAAGCTGTGAATTGTGATTGAAAAATGGCGCCGAACCTCGCGCATGCGCGTAGGTTTTTTTTTCTGCCAAATGTGTCAATGTCTGTATAGTATATACAGCCTATTTTAAGTGAAAATGTTTAATTTGGAGTGGTAAATGCAAATATTTTAATATTTTATAACAAATTATTGTAAATTGTGAATAATTTGTTTGATATACAAATTTGTTTTACTAATATAAGGCGCAAACATTTAAAAATGTATATGGATTTGAAGTGGTATAAAACCTCTTTGTTGTTTCTGAAAATATTTAATGTATAACCCGGACCAATAAAATATGCTCTGTTTACTCGCATGTAATTTGCACAAAGGTACAATTCAACTTTGTAGGATTCATTATATTATGCACTAGGGTATAATATATTATGCACGCGTGACTTATAGCCCAGTTTATAGTTCTAAATTCAATGGAATAACGTACACTTTACGAGCAAGTGTGTTGAAAATTATATTATAAATGCGTGGTAATTTAATAATTTTTTTTAAACGTATTTTTGAAAAAAAGAACTATCTAGTCAAAGTCACGAAATCGTGTTTTTGAGCTACCAAAGTATAGATAAAGGTATATATATTAAAAAATCTTGTTTAATAGCTTTTTCAAAGTACTTATTTAAGGTGGTGGACAATTGTTTCATATTTGGTCACGTGCATTAACGAGATATACTTACATAATCGATAAAGAGAATGTTGACATAAATACAATAAAATTATAATAAAGCTTAAGAAATTGATAGCTAGTTATTTTGTCTTTATAAAACGTGTAACAAAATAAAGAGATAAAACTTAAGGGTAAGCTTGTATCGCATACGTGGAATATACAGTAAAAGAATTAGCATGATAAATAAATAAATAAATATTTTTGACAATCACACAACATTATCTAGCCCAAATTAAGTTTCTTAAAGAACTTGTGTTATGGATACTAGATAACTGATATACTTAAGAATATATAAACATACATATTGAATAAATACATATTTTTTATTAGAATAAACTTAAATAAACATATAAACATCCATGACTTGACGACTCATATCTGTGTTCATCACACAAATATCCGCCGCCGCCGGGATTCGAACCCAGGACCTCTGGCATAGAAGGCAATGTATGTTACCCCTACACCAGCCAGTCGTCATGATCAGTGCTGGTATAGACTTTCATACAAAATTTAATTATTTTACAACAAAATATTTGGACACCCTTGTCAACCTAAGAAGCTAAAACAAGACTAGTGCCGCAGTCAGTGACCTTGTGACCTTTCTTGCGCCGGATGAACTTCTGTTATCGAATAGATTTCATCAAAAGCTAACAGCTGATTTTAGGGTTGAGACTTAGATATTTTGATCTAAACTTTGAACTTGTTTTTCGGCCGAACCGTAAGTATAACAAATTTATGTAACTGTTATTTATAAACTAAATCACTTAAAAATACAATCCCCTTAAGTATTAAGTATCTCTTCATTATGTTACACGTTGTATTTGCAAAGCCTTTTAACCTCCGAAACTATCAAACCAATTTCCAAAATCTTGCTTAACCCTACAAAAATTCTTATATTCAATTCAGTAATTTTTACGACACAAAAAGTTATAGGTACTCCGGCAAAATAGCGTGAAAATAAGTGTTTTGATAAATTTAATAGTAATTTATGTATGAATTGCATGTCACCTTGCTTCTCAGAATACAAGTTTTTTTGCGACAACTTCTTAATGTCGAGATGTGCCAACCTTCACCCAGTAGAGGCTCATTGTCAATATTGCATTATAATCGATTAAGTAAGTAGCTGTCAGCCATTTTGTGTATTATTGAGCGGATCTATAATTGATTTATTATCTGTACGTAGGTACTCGCGGCCATTGCTAATTTTACTAAAAAGCGTTGGGCCGATGCAGATTATTGGAGTCACAGATGTTATTTAATGGTGGTCAGTTAATTAAGCAATTCAATTAAACCTATGTAACAATTTTTGATACACAACCTGTATTTCAAATATTTCTAAATTAAGCAAATCTTATGTATGTATGTTTGTTTACTTCTCGTTTATCAATCTTTTATTAAATTTCTTCTTATATTATCAAGTTTTAGTCTATTTAAATGTAGCCGAAGTATATTTTTTAGTTTCGTTATTCAAAAATAAAACCGTCTACGTAGGTACCTACCTTCTTCTAAAAACGAACACCTAGTATCAATAGAAAGCTATCAATAAAAAGTTGGAAGTAAACTTTGCAGCTGAATATCAGAATGACTTTTTTATTTTCTCGAATTTTCTGTAAGCCAACTAATATAGAGAAAATCTATTTTTCACACTACATCATCCATCTATGCCCAAACTAAGCAGTAGCTCATGATAATTTATTAACTTTTATTTATTTTCCAAAATAAAGGAATGTTTCTTTGGAGTAAAATTTGCTATCTCTATTATTTAGAGTACTTTTCCTCCAGGGGGCATTCAAAAACTCCACCCTGTATATCACACGCTGATATTCGTAAGGTTCCATGTTCGTTTGGAAAGGCCTATGTTTGTAGTCACAACTCTTTGTTTTAAAATTACCTGGTATCATTTTTACATATTTTAGTCGGTTCGATTCCCGTGTGAAGCGAGTGAATTTTCTGAAATCTTTGAATGCATTTTTTTTATTTCTTTTCCAAAATAAAGGAATGTTTCATTGGAGTAAAATTTACTATCTCTATTATTAAGAGTAGGTACTTTCCATCCAGGGGGCATTAAAAATTCCACCCTGTATCCTACTGCTCTAAGAGGGCCGTCAAATATAATTCGTAGAATTACCGACATCGATAACAATCGATAAAAAAAGTTAAGACATTGATATTAAAATGTTAATTGATCGAAGTAAAACACTGAAATAATTCATAGTGGATATTGCACTATCCGTTACTTGGATAACTATCAGTAATTACATAAACGTGGTAACATAACGAGGATGTCCGAGTGTCGAAATTATGCTAAGCATTGTTTAAATGCTTGTTGTTTCAATCTAGGATAACAGAAAAGTGAAAATTAATATTATTTTTGGGCACGTAAAAACAAACGCGCCTTCTGACGCGGAAGGTCTCGACAGTTTGGCCAGTCAGTCGGGGATAAGGGCTGGAGAGACGGAAAACGGCGAACAATTCGGGCAGTATCGTATATTTTTATTATTATCACACGAACTAACACACCAACTCTTTTGCCTAAAGTAAGCTTACTTACAAGCTTATGTTACGGAAACCACACAGGGGAACTAAGAGGTATCCAAGTATCCCAGAACCGAGCATTTAAAAAATTCGTTTCTTAAACAGGCCCTATTATTATTATTATTGGGGTTTCGGGACTATATAGGGTCGCCTTATAAAGTCAATAATATTTTAATAGCAGAATAAGACTGATGAGTGGGTCATACTTACGAAAAAAAAAATTAAATAATTTTCATGAATTAAATTTTTTTTTTCTAAGTTTTTTTTTATTTTTTATAAGTGACTAAACCCACGTTTGACCTCAATCTCACCTGATGGTAAGTGACGATGAGGTCGAAGATAAAAGCACACGGGTTTAGGAAGGAACTGGCTCTTTATACAATATTGCCGGAACACATTACCGCCGGAGCGGTAACATTTGGCGGCAGACTTTATATAAAGGGTGGTCGCTAGCCAGGCGGACCCAGAAGGGATCCTACCACCATCAGTGATCTAAATTTAAGTTCGATCTGTATTTTATGAAATTGACTACACACCAAGTAATAGAAACGTTTCCTTCTAATTGTTTGTAGTCATAAAAGGTAGATTAATTTTTAATTTTACTCACAGAGAAGAATTTTGAAATTTAAATTAATGAAAAATATTAAAAAAAAATTTTTTTTTTCGAAATTCACTCTCATCATTTCTAATCTGCTTTTAAAATATAATTGACTATTGACCCTGTATGAGCAGTCTTGTCCGGCCGTCACACTGCGACCTAGGAGATCTATTGAGTGAGTCCCAATCTATAACTCGCGACACACTCCAATGGAGTTCAGGAAATTTAGGCCTAACTTGTTACTTGTATTACAGTCTTACAGGCCTAGTCAAAGTATACATGGCCCCCCAAAATCATGAAAAGATGAACCCCTTAAAAGATAAGAAGCTAGAAAAAGGTACTCATGATTAAAAATTTTGTTGTCACCCCCTCCAAAATTCAGCAGCGACCCCCACCCCAAATTTTTGTCTTGAACCGCGCCTGACCACTTACTTCGCAGTCAATTGCCGAACAAAGTTGGAAGGACCTATGGTTATGTGGTAATTTTTTTAGGGTAAAATGCGATGCACTTTAGTGCGAAAGTTCACTGTAGCGACGTATGAAATACCGAGATGTTCATGACACGAGATGGAAGATACAAACCAGCTATACTTGCGTACCCATTGATATCTTAATTTATTCATTTATTTCAATTAAGTTTCAAATAAATGAATAAAATATTTTTTGGTACTAAACGTAGTCTAGCGGAACGTCACTGCTATTAGCCGGTCCTTACGTCACGAATATAGGGTCTTCTTTATGAAGATCAATATATTTTAATAGAAGTTTAAGAATGATGTATGGATTCAATTTATGAAAGATTTTTTTTTTGTTACTTACAATTAACAAAAAAAAATTCTTTCATAAATATTTTATAATTCTCATAAGTTAACAACATTTTAGTTTAATCTGTTATTTACGACTAAAGCAAGAAATAAAAGTGTTTCTATTTAACTATTTATATTAAGAACTCACTCACACACAGAGAGAAAAATCGCACTAGGCATAGGTATGTAGGTATTCTCTGACGGCACTATCGACACCGAAAGTCAAGCGAGCCGCCCGCGCCGACAACACTCTGTTGGCTTGTCGGCGCGGCGCGGCGGCGGCGACTTTGTTTGGGCCAAACGCGCGCGACCCGCTCACCGCTCGGCGAGCGCTCGCCAGTCTGTAAAAGTCTGTCTAATGATACGCGCGCGTAAATTAATAATTATCAAAATGCCTAATTTCGCGTACACGAACCAAGAATATCTTCAAATGGCTTTGTGCTAGTGCTGCGAGTGAGAACCTGTCACGAGCTCGTGACACGTACGAGCAGAGACATGGAAGGCGTCCCGCCCTCCGAACAATTCTAGGAGCTGTGCAGCGCCATCGAGATTATGGCACATTTACTCCACGTGCCCCAATTTTGTGTGCTGCCAATGTTATTAAACGAACAAGACTTTTTGTATCGCAAATAGGTAGTCATGTGCAGCAGTTACTATAAAGTGCTTGTGTATGTGTATTCGTGTGCTGTGTACCTAACATCATTGACAGGAAGCAATATGTAAGTTATTTTTGTACATAAACTGTAAATAATAATAGTTGATAATAAGGTGATTCCATTTAAACATTCAATTGATTGTAAAATACATTTATTCGTTAAGACAAACAGCTCAAGCACGAAAGCTTTTTTTAAATTTATTTATAATTTAAACATTATCAAAGAAGTCAACATTACTAAAACGGTATTTACAATTAGTTGAACGTTAAATTGACAGTTGAAGTGTGTTAGGAAATTAGAATCAACTTTTATACGAAATAAGTATGATATTACAACAGCTGATTGTTACGTCATACATCAAGCTAAGTAGGTCACGCATCGCCCGAGCGCGCGAGGCATCGACCTTTGCTCGCGTGGATCGGTAGGTACTAACCGCGTAAGATCTTTGTTTTAGTGAAGTTATTTTCTTAAAATAAATAGATAGGTTTTTTTATTTCTTGCAAGGTTGTCGTAAATAACAGATTAAACTTAAATTCGGTCACTTAAAAGATTTGAAAATTTCAATAAAAAAAATATAGTTATATGTATATTTTTATTTTTTTCATAAATTGACCCCATACATCATTCTTAACCTTCTCTTAAAATATATTGATCTTCATAAAGAAGACCCTATATATGTTTAATCATTTATCACACGCATACTTTTAAAAATTTTCTTTAACTTACGTTTCTTTTTGTTACAGATGGAGGGTCTAATGCCATGTATCACAGAGTGAGACGGAAGATGAATAATTCCATATTTTGTGCCATAGTCTTATTAAGTTACATAGCAGTGGTACCAGCAAAATCTATCGATGTGCCCAAAAATATTGCTACTACTACAGAATCTGAAGATTATTTCGAAAATAATATAATTGATTTTGATGAAGAATACTCAGTGAAACTAAATAACAAATATGATTCTAAACAAGCTTGGGATAAAGGAGATAAAAAATCTCTTAGATACACTTTTATTAAGAAAAATAGAGATGACGATATTAGTAATTTAGAAAATAATAAACTACAACTTAAAATTTCAAACAGCAATAATGACAAATCTTTTAATATTAGTGAAACTACCACCTCAAATGATTATACTATAATGCCCTTAGAATTATTTAGTACTACGGAAAATCCATTAGTGAGTTTATTAGAAAGTACTGCAGAACAAGATTTAACTGTGATTCCATTATCAACTACCAAAGTACCGAAGCTTGAAATAAATCAAACTGTTACCCTTCCTACTACATCGACTCAAAATACTGAAGATATCGAAGTTACAACAGTCACATCAATTGATACATATTTCAATCATTTGAATCAAACTAATGAAATAACAACAACTGAATCTACAACTGTAACTATAGAAATCACGAATATAACAACAGAATATGTGGCACCAAAAGATCTCATTAATACAACTACTGAAACTATTCAAGACGTTGAAACTACAACGATTATAAACGATATAACAACAATTATGACCCAAAACATAACTTTCAATAATACTAGTGAGCCTAAAAATATATCAGAAGATGTAACGACTCACTCTAGCAAAGTATCTCCACTTACATCAGATCTTGACAGTGTTGAAGTAGATCCGAATGTTCCAATATTTACAGAACTGGATACTGACGAAGAAATTGAAGTACCAGAAGACTATTATGACTCCAAAGACGTTATTCCTACCCCTGCTCCAAAAACTGATGCTCTGTCAGTAATCTTTGGATTCGCAGGAAGCGTAGTTGAAAGCGTTGTAGAAACTTTTGCAGAAAGGGTAGTCCCTAAAGGAATTTACGATCTGTTTAAAAGAATGCAGCGGCAAAATGAAGCATTGGAAGCAGAACGATTGAGGAGCCGGGAAGAAAATGGTGGCCTTGGTGAGTTGGTATTTTGTATTAATTGTGTAGGAAGAAAATTGTATCAATTATCTGAATAATCTGTCTGGGGCCCGATTCTGTAACTCTTAAAGTTATATACAGTGACGAGCATGTTGTTCTCCGATGGTTTTTTCTCGTGACCGTATTGGCAGAATACTGACAAAATGTCACATGTTAATATAATGTACCTTTTAGGCAGATTAATTAAATGAACATGTGGTAATTACAGAACCGGGGCACACATCTTTTCAATTATATCGTGATATATATATAACGCTCTATTTCATATCTTTCACCCAACATCTCTTTTTGTTTATTGCATTGATGTCAAATGATGACATAAGGAAATGTGTATTGTTATAATAGTTCGAAATGAACTCGAAATTAACTTGCTAGGTTTTAAATCCAGGACATCTCTTACCAAAGTCAAACAAGAGCCTATAATTACAAAACAATTGGTCTGGCTATAATATAATATAGTTTGATAGCTTCATTATTTATACAGGCAGACTGGTGGGTCACTTTTGAAATTTATTCATAAGATAGTTTGAGATCATACATAAAGAGATTTTTTTTTTATAAAAAAGAAATATTCATTATTTACTGAGTAAACTTAACCAAAAGTTAAAAAATTGATTACTCAACGCATGGTTACGCTAGCGTTGGTTAGGTCACGTGCCGCGATTGACTCAGTTGTATGTAAAGTAAATTTTAATAGTAGTATAGTAGTATTTATTTATGGGGAATACCTACTAGTAAAAAATCAAGTACCTACTTTTATTACATAATTACACAGATTGCTCTCCTTCAGTGTCTAAAATTTGTCACCAGTGACCTTGTATGAAGGACATATGTAAAGTAAATAGTAATATATTAGTATTTATTTATGGGGAATTCTAGTGGAAAATCAATTACCTACTTTTATTACATAATTACATATCATATTATTACAATTATATATCTGTTTAAGAATGTTTCTATTCCAGGTCAATTCGGTCGAGGCATCCTCAAATCCATTTCCTCAGGCTTAACAAAGCCCTTGAATCAATTAATGGCAGGAGTTCGAGATATAGGATCTCTGGACAGCGACCGAGGATTTGTCAACAGCCTGGCCACTGGCATGACCAGTGTTGCCAATGCTGCTACTTCAGTTTTGGATGTGTTTAAGGATCGGGTACAGACAATTTATCCAGGTAAGTGATTAAATTAAGAACGAAAGTTGATTTATGTTCCTTTTGTTATGGTATCCCAAATATTACAACAGCCTTTTTCTATGTTGTGATAGACTAATTGTTTGATAACGTGTATAAGCACATCGCAAAATTATATGCTAATGAAAATAATAATTGATTTTGATTCTAATGTCATATTTCATCATCATCATCATCATCATTTGACGACCGGTTGGTGTAGCGGTAACATACATTGCCTTCTATACCAGAGGTCTTGGTTTCGAATCCCGGCGGCGCGGCGGCGGCGGATATTTGTGTGATGAACACAGATATTAGTTGTCAAGTCATGGATGTTCATATGTTTATTTAAGTTTATTCTAATAAAAAATATGTATTTATTCAATATGTATGTTTATATATTTCTTAAGTATATCAGTTATCTCTAATATCCATAACACAAGTTCTTTAAGAAACTTAATTTGCAAGTCTTTGTTATGAGCCCACTGCAGGGCATGAGTCTCTCCCTTGGGTGACGAGGAGGTATAGGCCATAATCCAACAAGCTGGCCCAGTGCTGGGCTGAGGATGCCAGAATTTTTAGGGCGCCAAGATCGCTTTTGACAAACCCTAACGACTACTGTATACAATTATACAACACCCGGGACCGACTGCTTAACGGGCCCACCGAAGCACGGAAGTCGTCGTGAGAAATGAATGGTCGGCGGTCACCCATCCAAGTACCGACCGCGCCGAACGTTGCTTAACCTGTGATATCTTATGATACACACAGTAACCACGGCGCCACGACGACTTCAATAATATTACTGTCTAAATATTAAGTCTCTAATCCTGGTCAGCTAAGTAAATCTATAATTATTTAGGTTATGCAATCATAACTATGTAACTTTTTAGACATTCCGACATATACGTATACGATTATTATTAGAATGTCACTATGCCAACTTTCATCTAAATCCGTTGAGCCAATTTGCCGTTATTGAGGAACCAACATTCATACATCCATATCATAAAAAAGCCTGATGCACTAATGTCCAAAAGACAAAGAGAACTCATCTGTCTTGTTTATGATTATGGAAGTTCTGGAATTATTTGAATAATGATATCAGAATAACAGACAGATCTCGTCTCTAACAGTTAATGTCAAATTTAGAATTTCGTAAACATAGAGTAAATTTACAAAGGGAATTGCATAATGAACGGCGTATATTCTGTGCGCCATATTATTTACCTCTTGTAAGCAATTGTACAATTTGATAGTTAGGTATATGAATATTTTGTACCTCAAGGGATGTATTGTAACGTAAAGTGTATTGTTGATATATCTTAAGAAATAGTAATCTGCTGGTGTGCTTGATTTATAAAAAATCTTTAATGTTCTTTAGCAATACCTCAATAATCAACGAATGCAGAGCATCAAAAAAACCGACTTCACGTCAAAACTTTGGCTGAGTTGAGAATGTCATCAAAGTAAACTATTTTTTCAAAAGTTTGAAATTTTCAATGAAGTACTCAACCGATTTCGATGAAATTTTAATGAGACCAACTTTGAAGTATCCTCCATCATATGAAACAACAGTTTTCAAAATCAATTCATAATTGACTGAAATATCAGGTAACAAAGACACAAAATAAAAAAAAACATACAGACGAATTGAGAACCTCTTCCTTTTTTAGAAGTCGGTTGAAAAATATTTTCTAGTGTTCATCGCTTTTAATTGTATGATGCATTTTTGCTCGACGCGCAGTTTTGGTTTTTTTGCGGATACAATGAAACAAATGAAAGTTCAACTTGTTTTTATGTTTTTTTTAAACTCTTTTGTTTTTTTATACTGAATACTGGAAATTCAGGACAATAGCAACCTGTACCTTTGTACAAGCTTTAGGTTTAGGTTATCTATCAATTGTGTCGTTATCTGTTTAAGAATTCAGCCTTATGAACAATTGTTAATCGACAGTTTACAAAAGCAATTAATAAAAGAATTACGTGTTCTTGTTTTATGACTTCGAAATCATAATGGATGCCTGTAAAAAAAAATCATTTTAAAACATTTGCAGTTTAGGTTATCATTGTTTTGCAATGTATTAGGGATCCATATAGGTAGGCCTCACCAAAAATCCTAGTAAATCTAAGTAAGTTGCCGTGGCGCCGTTGTTACTGTGAATATCAAACGATATCGCAGATTAAGCGCGCTCGGTGCTGCCGGTATTAGAATGGGTGATCGCCGAACATTCGTTTTTCACGACGACTTCCGTGCTTCGGAGGGCACGTTAAGCAGTCGGTCCCGGGTGCTGTATACTTGTAGTAGTCGTTAGGGTTTGTCAGAAGCCATTTCGGCACCCTGAAATATCTGACATCCACCAAACAGCACTGGGCCAGCTTGGTGGATTACGGCCTAAACACCTTGTCACACTCAGACTCATATCCCTACAGTGGGCTCATTACACGGAGTTGTGATGACAATGATGATAAAAAATCGTAGTATTAGGCCGGTCATCACAATCTCGATATGGTCAATGGTCCAGCGATAACTCATCAAGACACAACAACTACGACTATCATTAAATTAATGCTTCTGAAACTGAATAAACAGAGTAAAACATAAATTCTTAACAAAAAAGGCACATGTTTCTTACTTAAGTTAACTTAAAAAATGCATACATACACAACTTCACGCTTGTAGGTATTCCTTATGGGGTAGGCAGAATACCAGAGGTTATAGAACCATCTGATGTCACGTTTAACGAATTTAGAGGCGTTATAATAGTGGAGAGAGACTATTGCAGTGACAGGGGGTCAGCCTCTCAAAAAAAACCACAAAGAAGCTTCCAATAAAACTTCTGCATAATCAAAATTATGCCCTATCTACAGAGATCTGTTAAAGCATTATTATATATGTCATACTATTAAAATATGACTAAGTCGTTTATAGGGGTTACCTTGAAACCAAAGAAGACAATTTGTGTCAAAATATTAATATTGTTTCTTATTAAACCTTATTAGGTCCCTGCCCTTGAACTTTGCTTGATTACAGTAATGATGCGTAGAAATTAGTTATTAATTTATGAGATGATTTTTTCACATTTGACCTTAAAATATATTGAATTTGCAAATATTTATGATTTTATGTGAAGGACATAACTAATTTTAACATTAACACCAAATTATTTTGCCTAAATTAAGTTTAATTATGAAAAAAACATAAATGACTTAAGGGCTGCGTTCGGGACTTGAAGCCAGGACTGGTGAAACATTTGAAATACTGACGACCACTTTGGGGTAAACCTGTCTGCCTCAGACGCCAGTAGTTGCGGGTTCGATTACCGCACGGAACAAGAAAAAAAATATTCTGGTTTCTATTCTCTAGTTCGCTACATGGTATCCCATATCACAAGCTCTGCTTAGTTTGGGGCCATGTAGTTGGTGAGATTGTCTGGGGATATAATTTTTTTTTATATTCCAGACTAGTATCTACTCCCTATGTTTTTTTGTGATTTGAAGACTGCTCAAGCTACCACCACATAAAATAATGACAATCTATACAGGTAGCTTCCGTACAACAAAACTAATATTAGTTTCTCAGCTTGGATTTCGTCTAGGTGATAGAGTCTTCTGTTCCATCCTTCTGTTTCATGGACATGTGGGCTTTCACTTCAAAGCGCTAAAAAGTATCTCGACACATAAACCTTAAGATTTAAAAGAACCGTTCTTAAATTGGTTCATCCGTTTGAGTGCCTAACCCATAATGAAACAGGCGCCTAGGCGTGAATTTATGTATGTATGTTCGTTTGAACTCCATCTTCACAGAAGTCGTTGATATTACTTCTATCTCGATTTTAACGATATCAATTTATCCTACAGGTACAGTCTGGTGTGGTGGAGGCCATGCAGCATCAGCTCGCTCCGGAGACCTAGGCCTCTTCTTCTTCACAGACACGTGCTGCCGGCAGCACGACGCCTGCAAGATCTATATCAAAGCTGGGGATACCAAATACGGACTTACGAATACTGGACTTTTTACGAGGTAAGGAAGCTTTCATCTTAATTTGTAGTAGCATAGAGTCGGTTTTGAATAGCCTTACCACGCGTGGATAAGCCCTTGGAGGTAATATCTCTTCAGGGTTAGGGCTAGCAACCACCCTAATATAAAATTTGCAGCCAAATATCACCGCTCCGGCAATATTTCCGGCAATATTTTATGAAGAGTCAGGTCTATAGTTGGTGACAGGTCCCATCTGAACCCATGTGCTGTCATCTTTGACCTCACAACTTACCATCAGGTGAGCTTGAAAGTCGCAAAAAAGTAATGAAAAGATAGCGAGCACACAGCGGAACAGGCGTAGGTCCCCTGAAAAGATCTTACTACAAAATAGGGCTCGGTCGGAATAGTCACCTTTTTACGATATGCTTATGGTGCGTACAGATTGCTAGTAATGCAACTAGAAATGTAACATTCTGCGCACGTTGCGTATATGGACGTGCAGTGCGCAGAATGTTACATTACAAGTTTCATTACAGCAATCTGTACGCACTATTAGATGTCTAGGGGCGGTAAAGCTAAATAATAATTACCCAGATCCATGACAAATATCGGCAAATATTACAAATATTTATAATACAGCGGGCATCCAAAACGTAACCTTTCGCGTCCACTACGGCATGAAGGCCATTGCGATATAAATTTAAATAAAAAATAAAAAGAACCGCCAAAAATTAACACTGTATTTAGTAAACTTGTTATAACATTGAAATCAGGTCAATTAGTAAAGGAATTTAACTTTGTAAACAGAGTTAAACATATTCACTGGTTATTTTTAAAATTAATTAACAATAACCAAGAATTTTTCAATGATATCTCAAAACGACTTTGATGTCTTGTGTTTTTATTATTGATCATAAAACATAATAATTGTTTATTTTAGTGTTTTGACAAGCCATGTAACATTATATTACTTAATAGATATCTAAATAGCCAAAAATCAAATAGCTGGCATAAATCCCAAGAATTCTTTTACGTATCCTTCTAATATAATAAACGAGTACAAAACAATTTATAAAATATATTTTTACCTATATTCCAACCATAAAGCCACAAGTTTGTTTAATTTATTTATGTTTTTAACAGCTTTTTTGCAAAATAATAATAAAGTTTTGAATAACTGTGGAGACCAATTCAAAGTTCCCATGTTTAAAATATAGATATTAATGAGATAGCGGAATTATTCAAGAGTGTTACTTTTTCCTCAAGTTTTCATAATTTAAAAAGAACTTTTTTTTGTGAAAACTAATGAAGAACCGGATATATCGCATACAATTTATATTTTACATTTTAATTCTTTCCTATCAATTTCAATTTCCTATCTACCTATCAATTTGACGGCTGACACCTCAGTCGCTCGTGACCACGGGGTCTGCAAAGACACCGAAACGTCGAGGTAAATGTAAAATATGAAAATGAAAAATACTTTATTTGTAACACCAGCTTATTTAACAAAAAAATGATACATAACAAAATAAATAATAAAATCCGCAGACAATCACACGAACAACATGTCCCCAAAGCAAGCATAGCTTGTGTTATAGGATACTATGCAGCGAACTAGGGGGGAACCTAGAATATAAATACATAAATAGATAAACACCCAGACTCGGAATTTTTTTTTCTTGTTCCGTGCGGGAATTGAATCCGCAACCACCGGCGTCTGAGGCAGACAGGTTTACCCCATCGCCAAAAAGGTCGTCACATACATACATAACTTCACGCCTTTATCCCTTATAGGGTAGGCAGAACACCAGAGGCTATAAAACTACGTTTGACAAATTTGGAAGTATTATAATGATGGAGAGAGACTATTACTGCCTCTGTCCCTTAACTGACTTTTACAGTATGCCCGGGAAGAGAAGCAGCTGGCACATTCTATGTTTTTCTTTCGCTCCCAGTCCAGCATAGAAGAAAATAATAAAAATAAAAATTTAATATTAGTACATAAAAATTTAGACTCAATAAGTAAAAGAAAGAAAGAAAAAAAGGGGAAATGTAACAAACAGGCCGCAACTCAGTATGTTAGTAGTTAAGAAAGTAGCGCTGGTCTGTGGAGTATCGTTAAGACAGCAAAAAGTAATTATACAGGATTTATTTTAACTAACGCATCACCTCTTGCATATATCCTTTCTACATAAATAAATAATAAATAAATAAATATTTCTGACACTCACACAACATTATATAGCCCAGATTAAGTTTCTTAAATAACTTGTGTTATGGATACTAGGTAACTGATGTACTTAAGAAATATATAAACATACATATTGAATAAATACATATTTTTTATTAGAATGAACTTAAATAAACTTATAAACATCCATGACTTGACGACTAATATCTGTGTTCATCACACAAATATCCGCCGCCGCCGGGATTCGAACCCAGGTCCTTTGGCATAGAAGGCAATGTGTTACCGCTACACCAGCCAGTCGTCAAAATCAACATTTTGTTGTATGACTTTTAAAATTAATAGATTTAAAAAATTAAGTATTGCCTCTAAACTGGAATAACTATACGCCTTCTGGTTCTCTTATCAAAATCTATACTTATTTTATTGCTAAATGAAGCTAAATATTTAACCTAATGATAATTTAGAGGAGGTAAATAACAGAAAATAATACCTAATTATTCAATGAATAAATAATGAAAAAAATTAAATATAACTATTTACTTCGAAATCATCAAATCCACTTCAATTATTTTATTCAACAACAAAACTTTGCGTAACATAATAATCCGTTTCTTAACAATAATAAAAATAACCTTGACATTATACAGAGTGAGGCAAATATTTCAAGATCTCACTGTGTAGGCGAAATTAAGCAACACCATGTATAGAACAAGTTTTTTAGTACTCTGTAACATGTTACTAAATGTTTTAAATAGAGTTGCTATTGAAATTTGTGTACTATTTGAATACGTTTACGTAATGTTTTATAATGGCGTATGGTAATGAGTAATTACTGGTAGGTGAAAGCGCAATGTTTTGCATAGGTACTTTTATAAATAGAAGAAAACGTACAGGGAGTCGTGTAGATTCGGTACCCTACTGGAGAAAAACGTGCAATCACGTCCCCGACCGCCCAAGGGGGAAGGGCGGGGTATGTGGGGATGATCCGGCAGAAGGCCGGACCTACCCACTAAAA
>OX101741.1:3411858-3792040 GCA_944452665.1 Stenoptilia bipunctidactyla | reverse complement strand
ACACGGAGTCGTGTAGATTGGGTTTAGAATAACCTACTTACCCTTTTTTTTTACTGGAGGAAAACGTGCAATCACGTCCCCGACCGCCCAAGGGGGAACGGCGGGGTATGTGGGGATGATCCGGCAGAAGGCCGGACCACTTCCCGTTTGCGTTCGCTCCCGAACGGTCGTGTCTGCGGCCGCTCCCGAGTGTTCGTATTGCGCTGCCCTTGTTCCCTCCCCCGCACTCGTGCGGGTCAGGTGCCAAGTTAAGCTCTTTCGGAAAGTTTTCTCTTGTGGAGGCTGTGTGGTGTCGGGGCTAATTCATCTGCCCTTTTCAGGGCGGACCCGACTGCTGCCGGCCGAAGCATCGCTGGTCAGGTGGATACGTAACCGTGCCAACGAAGCCTGATCGTCCGCCGTTCACCGGCAATAGGTCCGTGTTAGGTTGATCTTTCTTTCAGCGCAGTTTGTCTATAGACTTTCTTTCAGCCAAGCATTATGCCTCGTCATCCTGAGTGTGCCGAGCATCAATGCGATATCAATCGCCGTCGTATTAAAAACCTCAAAGACGAAAACCAAGCCCTTCTATCTTGGAAGGGTGAACTTCATAGAAATATTCAATCCTTGAGAGACGAATTAGCCTCTCGTCCTCTATCTTCAGACTTCAGTCAGTTGTCTTCAGACTTCAGTCAGTTGTCTTCTGATTTCAGTCAGTTGTCCAGCGAAAAACAATCACTGGAAGCCCAACATGCCGCCGAGAAGGAAGCCCTTCTCTCCGAGAAGGAAGCCCTTCTCGCTCAAATCGAGTCCTTGCGAGAGCAATGGTCCGCTCGTTCTCAAGTTGCCTCCTCTTCACAGGGGTTCCAAACCGATTCTCCGGCGTCTCCAGATCTAACTGAGTTCGTCGATCCTTTTTCAGATCGCATGTTGGTAGATTCCACCGCATGCAAACGGAAAACTACCCCGCCAGGTAGCGATTCCGACTCCGCTCCTTTAGTTCCAGAATCTCCTGCTCCGTTCACAGAGGTTCGCAAAAAGTCCAAGTCTAAGAAGAAGAAGCAAGATGCTTCTTCGACTTTATCTCCATCCGTTTCAGCTGCTCCAGCCGCTGTTCCTGCTCCGCAAAATGTCGCACCGGCGTCTGCTCCTGCGCCTTTTGTTTCAGCGATCCCGGCGTCACAGCCTGCGTCGCAATCAGATTCGGCTCCGCCGAAAGTCAAGTCTCCGCCCCCCGTCTTCCTACGGGACAAGAGCCGCTGGACCGAGGTCTCAGCTCTCTGCGGAACGCACTCCCCGAAGATCCAGTATAGTAAGGCATCCAATGTGGGTGACTCTATTAAGGTCGTTGTCTGCTCAATTTCTGATTTCAGGAATTTCACTCGGCTTCTTGCTGACAAGAAGCTCGAGTACCACACTTACGCCCTCCCTGAGGAGCGTAAGATTCGTGCCGTCCTCAGGAACGTGCCGTTCGAACTTTCGAACGAGCAAATCCAAGAGGACTTGTCTTCTCAAGGCTTCCCCGTCGAATCTGTGCACAAAATGCACAGCCGCCGAGGCAAGCAGTTCCCACTTGCGCTAGTAATCTTAGCGAAGAGCCCGCAAGGGCAGTCCATTTTCAGAGGCAAGCTCACCGTGTGCGGTCTCTCCAACATCCGAGTCGAAGCTCCACACAAACGTGGTTTCCCAGGTCAGTGCCACCGCTGCCAATTGTATGGTCATGCGGCGGCAAATTGTCATGCTTCCCCTAGGTGCGTCAAGTGCCTAGATCCGCATGGGACTAAGGAGTGCTCTCGCACTCCCGAATCGCCCACCGCTCCGTCCTGCGTCTTGTGCGGCCAGTCAGGCCACACAGCAAACTTTCGCGGCTGCCCCAAAGCACCGCGTGCTGCCAGGGCTACCGTGAAGCCCATCGAGAACTGGAGAGAACGACCGCAGCCTAGCTCGGACGCTCCTCCAGTCAGTTCAAAGGTCCCCAAGGCCTTTACTCCTATCGTTTCAGGTCAGCGCAGCCGGGTTGCGACTCAATCGCAACCGGCCGCCAAATCGGCTTCCCAGTGCCAGAACGCAAAAGGGTCTCAAGACCGCATGGCGTTCTGGATCCAGCTCGCTCCCATCGACGAGATCCTGGCTTTCGGCGCCGCTCTCGACGCCAGCCCAGAGGGTTTCAACGGTGCTCTTCCGGTCCTAACCAAGTTCGCTCCCCTTATTAGGAAACTCCAGCAAGCTCAACGTTTCTAAACGTAGTCCTTCTTTCCAGCATTCCTATCTCTGAGTGAGTCTGATCACTCAAGATAATATCTTAGTTTCAGCTTTGTCATTTCTGCTAATCTTAGCTTTGTTTTTCTTACCTTCAGTTCCTTTTGGTGGCAGCCGTCTGGATGCCGCTCACTACGCAGCCTCTCGCTCCAATTGGCTGTCGTTCCGACGATGACTAAGGACCTTAATCAAGGTGAGTCAAAAGGGGGATGTTTAGTGGGTATGCTCAGCCTATCTGAGAGAGTCTCCACACTGTCTGGGCATTCTATTTGCCATTAGCCACTTATGGTTAACAGCTTATAGAATGCCCATTCGTCCGTAATAGGATTCATCCTCCTCCCGCTAAAGCTAGCTTTACTGGTTAAAGCTAGTTTTAGGGGGTGCCAACAATTTTTCTGTGGCGGAAAAACAAAAAAAAAAAAAAAAAAAAAAAAAAAAGGCCGGACCGACCCACAAAAAACCTCCAGGTGTACCTCACCCGCCATAGATGGAGCTCACGGTACCGCCATTGGCATTACCCGCGAGCCCCGGCGGACTGCGCTCAGCCTCAGCCGAGCGCCCCCACGTAGGAAAGCCCCAGCAGGTCCCCTCACCCGCTACGGCTGGCTATTGGGAGGGAGAAGGTGAGCGTATCTCCTTCTCCGTCACCCCCTCCGCCTACGGCGGATCGGTGCCGACGAGGCGTCATCCTCCCGCCCGGCACCGCTCCGCCGCCTCCTTCTGCGACATTACGTCCTCGCAAAAGGAGGTCATGGCCGCCCAAAAAATAATCTTCACCCGTTCGGGGTCTCGAACCCGCAGCCCTCAGCTTTAGAGCCAATACGTCAACCACGGAGCTATGTGACACCTTACCCTACTTACCCTGGATAATTGTGTTGTCATCATCATCATCATCCACAGCCTGTAGAAGTCCACTGCTGGACATAGGCCTCCCCCAAGGTCTTCCACGTCGCTCGGTCCCGCGCCGCCATAATTTGGAGGGGAAATGCCGAAATCGCCACGCTTGGCAGGCGGGTTGGCGATCGCAGTATGATGTTAATATACACAAAAGGACGCTGCTGCCCATCCTCTGGTTTGTCCCTTAGTCGACTCTTACGACACCCACGGGAAGAGATGGGGTAGCGCTATTCTTAAGGCGACGCCACACGCCTAATCGTCGCACTAACCTGTCCAATCGTGTTGTATAGACGACTAATTTAAGTGGACAGGCGGCGGGTCGCACGGATTTTCATTTTCATTACATCACCGACTTTACTCTAAACTAGATAGATAAGATAGATAAAAACTTTATTGATACCACAACTTTCACAGACACATAATACTAATGTACTAAATATATTTGTATGGCTTACAAACTAGAATAAAAAAAAAAGAGGACAGGTTAGTGCGATGTGTATGTGTACTGTAGCAGCGTAATAGGAGGCAGCTCAGCGTTGGAACATGCTGGGAAGAGCAAAACGCTGATTTTCAGCTACGTCCTGAAGCGAGCAGCATACGGATAAAATGTCAAAATAAATAATTACGATAAAATAAGCCAAACACATGAAATTTCATAAATAATACTATTTGAATGATCATAAATATTAAATTAGAAGAGATTAATTAAAACTTTATATTATACAACGACAATAACAATATAAAATGAGTAAGTGAATGTCAGAGTTATAAAATTGTATAAATACCTATGTCCAGTAGAACGATAATAATAATAAATGTAAATATATTTTCTTTATAATGTTTTACTAGCGGATGGTTCATAGTAAAGCAGGAGATGTAATAAAAACAAACACATGACGCACCGCGCGACGTCCGCCTGTGCGTAAACGCACCCTAAAACTGGCTATCGTCCACCCCTCGTATAAAATAACCGTATACCGTCTTGAAGACCGGTTGTTGTAGCGGTAACATACATTGCCTTCTATGCCAGAGGTCCTGCGTTCGAATCCCGGCGGCGGCGGATATTTGTGTGATGAACACAGATATCAGTCGTCAAGTAATAGATGTTTATATGTTTATAAGTTTGTTCTAATAAAAAAATATGTATTTATTCAATAAGTATGTTTATATATTTCTTAAGTATATCAGTTATCTAGTATCCATAACACAAGTTCTTTAAGAAACTTAATTTGGGCTAGATAATGTTGTGTGAGTGTCAGAAATATTTATTAATTTATTTAGAGTAGGTATTGGATTTTTCATTATAATCCGGAAGATCTGAGTTCGAGTCCCAGTTAAGATCGATTTTATTTAGTATCCATTTATCTATAGAATAACATTTAAGCAATATCGGTACACTATTAACGACTCTCTATTTGTTACATTCACAAAGCTCTCATACTTAGCACAATGAAATCGTCATGACACAGTACAGATATCTACAGTAATTCAACTTCATACAAACGGACGAAACGCGAGCTATACTTACGCGGCTCGATCTCGGCAGTCGCTCAACTCAAAGTCGAAACAATGGGGAGTTTTCTGACAGCTCATTAAAAAAACAAAACTGTACAAAATTGGTACAAAAGGCTTCGATAGATGGCGCTTTACAAAAGGCGAAGGCGAAGAATTTATTCCACACTGCGTTTTTAAAAGTAAAATCAATTAATTGACTTCTTTAACAGAAATTAAACGTAATAAATAGATGGTAGATACCACTTACCTACATTATAGTTTACAGACTTAACGCCTTCGGCTTTTTAAAAATGCCATCTATAGAGGTTTTTTGAACTATTTTTTATGAGCTGTCAGAAAACTCCCTATTGTTGATTGAGCTTTACGTTAATATGACACAAAACGTATTTTTGTTGAACTCTTCCTATTCCATTCACAAAGTAGGTATTTTTTAATATAAAAAAAATATATTTGCAGTCACTAAATGGAAATTAACAGAAAGTAAGCAAATGTAATTTAAATGCTGAATTCTGGCAGTCTCATCACCTGTGAACGGACCGCGGCGCTGTAGGCATTTATTTCAAAGATGCGGCCGAGTTGAATTACTGTAGATATCTGTACCGTGGTCATTCGACAAGGCATACAAGAAGGAACCTTCTCTTGCAAAAAGGTTAACCAGTACTGCAGTCTTATGTAATAAAATCAAGTGCATACTGGAGTTATTTTGTATGGTTAGCAAAAACGTGATTACTAGTATTTGTTTAAATAAAACTACTTTTTAACCGGATTAATCGCGTATAATTTATATTTTACATTTTTAACTCGACGTTTCGGTGTCTTTGCTCGAGCTCGTGACCACGGGGTCGGCAAAGACACCGAAACGTCGAGTTAAAAATGTAAAATATAAATAATACGCGATTAATCCGGTTAAAAAGTAGTTTTATTTAAATTATGAATCGTGAAAACTTACTTACTAGTATTTGTTTTTTGGTCAGTGCTTTTTTCCGTCATATTTTTTGAAGCTATTACAAAAAAGAAACAGTACCTACCTAATTTGCTGACTTTTTTCTATGCTGTTAGTTACTTAAGCCATTGTCTTTAAAACATTATGTATATTGGGCCTCTACGAGACGTGGAATGGAAACAGCCGTTGTTTTACAAATTAAGTACCTAGTATTTTTCAACCGACTTCCAAAAAAAGAGGTCTCAATTCGTCTATATATTTTTTTTGTGTCTTTGTTACATGATATTTCGGACAATTATGAACCGATTTTGAAAATTCTTCATGATTAGTCCCATATAAATATAATTGAAATCGGTTAACTACTTCATTGAAAATTTAAAATTTTTGAAAAAATATGTATTACTTCGAAGAATGTTTACGTAGATGACATTATGCAAAGTTTTGACGTAAAGTCGGTTTTTTTAATTCTCTGCATTCGTTGATTATTTAAAATGTACGACTGAGAGCAGTAATTTTTATCACCTCCCATACTATAAAAAGTAACTTTGTTCCTTCGACAACTGCATAAAAACATTTCAGTGCCAAGTTTTTTTATGTCATTAACTTTACTTACACCTTTGTCTAGCCTATTTTGAATACGAACTTTGATATTTTGTATTTTAAACGAACATTCCTAGGTTTTATTAAGAAAATATTACTACAATACAAAAGCTGTTATTAGGTATCGCTAAAAAGCGACATTTCATCATTAAAATATACATAAAATATTCAATTCAATTCAATTCAAACACTTTATTGCCATTTGCATAGAATGGGATAGTTATAAAAATAATGTATTAACATCAAATGTACAATTTCTTTACTATTATTTAAGATTTATTGAAATACATTTAAGTTTTGTCTTAGAATACCAACGCAGCTGTTTGATTTAGAATTTGTGGTTTTTTTAAGTTTTTTCTTAAGAAGATTTTTTTTGCAGACCCTACCGTGAAATATCATTTCGTTCATTTATTCGTAAGCTTACCCAGTAAGCCAGTATTACCCAGGTTAAGTAGGTATTATATAACTTAGTCTCATACACATTTCTACGGTTTCCAATAGCTAGGGTTAAAAGTTAAATATCTGTTAGGTACGTATGTGATATATGATTTAATATACAGGTGAAAGTGACTGGTGGGTACTTACTTACTTACTTAACTTCACGCCTGTATTCCTTATGGGGTGAGTAGAACACCAGAGACTATAAAGTCATCTGATGTCACGTTTGACAAACGAGTTATTATAATGATAGAAAAGACAACTGCCTATCGCCTACAAAAATATCTCCCACAAAACCTCTGTCCCTTAACTGATTTTTACAGTATGACCGGGATGAGAAGCAGCTGACCCATTCTATGGTTTTCCTTTGCTCCCAGTCCAGCATGGAAGGGTCACTGACTGGTGGGTCACTTTTGAAATTCAAGGACGTGATAGTTTGAGATCTTAAATATAATAAAAAAGACGTGTGGCACTCGGAGACTGCCGCGGTAAAGCTATTGCATAGCATTTTTTATCAACTTATGCAATTATATTAATTTATTTATTTTATTAATGCAGTAATGTTTGATCTAATATGAAGTTCCACAAGTTCCTAGTAGATGGCGCTGATTGTTTATTAAAGCCCGCATGTAAAGTTCTGAAATCAAAGTATCACCGCTGTGCCGGTCGGAGTGGGGGGTGTTAGGTTTTTTTCGTTACGGAATTTCTGGATTCGGTCCCCATGCTCAAGGCCCGCGATAGAAGCTATGCAATAGCTTAAAATAAATATTAATTATTTACTGAGTAAACTGAACCGCAAGTTAAAAAATTGATTACGCAACGCATGGTCACGCTAGCGTTTGCAGCGATCCGCGCGCCAGGTCACGTGCCGCGATTGAGGCCTAAGTAAGTAAAGTACATAGTAACATAGTAGTATTTATTTATAGGGAATCCTAGTGAAAAATTAAGTACCTACTTTTATAACATAACTATGATCAGAATTGAGTACAGAGTGCTCTCCTTCAGTATTAAAAATTTGTCACCAGTCACCCTGTATAACCAGGTTTGTACCAAGAGGCAATATTGTCTAATTTTAGACAAAATTAAAGACCGTTTTCTGAATGCTTTTTATACGTTGAACTTGACTTAAGCAGATTCGCTTTCAATTACTTCAGAACACAGGACTGTCGAAAAATCTATTCTTATGTAATGTTTAAGTTTGAGCTCAGTGTCAAAATAAAATTTTGTAAACTTCAATTGTGAAATGTTTTTTTGAACATCATGCAAAAAAATATTTGAACGTTTGTACTCCATGCCACCTGGTGGAAAGTGAACTTGAAGACTAAGGAGGTACACGTCCATCCACGAGAAAACTATTGACACGACGCTTAAAAGGAGCAGGACTGTAGTGGTAAAAAAACCGTACCGTATTAGTACATCCACTATTTTGATGAAAGTCCCTGACTTTAACTAGGGTTCGAATCGTAGAAGATTTTGCCTCTCTTTCTAATCATATTGATTGTTAAAACAATACGGATATACCGCCATACCTATACAGGCACGGTCCCGCGGGACATGACCCAAAATCATACATCTCACATCGAAAAATCTAAGTAGATGTCCTCAGATTGCATAATCCTTCAATGCATATACAGCAAATATCATCAAACAGAGTAAGAAGAGGATCTTTTAAAACCTATACCTTATATTTTTGTCAATTTTGTGCCATAAATTTGTATATTGTGCAATTAAATCCAGTTTTCTTTTAGTGATCCTCCACCAATTTCAGTTTAGACCCCTCCCAATATTTCAATCTGCGTCCGCGCATGAACCTATGTTCATAAGTGTCTCATAGTGTCCGACGTAACAGTTGGTAACACATTGTAGAAGACTATCTAGCCTACTTTCCCTGCTAGACAAGTTCCAAGGTATTAATTACTCCATGAATAAGCGTAACAAAATATACTTCCGTATAAATAAACACTATGTGACAGGTCGCGTAACTTGAGATCGTAACGTAAAGATCTGTTACATAAAAGTTAAAGTTATTATACTTACATTAAGTAATTATGTGATGAGGTTTTGCAACGGGTTCGATGTTTGAATGCTTTGACGTTTTGTTGAAAAAGAAAATTCTGTTATAATTAAAATTGGGAGACTTTTTAGCCGTTTATTGTTAGTTGTATGTATGAGATATTAAAAAGGCCCAGCTAGACAGATTTATTAGGCTTATTAAAAAAATAAAGTTTTTCTTAACCTAAAATCACGTAGATTTTAAACGTATGTGAAACTTTTGAATAACTAATGGCAAGAGTATATTAAAAGCATGTAATAATTTGATTTCACCTTTTGATCTTACTAATTAAGTATAAGTAGGTAACTTGTTTCTATTTTTATCGCGTTACATATGAAATTCGACATTTTCTTCGGCGGTCTTCAGTAATGTCACAGTACAGATATCTACAAAACTTCAACTTAGACTGCATCTTTGAAATAAATGCCTACAGCAGCGCCGCGGTCCGTTTACATGTGATAGGTCGTCTTCAGCATTTAAATTACATTTGCCTACTTTGTGCTTACTTCCATTTAGTTTGGTGACTGCAAATATACTTTTTTATATTAATAAATAAAATACTTTGTAAATTGAATAGGAAAAATACTTTTTGTGTCAAGAAACCATATTTACGTTTGAATAACAAATCGGTCTTATAAATTAGCGACTGAAAATTACATGCGCCTCGACTGAGATGTACGAAAAGATGAATTATTAAAGTACACAAACAATCCATATATTAACGTCAAGCTCAATCAAAAATTGTTTCGGTATGTAGACACTCGCGTCTGGCTGCATGCCGAGCACATACCGAGCTCGAGCCGCGTAGGTACAGCTCTCGTTTCGTCCGTTTGTATGAAGTTGAATTACTGTAGATATCTGTACTGTGGTAATGTTAAACGCATGAAATTCGACAACTTAAATTCACCCTTGCATTTTTTCTGTTTTTCAGATCTCACTGCAGCTGTGACGCCAAGTTTCGTGAATGCCTGAAGAAGACCAATTCTCTGGTATCCTCTCAGATCGGCTGGACTTATTTCAATGTTCTGGGGCCGCAGTGCTTTAGGAAAGCACATCCAATAGTTCGATGCGTCAGACGTACCAGGTGATTATTTAAGGTTTTGTAGAGGAATCGGGAAAAGTCGTTGTGGCAACTGTGCATATCAAACGATATCACACGTTGAGCGCGCTCGGTACGTGTCCGGTATTAAGATGGGTGACCGCCGATCACTTATTTCTCACGACGACTTCCGTGCTTCGGAGGGCACGTTAAGCAGTCGGTCCCTGGTGCTGTATATTTGTATACAGTAGTCGTTAGGGTTTGACGGAAGCCATTGCGGCACCCTGAAAACCAGCACTGGGCCAGCTTGGTGGATTACGGCCTAAACCTTCTCGTCACACAGTGGAGAGAATCATAGCTCTCATTACACGGAATTGTGATGATGATGATGATGATAGATAAGAGGAATAATTAGAGGTCATATTAGATTTGATAATTGCTTAAAAATACCTAAGTACCTACTCGAAAATCTGGATGAGGGATATATGTAATTAAATAACTACTCCAGCCGGGCTAGCACGGGCTGGGGATAAAATATCTCTGAAGAGAGGATAAAAATTTATACCGCTTGTCAATTATATCTTCCCTGCGAGCACGGGCTTGTTAGTGGAGAACGCTCATCGCCGGGGATAAGGCCTTCTCTCCCTTTAGTATTGCTAGTTACAGAAAATGACAACATAAAATTAAACCATAGAATCAATTTCAAGAAATCAATTATTTACATCAATATCGATATTCATTCATTCTTTCATTCGGTTTTTATGTCAACAATCCAACATAAAAAAAGTTCAAGATCAAAGAAATCAAGTTTTAAATATTTGAAATCGACTCAATATTTATGTGAACTGTAAACCATCTCTAGAATTAATTGGCGTAATGGTTTGTTTTACGGCATCGCATAAATACAAAGCCATATCGTTAGATAGGTACCCGGAATTTTTTTTGAAATTCATTGTCTGGGAATTCAAATGGGTTCGAAGCATCTCTGATGCGTTTCCGATGCAGTTTTCGCTCGGCAACCTCAATTTGCCAAGAAATAATATAATTTAAATAAGCACGGGACATTCTTATCTTTACAACAAATTTAAACCCACCTAATATGATCTAAGATAACGTCTTTCAACCTAATGTCAAACGACGAGCAATTTATCTTCGATAGACGGAGTCCGTGCTCTAATGCGAAGACAATCGGGAGAGATAAACCCTAGACAAATGTCAAAGGGACAAAATCTACCTTCTCTCCTGTCACCGTGCTCTAGGCGCAGAACGATTAAAAAATCTAAAATATTTTTTATAAAAAATATTTTAGATTTAGACAATATCAAAGCAGAAAAATCGTTGAAACCTGAAAAATACTTCAAATAAACAGCAGTAATATGTTCTCAAAAATTCGACAAAAAACGGTGAATAAATCTAAAACCTTAATATTCTTAATAGCAGAAAGATTTTAACGATTTAAAATCCTCAAATTTTGCTGTTTAATAGCTAATTACATGTATTTCAATTAAACTTTATGTTTATTAAAGTCAAAAAGAAATATTATATAAATCAAAACACCGGACAGGTTTTTTTTACAGAAAATAATGGTCTAGACTGTTCTCGTCAAAGATTGTGATTTAAAATAAAGTGCTAGTAGTACAGCTATTATCAATAGCCTAACATTATTTAAGTAATGCAGCTGACAATTAAGCAGTTTATGAACTGACTATAATGGTAAAAACGAAGACCTATTGTAACGCTTATACTAGAAAATGAAAAAAATATTATTATTTATCGGGTATAAAAAAATGCTTCCATGCTGGGCTGGGAGCGAAGAAAAACATAGAATGTACCAGCTGCTTCTCTTTTACTGGTGTTTTTGTGGGCGATAGACTGACCCCCACTGCAATAGTCTCTATCCATCATTATAACACCTCCAAATTCAAACGTGATCAGATGGTCTTATAGGCTCTGGTGTTCTGCCTACCCCATGGGAGGATACAGGAGTGAAGTTGTGTATGTAAAAAAATATCCAAAACTAAAAAAACGAGTACTAGTCTGCTAAATCAAAAGTTCCTCAAAATTACACAACACACTAAGTTAAATACATATTCCCTAGCCGCAAAACAAAAAAAGAGAAAGTTATTTATCGATTGATAATGCATATCATTTGTTAATCCCACTCAAAAATTTATTCTAATATTTTTTTTATATTTTCAGCATTTATATTTGTTATATTTCACATATCTAAATTATTTTTTATTATTTTTTCAGAATAACTGGCCAGAAATGTGAAGAATATGAATTGGACTATACAAAACCAAAAATGTGGCAGTGGTTCGACAATGAGACCATGTGAACATACTATAAAAGGAAAACTAGGAGTGCAGCGCCATCTAGTTTCTGTTCTTAAAACTAGCTCCGAGGAAGAACGTGTACCAGTGATAATATATGGATACTCTTTAAAGCAGCTGCTTTTAAAGATTGTTATTTAGATGATTTACCTATTAACAAAAATATTTGTATTTTCATATAATTTGTTATACAAATAAATACCTAACAAGTGTTAGTACATTATTTAGGCGCTACGATAGTATAAAAACGTTATGTACTTTTAATTGAGTTGGTATTTTACGAGTCAGCGTGACTAAAAAAAGTATTTTTAAGTATTAAATATTATTTTCATAACTCTATTTTTTATTTCATTGTTTGCTGTTAGTAGAGTACGCGGCCATTTTGGATTTTGAAGCAAAAGTCGTCGTGGCGCAGTTGCTCCTGTGTATTTTAAACGATATTGCAGGAAATCTTCCGTGCTTCCAAAGACACGTACAACAGTCGGTGCCGCTGTATTTCGATGCCCAGTAAATACTGCCATCCAACCAGCACTGGATCGGCTTGGTTTACGGCCCATATCTCTTTGTTCCCAAAGGAGAGACTTATGATCCTGAATTTGAAGCACTACTTATTTCTGTTTGGTGAAGCATACCTATCAGTGTAGCCACCGCTGCCTTCCATTTTTCCATCGCCAATCTTTCATACCTTTGCTGCATTTTGGATAAAGGGGCATGATAGAAAGTGTAATTATTCTGAAACTGAGTCCTGCCTTCTCATGAATAAGGTTCTACATTGCACTGCTAGTTCATTATATGTTTCAGGCTTAACAATGCACCAGTCGTTTCACAAGATTTTCAGGAATCCGTAACTGGGGGTGATTTATCAGCATTTAATAACGCAAGTGCGCACTGGTCTTCGATCTTAAGACTAATCAAAAACCTGAATGCCTAGATAGATGTCATATTGAGATAGACGAGATACTTAGATTCTATGTACAGAAACCAGCAGATCAAGCGTTTCATTACCAGTCAAATTTTCCAAACCAATTTTAACTTAATGTCAAGGGCAAAGAGTTCCGATTCAAGTAAAAAAATTGACAAATTTGTAACGCTTGATGTACTGCCTTGTGTACAAACGTAACTCTCCAAAAATTGCGTCTAAATTCGAAAAAAAGCAGTTACTTTGCTTCTATTAATAATACGGCACTGCGACGTGGTCGCTAACTATAGGCCTTATAAACAAGCTTAAAGTTGCTCAGCGGGCAATGGAAAGGGCTATGCCCGGAGTTTCCCTGCGGGATTAAATCAGGAATGAGGAGATTCGCAGGCAAACCAAAGTCACTGACAGCCAGAAGGATAGCAAAGCTGAAGTGGCAATGGGCAGAGCATATAGTTCGCAGGCAGAAAAGTTCTCGAGTGGCGGCCACGTAGGTATTGGCAGACGCAGCGTAGGCAAGCCCCCGCAAGATGGACGACCTGGTCGAAGTCGCCGGTAAACACTGGATGAGGGCGGCGCGGAACCGAGCGACGTGGAAAATCTTGGTGGAGGCCTATTTCAGCTGTGGACATCCGCTGGCTGTAGATGAATATTGTAAGTGGAAAAATGTACGATGTTGTATGGATATTTGTTATTGATGATATAGCTTATCAGATAATTTCGTAAACAGGAAGAGCATAGCGTGGAGTAGCATAGGTCATTTCTTAATTAGATAACAGTTAAGTAATAATGGTTAAAAAGTGGAGATTCTTTTTCAATAACTCTGAAAAATATAATCAGAGTAACACCAGTAGCAAAGTAAATTCTGACTCTCGCTAGAAAAACTTTAATAATATTCTTTTTCGGAAACAATTTCACTTTAATTAGCTTCTAGGTCTTAAAACCTGACCCAAAGCTTACAAAATTTTAATATTAAATTATAGAAAAAAGTAAATATAAAAGCTTGTCAAACTAAATGTAGTCTTAATAATGTTTTTAAGTTTTTCCATTTTAAATGCTCAATTGTTCTTAAATAAATGAAAAATATGATAAATAAAAAATAAAAATGTGGTAAGTAATTTCGAGCCGTACCGCCAGGCCCCGGTAGCTCAGTGGAAGAGCACTCGTCCGGCAAACGAGAGGTCCCAGGTTCGTATCCTGGTCGGGTAATTTTTATTTATCACATTTTTTATTTATTAAAGTTAGTCTTTTTGTCGATTACTAAACCCTCGTTTGAGCTTCATTTTACCTGATGGTAGAAGCAGATGAGTTCGGAGAATTCAGGCTTAAGGTCTCGGCGTCCATTGACATTCGATCAACGCCGTAGAATGGATTAGTCGACGCCGGTCGATAGTTATTACTAGGCCAAAAAAACCGATCGATTGGTGTGACAACACAATTAGGAAGAACTGGCTCTTCATAAAACATCGCCGGAACACATCACTACGCACTTAGGTTGTCTTTTGGAGTTCGCTTCACAGTAATAAGGCTGCCATATTTTTTTTATGTATTTCCATTTTTTGTACTACTTTATGGCATACAATAAAGTGTAAATGAATAAATCGGAAGTGGTCCTACCGCCAAGCGCGGTTTGTTCGGAATAGTCACTAGTGCCAAGTGTTAGTGCCAAGGCTGCGTCACGCGCTCGAACGCGCGTTTCATACAAAACTGCAACGTCCGTACCATACGCGCGTTCGATATCGACGTTCGGAATGCGCCAATCGCCGCGTATGATACGTGCGGACGCTACGGAAAATGTTATGAAAGTTTGTATCTTTGAATCTCTCTTAGTAGGTGTTAATAAATCTATGGGTAAGTGTGCCTATTTGAAGATACGTAACATCGAACGCGTAACGCAGCGTTGGCACTTAGTCTAAACTGTACAACTACTAGATTTGGTACCATAGCTTTGCCAAAATAATAATATTGATAAAAGAAATAAACTCAATATGCTGGACTGGGAGCGAAAGAAAAACATAGAATGTGCCAGCTGTTTCACTTCCCGGGCATACCGTAAGAGTCAGTTAAGGGACGGAGGTTTTATTGACGTTTTCGTGGGCGATAGGCTGACCCCCTATCACTGCAAGTCTCTCTCCATCATCACAATACCTCCAAATTAGTCAAACGTGACATCAGATGGTTTTATAGCGTCCGGTGTTTTGCCTACCCCATTAGGGATATAGGCGTGACGTTATGTATGTATGTATGTATGTAAATAAACTCAACAATATTAATTATGTTTTATTATACGAAAACATCAAAATATAATCGAAACATCACATTTAACAACAGATAAATTATTTATAATTACTACAAACAAAAAATATACCAAAAACCGGTTTACAAAAGAAAATCCTCAAAATTTCTATGAGAACACTACATACATTTAAATTGCTTGTGTCGCGAAATCTTTAAATATAACATAATATAACAGTTGTGCGCAAAAATTGATACGAAACTGTGTCTGTACTTCTATAATATGGATTATCGATATGTTGTTTATTATACAAATAATTATTTGTAGTATGTACCCATGTTACTAATGATGAGGGTGATTTTTTAATGTAATACATATTCCATGAACTTGATAACATTCTGTTTTTAAAATGTTTCAAAATGACAAAATGCGGTCGAGTTAATAATGTCCAATTTAAAAATGGATGAATTCACTAGTTTTAAGTCAAATTGCCGTCTCTTCCCCATTGGGTAAGCCTAAGTCGGCTTAGAAATAAATGCCTTATGTGTGTTCTGGTTGAATTTTTCGGAGCACCGCATCGGCGAGTAATTTAGCTATGTCCATAATTCAAAACAAATAACTCTTTTTGACGACAATTGCTATGTCCGTAAACTGGACAATTAAAAAGCGAATGGAAAATCGTTATAATTGTTTGCACTTGTATAAACTACATATAATGAATAATCAATGATTTAATTATTAATTGTGCATTGTGTTAAGTTTTTGTGATTTAATATGTCTATAAAACGAATAATATTGATTCTAATGAACTACGATGTAGGTAACAATTAATTATGTCGACTTAAAATTTGGGAGTCAACATGAATCTATGCCTTAATTTTAATTGTTGACAAAATCACACCAAACAATGATCTATGCACAAGGATGGGTAAACAACAATGTGCAATTCCTTACAATATTACAATAATATGATGATAATTATAAAATACTATGGTAAGCTACGCCTACTAAATTCTATGAAATCTATGGGAATATCAAATATATAGATATTGCTTAAAATGGTCCAATGGGATTACTTTTAGGCGTAAACTTATATTACTTCAGACTTGGGGGTACTGATAACTTATATAATAATAGGTATATCATTAACAATAATGATTGGTTTACTGCCCAAGTCAAAGAACAGTTGAAAATGAGTAGGAATGAAAAAACAGCAGTAGATCAAATCAAAGTTTAAATTTCGTTGTTTTTAGTTTTCAATATAGATCATGATTATACATGTTTATATTTCGAAAACTTTTTAATCCCTTATAAAGATACCCTTATTGTCAATTCCCTGGGTTTCCTCCAATAAGCTACAATTTCTAAAAAAGCGTGTCCCATTTCTTTGATATTGATATTAAATGTAGATATTAAAAATGACCTTACATAATGATACTGAAATCTATTAGTTTCGTAAATAGTATAAAAATTGAATGCAAGTATAGTCATTCATCTAAGCTCTTCTATTGATGACTAGAATCTACTGCTGATCTCTATATAGGTCTAGGATGAGCCAGAAAAGTCCAAGGTGAAAAATGAATTTGGTGTCATTATTTGGACCCTGGGGTTACAAGCGTATAAATACTCAGCTTACATAAAAAGAAAACTAATTATACCATTGCACAATAATGGAGTATTTAGTACATATAATAATCAACCTGAATATAATATCTAAACGCGTAAAATTTTCGTAACACACATTTAAATTGGATTTATAAACACTTTATAAATCTTCTAATACTGACAAATATTCTACTATTCTACTACCATCGAATAGAGAAAATGTTATAAATAATTCTACGTAATAATGTATATTGACTTAAATTATGAATATTCTAACATCATTAATTACATGTAAACAATCTCATTCTAGCGCTAGCGACTATCATATACACGTTCTGCTATAAATTAAGATAGTACTAATAAAATAAGGCAAATTGGGTGTCACGGAGGGATCAAATAATTTCTTAACAATACTTTTGACTTAATGTCAGGCACTGAAATTGAAACCATGTCAACTTAAAGGCTTAAAAGCCTAAGGATATACCTACAACTAAATACTATATGGGCTTAAGTTTAAAATAAAATCTAAGAATTCAAATTGTGTCATTTGGCAAACCTAGACATTCAATGGATGGAATCAAATTGTTGATAAGTTGCAGTAATGCTTTCTTGAAAATAAGAGTCAAAATTGTAGTAGGCAGGTGATGTTTATCAATGTTAGTTTTCTGTTAATCATCATTTTAAATTCATTTTAAAATTCAATTTGAAAAGAAGAAATAAATAAAATCAGAATTTTGAAATGTAGTTTACCAGTTCTTTACATTTTGTATTAGAAACTTTAAGATAGGTAACAGTTAATAAGAAAAAGATTAAATGAAATATTGGAAGGTTTCGATTTCAGAAGATATGACAGTTATTCTTATTAATATTTGTTTTAGGTAGGTATTTAAATAAAAATATTAAATTCACGCTAGAAGAGAAAAAAGGAAAATGGTTCGTCATCTTCAAGTAATTCAAGATTCCTTCTAAACAATCTTTTTAATTTTTTTAGTAGAAGAAAGATCACTATGATAATTTTCTTCGTAAATTAGTAATTCACTTGATATATGGACCCATTATAATACTAATTTTGTTACAATTATTGCCTACAATAAGCTTTTGGTTAATTTAACTGAAACCCAAGTTTTTTTTGGGATATAATTTGAATAAACATGTTTTTCTAGTTTCTAATACTTACGAATTCTTAAACAAAAGACTAACTTCGGATAATATAACGTTGTACCACAATAACAATATATCAATAAATAACCTTACTTAATGGAAAATCATTTTAAATCCAAAAAGTTCAATGTCGTTATTTACCTATATTTTTGTGGCAAGACGGCATGTTATTCTAATGAGGAGTTTTCCAATTGATTTTAAAAAGAAAAAATCATATCTTATTCTCTCAAAAGATGGCGTTGGTAAAAAGCTAGCTGTCAAAATTCTATACGAAAAGACATTTGACATTGCACTTTTGTAAGAAAAGCATGTGGCGCCATCTAAAATGAAATATAGTAACTATCTTTTTTATAGTTTTAAATGTCAGTTTGAAAACCTCTCATTGGTGTAAAATTATGACAATTTCATATTTAATACAGCGCCATCTATTTTTCACTAACGCAACATGCAATAAATACAATACAATACTTTTTAATAGTGAGATTAGTTCTCAGTAGTTTGAGAGAATATTTCTCAAAGATACTTTTTACAATAATTTATCGCCGACCCTTTAACTATAACTGTCCGTTTCAAATTAGGAATACAAACTTTGTTGACTTCAAATATACATACAACAATAAAGATGGCGAATGATTTATATTAATACTTGCAAGAAACTATTATAGTAAATAAAATATTGTGTCTTTGCAGATCCCTGATATTACGCGAAAAATTCTGGTTAATAAATATTAATATAATGTATAATGAATCTTGATTCCAAAGACAATATTAGTAAAGGTTGTTTTGGTAAAAATAAACATATTTTTTCTAAAATTATAACCAGTTTTTAGTCGTGATTTTGTAATGGATACTACGACGAAATACAATATAAGTAAGTAAACTAAATCATTCGTAATCCATCTTTGCTTCTTTCTCAGCGGGGCTAGCACGTGACCATCGACAACGATAAATCGGGCCTTTGTATATTTTCTTAGAGTATGTATTTTATTTTAGAAGCAGCTTTGGTTCTGTGGGCATTATCATGCTATCGAGTGATTCTATCTATCATGGTGTGCATGTTGGCTAACATGATAGGATAACATAGAGTGCGGCCGTTGTGAGAATGCGTTCCTGACAGCTCCTTATGTCCACTGAATAAAGTTTATTTCCGATTCGAAGGAGTAAAAAAGCTATGATTTTGACAGCTGTCAGGAACGCAAACTCCCACCGGTCGCACTATAATTCAGTAATATTTATCTTGTCGATTAGAGTATGTTTCGATGGTCGCATGCTAGCCCTGCTGAACGAAAGTATCACATTAAAGCTTAGCAATTTACGTAGAATTATTGTCAAACTTTACTCTTGGTCTTGGTAGGTACTCCAGACACAGCCAGTTTCGTATGTATTCTCGTCCTTCTTTCCTGTAGAATTTTTTTGAATGTTCCTAGTGCGCTGCATAAGTTTATTCGAATGACGTTCAATGGTGGACGATGGTAAATCACGTTAATCGTGAAAAATACGTGATACTTAAAATCATGTTCTTACATTTTTTTTTCCTATTTTTTTCACAAAGTTAAAGTTAACGTGATGGTATATGTGAAAAACTTGCATAAGGTACTCAGAAATACTTAGACGGCTTTTGTAAGTATAAGCTGCCTTCGGAAATCAGAATGAAACATCTCATTTCATAAGTCTGGATAAAGATCCCATTTAAAATTATTTGCTACAGTTATTTATTAATTTTACTATTATAAAGAGTTATAATTTTTGTCGCACCAATCTCGTATATAGATATGTAACGAGATTCCGAGAATGGACATTCTTGTAACAAAAACAAAACGAAACAGATTTTACTTATTACTTTAACAGATCTCTTTCTGATACCAACAAATCATGTTGTAAATATTTGTCTGTAGTAACAAGTTCTAGAGATTATTTTCGTGCAATTTTCGTTATTCTATAGTTTTTGTAAGATTTTAATAGAATACAGGCCCATGTCCATAATATGGATGGGTCATATGAACCACCAAGTGACGTATATAGGACAATATAAGAGCATAAAATAAAAAGCTTCAGCACTATGCCGTCACTTGTAAGCTGTCCAACGAGTGCTGGTGAGAATCCAAAAGTGCAGGTAGAGGAAATACATTTTGGTCATATATTTTTGTATTTATTTATTTATTTATTTACTCTTCATTGTACAAACACAAAATAGAAAATAAAGGACAAAAAAAAAAAGAAAACACAATCGGCGGCCTTATCGCTAGAAAGCGATCTCTACCAGGCAACCAAATAACATGAAAAGGAAATTATAACAAATGGGGTTTACTTACAAAACAAAAAAGAACTAAAAAAATAACAAAAAAAAAAAAACCAAAAACATGTCGACTATTTGTTACAGACATTTAGACATTCTTAATTTATAGGTATATAAACATACATACATACGAATACAAGATATACATACATATACTACACATTGACTTCTTCAGTTAAGGATAAGTAGTGTTTTTTTAAAAGCTTTTTAAATGTGACGATGGTCTTAGCTGACTTAATACAAAGTGGTAACTGATTCCATAAGGATACTGCGCGATTTTAAATGCATCGCCGAAAAGATCGGTTGAATGAGCCGGTGTACTGAGCATTAAATTGTCAGAAGATCGTAAATCACGACTATGTTGCTCATGACGATAGCTAAAGTAATTTTGAAAATAGCTAGGGACAGTAGGATTGAACAGTATTCGGTACAGTAGACAAAGAACGTGAATATTCCGGCGAAAGCGAATTGGAAGCCACTTGAGCTTAGTGCGATACTCAGAGATATGATCATATTTCCGCAAACCATATATAAATCGTATGCAGAGATTTTGGAGCCGCTCAAGTTTATTAAGTTGGTCAACAGTGATATCCAAATAGCACGCATCCGCATAATCAAGTAATGGGAGAAAGAGAGAATGGGCAATGGAAATTTTGGTAGGCAAAGGCAATAGATTGCGCAAGCGTTTTAGAGAATTAGTAGCGGCAAACATCTTCCTGCTCACTTCATCAATTTGTGGCTTCCAGCTAAAAGTGCGGTCAAAAATGACACCAAGGTTTTTAACAGTCTCCCGGAGTTGTATTTTGACACCGTCGAAAGTTAAATTTGGAAGATTAGTCAGTTCAATTCTGTTAATCATTGTTGTGCTACCAATAATAATGCCTTGTGTTTTGGCCGGGTTGACAAGTAGACCGTGACTTTTGCTCCAATCGAGTATTTTAGACAAGTCGCTGTTAACTACGTCAATGGTCTTTGCTAAATCTTCCAGCCTAGATTGAGAGAAAATTTGCAAGTCATCTGCGTACATATGGTAGGAAGAAGTTAAATCACGAGATATAGTATTGATAAAAATCGAAAACAGTAGAGGGGACAACACGCCACCTTGCGGGACGCCAGCTTTGATATCAGCCCAGGGTGAGGTGGAACCATCCAGGATTATGCGCTGCCGGCGACCGTACAAGTAACTTTGAAACCAGTCAACCACTGATGGAGATATGTTAAGAGAGCTGAGGAGTTGTAGGAGAATATCAAAATCTACGGTATTGAAGGCGTTACTAAAATCAAGTAATATCAGGATGGTAAGTTGTTTATTTTCCATGCCCATTCTAATACTATCAGTAATGTTGACCAATGCAGTGACGGTACTATGTCCGGGTCGAAAACCTGATTGATATGGATTAAGTATATTGTTTTTGTGGAGAAATTCGCTAAGTTGTTGTTGGACAAGACGCTCGAGAGTTTTAGACATGAAAGGGAGAATAGAAATGGGTCGGATATCTTTGAAAGAAGCAGGAGTTTTGGTTTTTGGCAACGGAATAACCTCGGCATCCTTCCATAAAGTTGGAAATTTTTTAGAACTTATTGAATTATTAAGAATAATAGTGATTAAAGGGAGAAGGAAATCAAGGAGAATTAAAATCATTTTCCGACTTACGTAATCCGTTCCGATAGCATTAGAGGCAATGGATTCAATTGCTTTCTTAACACCACATTCAGTGAATTGACTAAAAGTGAACGATTCATACGTAGGTGTAGGCAAAGAAGAAACTTGTTTAATCGTCTTGGATTTAATTGAAGCTTCGAGTGAGCTTGATGTAGAGAAATGGAGATTCATCTGATGAATGTCGAAGGTATCTTTTGGAAAATTACTTTTGTTTTTGCCCACACCTAAAGTTTTTAGGAAATTCCACACTTTAGCGGGATTCCCATTTGTGACTGAGTTATGGATATGGCGTCGTTGTGCATCCCTACACATAGTACTGCAGCGATTGCGAAGTTGGCGATATCTCTCAAGGTTTTCTGTATTAGGCAATTTTCTGTACTTAACTCGTGCCCTATTTCTTTTTCTCATAACAGCTTTAATTTCTTCGGTGAGCCATGGAGCTGGAAGATGTTTGATTTTAACTGGTCGAACTGGGGCGTGACGGTCATATAGCTGAATCAGCAAGGAGTTAAAAATGGAAATCTGTTCGTCAACGTCATCAGTATCTATAACCGCAGACCAGTCAACCTCACGCGCGTCTTTAAGTAGGTTGTTAAAGTTAATGCTACCAAAATTTCGTTGCAGAAGTGTTTTTGGCTTAATTTTAGGAATTTTTAACTTGTAGGACAAGTAGATCAGATTGTGATACGAAAAAGCCTCTGCTTCGACTTGTCCATGTGTGGCAACGTGATCTAGGGAGGACACAATCTTAAGATCTAAGAGAGAAGGAACAGAATCGGGGAAATAATGAGTGGCGCCAGATGGAAGTAAATTCAGGTTGCAACTCTTAATAATGGACGTTAGTTTGTAAGCACGTGTGTCATTTTTTATCAAACATGTGTTAAAATCACCCATAACCACCGTGTGTTCGTAAACCGGTACCATTTCATCGAGTATGCTTTCAAGGGTTTCGAAATAGTTGACGGTACAATGTGGACTATATAATACTCCTAAGAGGAGCTTGGTGTGTGCTAGTGAAGCCTCGATAAAAATATACTCAGCAGCATATGAATTAGGGGTTGAATTCGAAGTCTTTAATATTTTATACGGTATGTGTGATCGAAGATAGATTGCAACTCCACCTCCAGTGCGATTTACGCGGTCATTGCGAAGCAGATTGAACCCAGGTAGGGAATAGGAGAGTGATGGAAGACATGGTTTAAACCAAGTTTCGGACACAAGAATTGCGTGAACTTTATTACATTCAAAGGATGCTAGCAAATCAGGATAGTGTGCCGGAATACTTTGGGCATTTATGTGAACAACATTAAAATTTTTCAGATAGCCTGAGAATAGCGAATCAAGTTGCTTCGATATAGGAAGAAGGGTACTGTTATAACTACCAGAACTGTTCAATCCATCTGAAGAACAAGACAGAAAATCTAAAGAGTCAGAGTTATCAAAATCGTCTGAAGAAGTCATATTATATATAATAAGATAGATATGTGATATACAGTAATAATATTTATAAAGTTCAAGTTTAAAACAAAACAAAACGCATTACGTTACCTACCAGAATAAACAAAAACAAAAAAAAAAATACACTCGATTAAAATATTAAAAATAAAATTTTAGAACGAAGCCAGAATAACTTTGACAGATTGTTGATTGAACAGGCTGACGTTTGACTAAATGTAAGTGACAGTGACATGCAAAACAAAAATTGTCATTGTCGAACAGTCAATACAAAAATTATGTAAAGAAAATTAACAACCCTCAAAATGCAAGCAAGTTAAAGAAAGTGTCATCATGGCTTCTTCGCAACGCGCCTTTTAGATGCCACACTTGGCTTGGCCTGTTGCTTGGACGGCGGCGATGGTGCAGAATCAGCTGATGTGATTGTTGCGGGATCCGGTATAGAATGCAAATCCGCTGCTGTACAAACTTGGTGCTTGATGTCGTTAGGCCCCAGGACATACACGCAGCCACCTCGCGTCCAGCACTTCGCAATGCCAAAGCGTGTTCTGGCCGCAATAAAGGTGTCGTGTCGCATTTTAGTAAGGAACTCGGATAGCGTAATACCAGATTTTTTGAGAGAAGTTTTACTGGACCATATGCTATCCCGCACGACAAGTTCGCGAAATTCGACGAGCAAAGGCCTTGATTTGCCCTCCCTGATGTTACCCAAGCGATGACTACGCTTTATATCAGAGTTGGAGAAAGTGTCAATCTTCATTCTATTTATAAATACCTGGGCAGCCAGCGAATGTGTGTCCTCCGTCTTAGATTCCGGTAGTCCATGGATCAATAGGATTTTTCTACGCCCCTGCATTTCCAGGCGATCACATTCCTTACTTAAGTAATCCAACTGTCGCTGGAGGAGACTTAAAGTATTGAATATAAAGGATTTAAAGTCAGCAAATTCTTGTGCTAGATTAGGAGGAGTACTTGCACACTTGCCCATTTGGTCTTCAAAATTGGCCATTCTACTGGTGAATGAAGCTTGCAGTTGGCTAAATGATTCTTTCACAGCCTCCATATTTATAGTTGAATTAAGAGTGTATTTAGTGCTGTGCAGTGAAGTGAAAGGATTATAAACTGGTAGATTTAGTGACTATTGACACATTTAAGGTATTATTTGAAATATTTGATCAGAATTACTATTTTTAACAATAAATAGAGCAGCAGAACATTAAAAAACGTCTACCATTTATTAAGCTACCCTCCAAAAAACGGCATTTTTACCATCGATAGATCCATGAAAAGTAATAAAGAAGCGCGCAGTGCCGCAAAAAACTGGTGCGCCACAAAGCCGGTATTTTTTTTTGATTTTGTGACAATTTCCGGGGTAAATTTGGTCATTTCATTCTATACGGCATAAGTTTCATACTGTTTCAATACAGCTTCTAATCCATTTTTCCGCAACGCCGTACAAAAATCATGCAATCCGTGATCCGGGGGGTGATTTGAGTGCAGGTAGAGCACATTGATTTAATTCATTAGTAAGTTGTTCATTTTGGTTCCTGGCAGAATAACAGCGCCTCAGTCAACTGTGGCACATGCTGAGCCAGCGTCATTTTCACACACACGGAACATACATATATACACACTCGCACCAAATCATCACCAATACATACTCACATCTACACACACATTACTAGGTATTTTAATTTGTGTCAAGTCAAGACGATAGTTTTAGGGGCAGTGAGTATTTTCATTTCTGTTTGTAATATTGTACAGTTTGTGTTTGTATTTTTTAAATATTTTAAACTGTGTATGTTTTATGGTAATGTGAAATAAAGGTTTTTATTATTATTATTATTCGGCATTTCAAAATCAACACGCCTTTCGGCGGAAAAGATTATTATTACTATTACTTTTGAATTCTCACCAGCACTCAGTTGGACAGCTTAAAAGTGACGGCATAGTGCTGAATCTTATTATTTTATGCTCTATATACGTCACCTGGTGGTTCATATGACCCATCCATTTTTGGGAAATGGGTCTGTAGTCTTTGTTCGTTGAACGGCACGTAAGTCAAGCGAAAGTAATTTAAAATTTTCGTACCTACCGAGTACACTATCTTTAATGATCTCTCCAAAAGTTAGACCTCGACAATTCAAAACACCAAAGTGCTAAGCTTTATTTGATAATATAAACCTTATTGCATTCTTTTTAAGATCAAATTCACGCATAGTCGACAGCGCAGTCAAAAAACGGAAAACAAGCTATAGGGTCGGCGACTGAACGCTAGAGGACGTGGAGGTTTTCACAAGATTTCGATTTGGAGTCTCTTGCCCACACTCGACCTAGTAGACCTCGGACCTGGAAATTTTGAAAAACATTATTAAAACATGCATTGTAAAGAAAAACATGTTATTCCAGTTTTTCAAGGAACACTAAGGGCTACATTGGCTCAGTAAGAAAACATATGGTTCCACTTTTCATCACTCCAGTTTTGGAATTATGGATATGGAAATCTCTAAATTAGAAAAGATAATATTTAATTTTGTGACATCTATCATGGACGCCGCCATCGCTAGAATGGTCTCTCAAAGTTTCTAAGAACTGTTTCCAGTCCTAAGAAAAGAAATAAAGTTGCCTCGATCCACGGCCTAACTTTTACTACCAAGGATGAGGAATTACTTCAATTTTTTCTTCAATATTTTGGAATATCCACCACATACGGATGAAAATTCTAATTACTAATTCCTTATCCTTGGCAGTAAAAGTTAGGCCGTGGTCGAGGCAACTTTACTTCTTTGACAATAATAATTATTTTTGATACGGGTCGCCAAGGTCTGCCTGCCTCTATATTTTTAACTACTACAGTCCTGGTACTTTTAAACGAGGAATAGGTTTCTCGTGGATGGACGTGTGCAACCTTAGTCTTCATTTTCACTTACCATCAAATGTCATGGAACACAAAATACCCATTATTTATTTGAAAGCTGTAAGCTGCCATTTCAGGCGTGATATAGGAAATTTATCATAACGTCATTGTCATTGCTGTGTAGCTCACCGAGATCGGGGGGGAGGGGGTGATGTAGTGTAATGGTGTGTCAACGGCTGTCAACGAATGTATCTGTTTAATTTGAGATTATTATCAGCGGCCTAGTAATGTCATAGTAATTTGTGAGTGGTGTTTTATCCCAGTTGACTGTGATATCACTTTAGTGACTCTTAAATCAATTGTAACTGATGAAAAGCGGTGATGAGGAAGCGCCGCTACAAAGTAGACAAGCGTACTAAGTTAACTTATGTAGTTAATTGGCTTCTTAGCACTGCTTTGGAAATAAGCAGAGTCAGAATTAAAAAAAATACATCCCAAGCTTTCACACCTACGATGTAGGGTAATTTCATTTCCTAAACCTGCCCGGATAGGACTCGAACACAGGCCTTCTCATGTCGCAGCCGAACACTCGGCCTCTGCGCTACGGAAGCCGTCCATATACTCATCTCCAGAGCAACAATGAACTTATTTTACCTTATTTCAAGATTTTTCGCCTATTTTCGTCTATGCACCAAGTTCTTTATAGATCAAAATAATCAACGAATGCAGATCATTAAAAAGACCGATTTCGAATCGTGTTTTTTTTTATTAATTTGTATTCTCTCCGTATTCACACACATTTTTTTTATTTGAAATTTTACAAAAAGTACTCAGTCGATTTCGATGAAATTTTCGATTCATTATTGTCCAAAATATAGTGTAAGAAAAACACAAAAAAAAAAACATACACACGAATTGAGAACCTTTTGGAAGTTGTTGAAAAACAAAAGACAACTCACTTTGACACTGGCAGATAGTCGCGAGCGTTTGCGCGGCGTGCTTGCGGCGGAGGCGGGGGGCGGGGGCTCGGCGCAGGCAACGGGCGAACGGGTGCGCGCACGCGTCTTTCGAGAGGTGCTGCGTTTCCTGGAATTTGGCAAGGCGTTTGCTTCAGTAATTGTTTGGTGGTAGAAAGAATAGATAAGTAAGCAAGTATTCTATGGTTTGAAATTATATATAGCGGCGCAGGGCTATTTTCAGCTAGGGCAAAACAAATTGATTAATTTAACAAACAACTCAAGGCGCCATTGCAGTTTTTATTATGGTAACAGAATGTTACAAAGCTTGATCAGCGGACATACAAAGAGTTACAAAATCTCGATCACCGTCGCAAAGTTCCATGTTGTAGAATACATTTTGGAGGTTGCGCGATGACTTTTTTTGAACTATTTGAAAATATACCTTTTATTAAGTACAATTTGGTGAAGGTAGTGCTATCATCGGCTTTTAGTTGGTTCTGGTACCCAGGAGTAGAACCAAAGGTTTTGTAATTTTCTACTTGACATGAATTGTTTTTACTCACCCTTAGAGTGACCTTATGGACGTATCATTTCCTCTTCTTACTTTCTTTCCCACTATTATCAATAGTTTTATTTAAAGTCAAATACGCCCTTTACCTGACTCTCTCGGCATGTTGCTGCTTCAACCGGATCTGCGTGAGGAGTCCCACTAACAGCTCGTCCACGTTGTGGTTAATTCCCACGGATGTTTCTATGAACTTGCACTCGTAAGATGTCGCCAGAGCTTTTCCTTCTGAAAATACAGAAAATTATGCAACATTAACAAGATAGACATTCACTTTGAGTACATTTAAAGAAACTGCTTATTTACAAAGCTGATTTTTGTGACTTTGAACGGTTTTTTCTACTTTCTCCACATAAGTATTTACTGAAGTTTATAAATTCGGCGATTAATCTGTTTCACTTATTTCACAACCCTCTAAATAAATGCGGAATGTATCTTAACCACATTTAAATTCAATCATCTCACCGTTACCCGCTAATTAAGGTAAGAACTTTCTAGACACCCTCTCTTAATTCAAGATAAAGCTGTAATTCTTGTAAGTGCCAAGGCTGCGTCACGCATTCGAACGCGCGTTTCATACAAAACTGCAACGTCCGTACCAAACGGGCGTTTGATACGGACGTTCGGAATGCGCCAAGCGCCGCGTATGATACGCGCCACCAGACGAAATAGGTTATGAAAATTTGTATGTTTGAATCTCTCTTAGTAGGTGTTATAAAATTCTATGGGTCGGTGTGCCTATTTGAAGATATGGACGTACGGTACGCGCGTTCGAACGCGTAAAGCAGCGTTGGCACCAAGTTATTATGTACTTGATTTGTTAAGACAAAACTTACCATCAGTTGGTATAGCCCTAGATCTGGCTAGGTCAGCCTTGTTCCCCACCAGAATAACTGCCCTTCTGCTGGTGTGGCCAGCTGCCCAAAGGGTCTGCAGACGTTTCTCCGCCTCAACAAAGCTACTTCTATCAGCAGTGGAGTATACCACGCAGTATCCGTGAGCACAGCCGTCAGTCTGAAATAGTTGGACACATTTTTTGAGACATGCTTCAAGTTATAATTAATAAATAAAATCCTCAGAAAATCACACCAACTACATGACAACAAAGTAAGCAAAGCTTGTGGTTTGGAATACCATGTAGCAAACTAGGGGGAAACTAGAACATAAATACATAAGCATCCAGACACGGATTTTTTTTTTCTTGTTCCTTATCAAGAAGATGTAGGTAGTTTGTTATTTTTCCTACTAGAATTTGCCATGTTTGATCTTTGTAGTGAAGTTAATTGCAGTATAAATACTTACAACAATATTATCTGGAGGTGAATCCAAGAAGGTGATTTCCGATTCTTCTCCAGCCAAAAGCACGCAAACTGACCTTTCTCCGGATTCATCATCTGTAAATGTATGAGGTATTGAAATTAGCTTTTCGTCCTTTTCACCATATGTTTCTAATCAAATGTTATGTTTATGTAAAGTGGACATAATTTAAACCAAACAAAAAAAAAAAATAATTTAATTTAAAACAAACATATTAACTTTTTACTGCCAAATAATAGGGGTAAATAAAGGTGAACTTTATGTAACTTTATAGTAACCTTTATTGAGTAAATGTCAAATTAATCAGACCATACCACTTGGTAATGACTGGCTGGTTCACAATATCTATACTGTCAATGTATGGTGTAATTTGATATTAAACAATGGAATAATAATAAGCAAGACTTACTACATTTCAGTGTTGTTTGTGAAATGAATGAAGAGAAGTTCAAGTGTAAAAAATAAAATTCTTTCAAAGACTGAAACTTACCGATACTAGTATCATAAGCATGCAGATATTCTGAAGTCATGAATTGTCCAACAAGACTGGATTTTCCAACGCCCGATGCACCAATGACAACCACACGATATGAACTCAATCCCGCAGAAGAATCCCTGGTAGAAAAGGACGAGTGTCTGAGAAAGGGATGAAATATTGATCAAAACATGCATATAATTGTACTGTAGGTAAATATATTTTCTTCTTGGATTCTAGTTCTGTTAGTTTTGTAATCAATGTCTGTTATTAGTTTTATTTCGATCTTATTTGACGGTATAGGTAGCAAATAGTATAACGTGCCAGATCATATCACGATACGAATTTTATAGAAAGTAGGGTGTATCTAATAAATAAGTTCGTTAAATAAGTATGGCCGTATACAGAAAGAAAGCTGGAAACTTATAAGCGCTTACCAGCGCTTGACAGCGCTGGTGACCCGCGCAGGAAAATATATGAACGCGCGCCGATAAGCACTGAACGGTGCCGACAAGTTCCGACAAGCTTCAACACGCACTGGTCAGCGCTGAGAAATCATCGTCCGACGAGTCCGACATTTGGCTTGGTTTGCCTCAACCTGCTTCCTTTGTGTAGAACTGACCAGCGCTATCAAGCGCCGGTAAGCGCTTATAAGTTTCCAACTTTCTTTCTGTATACGGCCTAAAAAGCTAGAATCAACCCAACCTGGTTTCGAAATGGAAAGGCTCTTCTATCTTATGTTGTTTATACAGGGTGACTGGTGACAAATTTTAGATACTGAAGGAGAGCACTATTACTATTAATTAGTGTTACTATTAATTATTTAAAAAAATAATTAGCGCATCACCTCTTGCAGTCGGCCTTTCCACATCAATCCCAACAACATTTGTTCTACAAATCGGGTGGACTTTGCTGCAAAGCTATACCATTTGATGGAGCTACGTTAGCAATGTAACGTAAACACAAATGTGTTAAGTAATTTTGAGGCGTACCGCCAGGCCTCGGTGCTCAGTGGAAGAGCACTCGTCCGGCAAACGAGAGGTCCCAGGTCGGGTGATTTTTATTTAACACAATTTTTCAGTTATTTAAGTGTAATTAAGCATTTTAAATGCAAAACTTTAAAACATTACTTTTTGTTAGGATGTGAATGTATAAAGATGACATTGTCATTGAAATTCCTGTTTATATCTAAACTGTTGGTGCAGACTTGATTTCATTTCTTAGATACGATATCGGGATTTTCACTTCAAGTGGATGATATTAGTAGTCTATTGGGTAACTCGAGAGGGTAAAATATTAAAATCCTTGCTGCGGTTTCTAATATAAGGCAAATGATTGGAATTAACCAGACATGAGCTATTATTTGCCTACATATTGTTTTAATACATTTATGAGTTAAATAAAACACTTTTTAACCGGATTTATCCCGTTTATTTACATTTTAAATTTTAACTCGACGTTTCGGTGTCTTTGCAGACCCCGTGCTCACGAGAAACTGAGGTGTCAAGCGTCCGGTTAAAAAGTGTTTTATTTAATAGTATGAATCGCGAAAACTTAAGACAATATAATTATTATTTATATTTATTTATTTATTAGTGTGCCTGTACAGTCGTGTCAAAGGAATACTTGATTTTTAACTATTTGACTAAACGTTGCTTAAAATCGAAAAACGAACGTGAAGTATACCGCAGGGGCTAGCCACATCCTACGCGCTTGGCGCGTGCCTATATGCGACGTACGTACGCGACGTGGCAGTTTTGTATGACCACGCGCATGCTCAAGCGTGACGCAAAGATAAAAAAATAGAAAACTTTTCAATTCGCTGGTGAAACCCATTTTAGAATATGCTTCAACGGTTTGGTGCCCTCAGTATGATATATATATTAATCCACTGCAACGAATTCAAAACAAATTTTTGAAATGTTTAAAATATAGATTCCCAAATTTTGAATTGAAATATGATATTTGTTGCCTAAGGCTAAGACGAATCATAAGAGATCAATTGTTTCTTTATAAAATATTAAATAATTTCATAGACTCAGAATATTTATAGAATAAAATATATTTTAACTGTCCTGAAACAAATAGTAGACGCAAATTATTGTTTCATGTCCCATTGAGTAAAACTAACTATGCTAAAAATGATTTCTTGTAGAGATCCTGTGATTATTATAATCAAAATTTGTTAGAATTAGATTACACCCTTGATTTGTCAAAGTTTAAAAAAGAATTATATAAAATACTTGTGAGAAAATGATACTTGTTAATAACATAGTTTTAGTTTTGAATTAAGTTCATATAACAACGCTATTTCTATTTTTCCAATATTTAGATTTTTATTTAGAATATTTAGTCTTTACATTATTTACAGTTTTTTTTAATGTTAAATTATATACCGCTCAAAATGTATAATCAAACTGTGGAAACTTCACTGGTTTACGTATTATCAAATGTAAATAGCAATAAGTATTATGTATAACTGTTTGTTTCCCGAATAAAAAAAAATAAAAATAACACTTTTGGAAATAAAGACTGATTTACCTTGAAGATCCTAAAGAACATGGTGCAGAGGCTCGATTAGCAGCCTCAGTGCTTGAAGCACTTGATGCTACTGAGGTGTTGGATCTGGATCGCCTGGACCGAAGTGAGTCTCCTCGGTTCACTACGCCTTTACCTGGTTAAGAAAAGAATTTGGTTTTATTTTGCTGCTTTCACAGAATTAAATGCAGCAGTTTATTTGCAAGCAATTTTGCAGTGCGATGATGGAACTTTATCGAGTCGTATGCTTATGATGTTTTGTTTAGTATGGAGTTTTTGGCAAGTTGTAATACCACTGCATCACGAAAAGTGCAAATGAATGTGTGTTTTGCTAATTTTGGACATTTATAGACATTGTCAGTTAAGAGACAGAGGTTACATTGGCGTTTTTGGGGGCGGTATGCTGACCCCCCCTCACTGCAATAGCCCCTCATCATCATTGTATTATAATGATGGTGAGGGGTTATTGCAGTGTCCTGTCAAACGTGACATCAGATGGTTTTATAGCCTCTGGTGTTCTGCCTATCCCATAAGGGATACAGGCGTGAAGTTATGTATATATCTTACTAATATTATAAATGTGAATGTTTGGATGTATGGATGTTTGTTCCTCAATCACGGGAGAACGGCTCAACGGATTTGAATGAAATTTGCATAGTGATAGTGTACAGTCTGGAATAGCACATAGGCTACTTTCCCGCGGAATTCTAAATTGCGTGGGTAAAACCGCCCGATACAGCTAGTTTTTATATAATTGTAAAAGGCACTCATTTAATGAGGCAGTTATAAATAGCAGTTTTGGTAAGTTAAAAATTATAAATGGCACGTTTAATAACTAGTTCATAGCACTTCCCTACGCTTACCTATTCGGTTGTCGAAGATGTAGATGTCGCAGTAACATAGGTATTCAACTCCCTATGAACTTTATTAAAAGAACAAGAAAATCCGTCTGGGGCTGCCATTGAATGAATTCGTTTTGTAGTTTTATATTGAAATTTAAAATATTGATGGCAGCCCTCGACGGATTTTCTTGCTCTTTTTATAAAGTTCATAGGGAGTTGAATACCTATGTTATTGCGACATCTACATCTTCGACAACCGAATAGGTAAGCGTAGGAAAGTGCTATGAAAACGAATAGTATGTTGTTCATAATATGGCCGACTCCGTGTGAGATCAAGTGAACTTTTCAAAAAGCTTTTCACGTTAATTATCTCTCGTCACATAAATCATTTCAGTCGGGGGATTTTAAATTATTTTATTCTTTTTCAATTACTTTTTAAACGTCGCGTCGTGGGGTTTTCAAAATTTTTATTTTGTTTTTTTTATTTCAAACTTTTTATAGAGCATAATATAGGTAACATACATTACATTACACAACACCTCGTTCCTCATCAGCCCTCTAATGTCCCCACCACCGCTGGAAAACCCATGTAGTTTATTTAAATACATAGTGAAGTATTATAATAAGTATTTACAACTCAACTTTGCTGGTGGCTCAACTTTGCTGGGGCTTTGTTGTAACGTAACTCGATATCATATTACATTATACCAATCAAATCCAAAGCGATAATTGAAAACGGCATTCAAATCGGACCATTGGTTTGCAAACAAATATTTACTGCAGCGCCCCCTGGTGAGTTGTTACCGTAACACCTATCTCAAAACATGCGCTAATCAAATCCAAAGCGATCACTGAAAACAGCATTTAAATCGGACCAATGGTTTTGCAGATAAACGGTAACATTGGCTTTTACATACAAATGTTTACTGCAGCGCCCCCTGGTGAGTTGTTACCGCTACACCTATCTAAGAACATGCACCAATCAAATCTAAAGCGATTACTGAAAACCGCATTAAAATCGGACCAGTGGTTCTAGAGATAAATGGTAACATTGGTTTGCACAAACACCCTCTCACCCCAAACGCATATACCGTCTCCGTTCCGTCGTGGGTAAAAATAGTGAACCTGTTATTGGCAATAAGTATTTAACCTATTTTTTCTTGTTATAATAGTCATAAGTGCTGTTGGTTCTGTGAACATTAAATAAATAAATAAATACATTACAATATTGCTTAGAACTTGCAATTGACTCCATACTATACGAACATTGTAAACTAACGAATCGATCAAGTTCTGTGATTGATCTGCTGCTTAGACAGTTAAATCTTTTACGTCAGGCTGCAAACTGGAAGGCAGCGACAGTGACAGCGACAGCGGTGCGGCAGCGACGCGGGCCGCGATTTCCGCGACACGATAAAAAGTAAGGAGTTTGTATGAAACCGTGACGAATCACTCGAGCGCCCGCTGGCGTCGAGAACGGCCCAGATTCCCAGCGTCGCTGCCCGCGCCGCTGCCCCTCTCGCTGTCGAGAGCCATTGATGCCATTGCAGCCTAAGTCTTTGACTACGTTTATACAGGGTTAATTCTAATTACGCATCACCTCTTGCAGACCCTCTCCATATCAAATCCAACAATATTTGTTTTACGACTTTTTACAAATCTTGATAAATTACACAAAAACTTACACAAAAATTAAACGGCTAGGCGATTAATCAGCAGGTAATGCTTTCTTCAGTCACTAATTTTTAAAATTTTCGATTTTATTTTTCCTCATAGCTTTTGTGTAAATTATGTTTTATAGCTAGTTATGTTGATTCAAATACGACAGAATTAAGGTTTCTTTCCTATTAATGTATATTTTATTATAGTTATTAAGTTTTAAATATTAGAAAAGTCACGTATTTGTATTTATAATTCGCTTCATATCGGTGAGGACCTATAATTGGCCCACTATTACTACTGTATTTTTATTATTGTAATAATGGCTGTTGGTCTTCCTAAAAATAAATAAATAAAAAAAAATAAAAACAAACAAGTTTTTGCTACCTCTTTTTTTATATTGTAAGGATAGGACGTTTGTCTTCCATGCCACCTGATGGAAAGTGCGCATGAAGACTATGGTGTTACACGTCCATCCACGAGAAACCTATTCACTCGACACTTAAAACTTCCAGGACTGTAGTGGTCAGGAAAAACAGACGCAGGCAGATTATTATTAGGCTCTGTTATTTATTACTCTGTATTTTGCAGCGTCACCCCGCAACCCCGCGCCCCGCTGCACATGGCGTGAATGGCGTGATGCATGGTGCGTGGTATCAGTGTAAATAGAGTAACAACGTATAGAAGTCCTGTACAGAGTGATTCTCGCTTGCTGGAAGAACACTTCAGGATCCATCAGGATCTTAGCTCATTATCACTTACTATCAGGTGAGAAAAAGTTTTATCTGGTTTCATCACCGATAACATTCAAAAAGCTTTATTCATCATAAACACAGAAAGTTTGTATGATTAGAGTTTTTTAAATAAGTAATTTAAGTGAAATGGATTTAGATTATTTTTATTTTAAGTAAAAATTTAATGACAATCTCGCTACATTAAATAAAAATAAACAAATTAAAAATGTATACATTCTGACTATTCTTTAGTATAAGGAGTAGCTATTATAAAATCCACTTACCCGTAATACTAAAGTGCCTCAGTCTATAATACTCCTCTTCAACTCCCGTATTAGGCATGGAGGCAACCCTGGCTCTCTGCTGGGGAAGACCCAGCAGCTGCCTCTCCCCTGTTCTGGATCTCGCTGCCTTAACTGACTGGGACCTGGAGTGGTGTGGACTTCCATACCTGGTGACAAATGAGACAAAACGTAAATATAGGTACATGAAAACTGAAATAAGAAACGTCAATAAATTTAAAATTTCCTCCATGCTGGGCTGGGAGCAAACAAAACATAGATTATGCCAGCTGCTTCTGTTCCCGGGCATACTACGAGTATAAAAGTCAGGTTTATTGGAGATTGTTTTGTGGGCAATAGGCTGACCCACTGCAATTATAGCCTCTCTCCATCATTATGTAGGTATATTATATGTAAAAACGATATAAAACATAATATATATATTATGTTTTATATCGTTATTTTATTATAATATGTTACTTATTTTTATATTATGGGTCGATACGATATACTGATACCTAAAGTTCACATACTGACCTATTTTATACTGTTACTCTTTTTGTTTTTTTTTTTGTGTTTTATTGTTAACTGCTAAATACTTTTGTATAATTTTGTAAAGGTTGTCTGGTAGAGATCGCTCTAGAGCGATAAGACCGCCTTTTGTACCTTTTGTTCCATGTTGTGTATTTCCCATTTTTGTTACAATAAAGTGTAAATAAATAAATAAATACAATGCCTCCAAAACGTGACAGATGGTTTTATGATTTCTGGTGTTCTTCCTACCCCACAAGGGATACAGGCGTGAAGTTATGTTTGTATAGAACAAATTCTAAGTCTTTAAAATTAAATTGGTGGTAGGTTAGCCAGTCGATCCCAAGTAGACTTTAAGCCTTTCATACAGTTTGAATTGCTCTTTTTAATGAAGTTAGTGCTGGGTATTGGTAATTTCTACTTAAAATAATCAACGAATGCAAAGCATTAAAAAAGCGGTCGTCTCGTCAAAACTTTGGGTGAAGTATAAGTTCGTTAATGTAAATATTCTTCGTATGTATACACATTTTTTCATAAATTTATGAAAGAATATGTATGTAAATTTTCCAAGAAGTCCTCAATTAATTTCGATTAAATTTATATAGGGTCGCCATATAATAGTCAATAATATTTTAATAGCAAATCAAGACTGATGAGAGGATCATAATTACGAAAAAAAAATATTTTTCATAAATTAAAATTTCAAAATTCTTCTAAGTGATCAAAATTTAAGTTTGATCTGTAGTTTATGACTACACAAAAAGTAATAAAAACGTTTTCATCTAATTGTGTGAGTCATAAATGTAGATTAATCTGAAATTTTACTCACACAGAAGAATTTTGAAATATTAATTTAGGAAAAATATTGAAAAAAAATTTTTTTTTTGTCGAAATCAGGCCCACTCATAATTCCTAATATGCTATTAAAATATAATTGACTATTATATGCGGACCCTGTATGAGACCACCTCTGAAGTATCCTCTAGGTATCATATGAAATAAGAATATTCCGAATCGATTCATAATTTTCCCAAAAAATCGTTGTAACATAAACTTTGTGTCAAAAACATACACACGAATTAGAACCTGCTAGTTTTAAAGTCGGTTGAAAAATAATGATTAAAAGCAGTTCATGATTGCCAAAGCTGTTGTTGTTTTTAAGAACTAGCTGTTTTGCGCGGTTTTACCTGTGCAATTTAGAACCCCGCAAGAATATCGGGATGAAAAGTAGCTTATGTGCTATTCCAGACTGTACACTATCACTATGCCAAATTTCATTCAAATCCGTTGAGCCGTTCTGCCATGATCGAGGAACAATCATCCATAGGTACATTCAAACTTTCACATTTATAAAATTGGTAAGAAGTAAGATTTTTTTAAAAATAAAGTATGGATGGGACCTCTTCCATGACACCTGATGGTAACAATCAAGACCAAGGTGGCACACGTCCAAAAAGTACAAAGTTTTCTCTGTTATTTTCCACCATTAGAATAAATACCACCAGCTTCCGGCAATAATAAACATTTCTCGTTTTATTCATAACTCCATAAGGTCGTTATTTGTAAAAATGGATAAATCAATTGACAAACTGACCCCTAACGAGCAAATACATCAAGATAAGAGTTTTCAATTAAATTCTAACGCCACCAAGCGTCAGCACCTATGAACTAACCATTTGGAAACACAATCAACCTTAATTAAATTAAAAGCCATCAGCCACGAGAGGGTTTCCATTTTTTTAGGTCAATGCTGACCAGGTTGTTTCGATAAGGCAAAATTAAATTTGGAACCCCTTTTGTTTTGCCGCCTAATAAATAAACTAATCTGAAATGGCGCGTGTGCACTTACTCTGACAGATATGTTAGGGTCAAAAAAATATAGTTTCTAAAGAAATAATTGAATAATTGCTGCATTATGCGGTTTTCTATCAATAACAAAAATTATGTTTATATCTTACATATCATATTATGCGGTCATGATATACATAATTAGTTGTCGCATTAGATATTTATTACGTAAAATAATGCCTTAATCGTCAGTTCTGACATGAATTTTGTCTTTATTGATTTATTTGTATTGTTATTTCTCTAGTGAATAACAGTTTCTGTAAGTTTAAAACTCTAAATTATACAAAAGTAGGTTCCTACATATTATTAACTGATTCCGTTTTTTTATTTCGGTTTTGCAAATTTTTGTGACTCTCACAAATCAGCCTCAAAACATCAATTTGTAATCATTACAAACCGTTTTGCCTGTAATAAAAATGAAAATTAATGTTTAAATATCGTATCTCAGTCTCATCCATCCTCATTATGACGGGGCGTGTTTCAGACAATATAAATTTAATCCGTTAAGCGGAGATGTTCATTAGGGTACTCCACAGACCTTCGTAATGACCTCTGACGCCCCTCTCTTGCGTAATGTCAGGAACAAATCCAGAGGTAATCCTCAGAACATAGACTATATGGGCAGTGAGGTTGTTCCGGTAAACGCCATTGTGGACATTTTTAATATACAGGGTTGATTTTTAGTGACCAGCGAAATATAAGTGTTAGTTTCTTAGATACGATATAAACGTACCTGCATATTTATTTAAGCGTCGCTTAGTACAAAAAAAAGTAGAAATATGGAACCACAAACTTTTTTGAAAATAGTGATGAACATAGCTACTATGACGCGGCATTTCATTGATAACACTACGACGTAGTACTACAAGATCTTTAGTAGTAGAGAGTAGTCATCTTGATTTAAATGGAAATTTAGAGTAACCATGCCTTGGTTAATATGTTAACGAATAAATTAATTTTCTTGTGAAAACAAAAACTTTTTTTGCAAAAATCATTTCTATAAATAATACTTATTGTATAAAAAAAATTTGGCCAGTGACTACAAATCAACCCTGTATATACAGGGTGACGGGTGGGACAGATGTTGTTGGGACTTATGTGCAGAGGCTGCCTTCAAGAGGTGATGCGCTAATTACAATTAACCCTGTATAGGAACTAAGTGAGTTTGTTCCCACTCACAATATAAAGTACTTAATGCAGATTTATGTCCTGATGACCTGATGATTATCGTCAGGAAATTTTGTCCTACTGCTTACTAATAATATAGAGGTAAAAGTTGCGATGGATGTACGGATGTTTGTTCTTCAATCACGGTAGAATGGCTGAACGGATCTTGATGCAATTTTGCAATAGCTTATATTCAGGAATAGCAGATAGGCTACTTTATATGTTGAAATAATATTAGCTCTTTCATTCGTTTCAAGAATTTAATTAAACGTTTTCACACTAGATGGCGCTGTACGTATTTTTAATCGCTATGTATTTTTTTTCCGTAATTGCTTCAAACTATAATATCTCTTATACACTGATTGAAGTCACGGGCAACAAGGCTACTTTTTATGCTGAAATAGTACTTGCTCTTACGGGATAGATGTGCTTCAAGAATTTAATTAAACGTTTTCACTCTAGAAGGCGCTGTACGTATTTTTAAATCGCTGTGTATTTTTTTTCCGCTATTGATTCAAACTATATCTCCCATACACTGATTGTAGTCACGGGCAACAGCTAATAATTCCATATAGATAGTTCATATATGTATAAAGGGTGACTGGTGGGTCACTTTCAAAATTCAAGGACGTGATTGTTTGAGATCATACATGAAGTGAAAATATAAATAAAATTATTTACTGAGTAAACCGAAATTTAAAGAATTAATTACGCAACGAATGGTTAAATAAGCGTAATACAATAGATACTTAGCGGGTGGTGGTGTGCGTGTGGCGGGAACACTGGTGTGTGCGTGTTGACTGAGGCGGCGCGTCGGACAAAGTGTAGTAATGTACATACATACATTACTTCACGCCTGTCTCCCTTTGGGGTAGGCAAACATACTCCTCAAAGCTTTCATTAATTAATCCTACTTATATTTCTCTTCTGCCACACCCAAGATTCACTACCATACATAAGCGTTGGCGGCAAAACTCCCTTAAGTACGGCAAGAAGAGCAAGAAGAGCCATATTTGGTATATTTTTGCCATGTCATCATCATCATCATCACAACTCTTTGTAATGAGCCCACTGCAGGGCATGAGTCTCTCCCCTGGGTGAAGAGGAGGTATAGGCCATAATCCACCAAGCTGGCCCAGTGCTGGGTGGTGGATGCCAGAATTTTCAGGGTGCCAAGATGGCTTCTGACTAACCCTAATGACTATTGTATACATGGATACAGCACCCGGGACCGACTGCTTAACGTGCCCTCCAAAACACGGAAGTCGTCGTGAGAAATGAATGGTCGGCGGTCACCCATCCAAGTACCGACCGCGCCGAGCGTTGCTTAATCTGTGATATCGTATGATACACACAGTAACCACGGGCGCCACGACGACTTCATTTGCCATGTATATTTATGAAATTCGTCATTACGTCTTCGGCGTAATTGGTTGGCATGAAACGTTGGTAGATGTCGCTACACATTGCACTGCATGTTATTGCATAAGGAATATTTGTGGTCAATGTAAAAGTCACAGGTCAAAATTACATGCCTGAAGCAGGTAATTTTTCATAAATATAGGATCGATAAACGAATACTTGATCCAACTGATTGTAAATGTCAGGTTGGTTCATGGACACCATGAAATGAAGCAGTTAGTGATTAATAATGCGTTATCGATTTTAGGTTCAGTTGTAATTGCTTTTGTTCCTTTTATTGAAAATGCAATGGAGTTTTTATTTACTTGCACATAAAGAAAAAAATCAAGTACCCTAAGATACTGCTTGATCGCAGCACCTTATATTGATAAATAAAGTAGGCTATGGCGCGAACAAACAGTATGTCATTTTTTTATTTGAGATTTAAATATCATCTTTCTGACAGAGATGCTTTTATTTTGTTAGAACTTTCTCGGCCCTTCCTTCAGAAAGGGAAGTCATTGTTTTGTTTGAAGAAAATAATATACGATTTTATATAACGCGAAACGTATCAGCCTCCCATGCTTGTTTAATAGTGTTTTGTCCCATGTATATGTAATAAAAGTGTAATAAGCAATTGTAAAAGTGCTATCTTATAATCTAATAATAATAAATATATAATAATAAATACTAAAGATCCCATGCGTTTCAGTACCTATCTAAAGAACATAAAAACAGAAAAAGCTATCTCTTTCAGCATTTAGTCAATGTACAGTCAGAGAGACAAAAGCTAGGACGTTGATTTTCCACTGAAGCGTATACAGGGAGACCTATAACTCCAATACAGAAGTATGTGTATCTTATTGTTTAACCTTAGTTAAAACATGTGGTCGGCAATTTACGCAAAAGTTTTATGATTAATCGTTGATTAAAAATGAACGATTACCGAGTGCTTCTATGCTGGACTGGGAGCGAAAGAAAAACGTAGAATGTGCCAGCAGCTTGTCTTCCCGGGCATACTGTAAAAGTCAGTTAAGGGACAGAGGTTTTAAAGACGTTTTTGTGGGCGATAGGCTAACCCCTGTCACTACAATAGTCTCTCTCCATCTTTATAATACCTCCAAATTTGTCAAACGTGACATCAGATGGTCTTATAACCTCTGAGGTTCTGCCAATCCCATAAGGGATACAGGCGTGACGTTATGTATGTATGTATGTATGATTGCCGAGTCTCATGGTCACCCTGATTGCTACCTTCAACAGTCATATGTCTACAATTATGACTACGATGACTACCTGTGAGTAGGATTAATGAAATAATTTTTCTTTAAAATACTTCTATAGAAACAAAAAATCTGTTCATGGCTTATGTTTTTTTCCTTTCGCACAACTACTTTTCTTCCACGATTGTCATTATTTACTGCTTTCGTCTTTAAAAGTTTTAGATTAACTATCGGAAATCTAAAGTTTTTATTTATTTAAAACAAGCAGCTTCACGCGGTTTTGACTCTTACATACAGACATAACTTCATGCCTATATCCCTTATGGGGAACCTAGAACACCAAAGGCTATAAAACCATCTGATATCACGTTTAACAAATTATGAGGTGTTATAATGATGGAGAGACTATTACAGTGACAGTCGATCAGACTATCGCCTGCAAAAAACGCCAATAAAACCTCTGTTACTTTCACTGTTGCTTCTTTTTGGTACTTTCCGATATTATTGCGTTCAAACAAAAAAAATCATGAAATTGCGGTAAACTTATATTACCGCTAAATGATCTGACATTATAACAGGTCTTTAACAGGAACATCCCGAGCTCAATGTGTTACAGCCTTAATCCCTCATACATCACTATGTACGTGGCTGGATCACAATGACTTAATAAACAATCCTCTACGATTTTTATTTTAAGCTATTGATGAGGATAAATTGATGTTAGTAGCAGCCTTCCATGTCAAACAGAATTCATAAATATATAGGGCTGTTTTTAGATCATCGCCCAACTTTTTTTACAAAATAAGTATCATTTATAGATATGATTTTTGTAAGCAAAGCATGGTCACTGTAAAATATGAATGAATACCATTTAAATAAAGACGACTACGCGCTACTACAAAACATCTTGTAGTACTACGTCGTAGTATTAACAATGAAATGCCGCGTCGTAGTAGCTGTGTTCATCAACAGCGACTATTTGTAAAAAGTTTGTGGTGCCATATCTTTATTTTTTTTTATACTAAGCGTTACTAAAATAAATGTTCAGGTACGTTGATATATTTAAATTTGGCTGGTGACAAAAACACAACCCTATATATCATGCCTATTATTTAGTATGATATTCTCAAGTCTTTGAACGTTAGAAATCGTTCAAAGACTCGTGTCATTGCAGACCATGACACCGAAATTTAGAGATAAAACTTTGATGGAAATTCTAAATATAAGCGATACAATTCCGTTCTTCATCATCAGAACTATTTCTAAGCCCACTGCAAAGGTATCAGTCTCTCCCCTGGGTGACGAGGACCTTAAACTACCAAGCTTGTCCAGTGCTGGTTTGTGGATCTTAAAATTTCATGGGCGCCGAAATGGCTTCTGACAAACACTAACGAATACAGCATCCGGCTGCCTTATCACGTAACTTGCAAGAGCAAAGCGATGGCATGAATTGCGCAAGATTTGTCAAAAAAGAACTAATTCGTATTACGTTACAGCAAAAACAAAGCCATAGCAATCCGACGACTGTGCTGCCTCTATCGTACAATCGATGTACTAAAATTGCATAAAATCCCTTTGACTTTCATACTTTTCGTGTGTACTTTTCTGCGAAATTTTAAAAGCAAACATCTGTTTCACTATTTATTAGTTTCTTTTTTAGCTACCAAATTGTTTTTGGCGCTAGTATCGTAGCAATAAATTCATTCTGTGATCAACGAACGATTGAACAGCTATCGCTTACATAATACGATGTAAAGCAATGGATCGCGCGTCCATGGTGTGATGACTGCGGCATTATAGCTGATCGCTAATATTTACGTGTTAAGGCAGCGGGCCGACTGACTGTTTATCGTGCCCTCCGAAGCATGGAAGTCGTCGTGAGAATGAATAGTCGGCGGCGGTCACCCATCCATGTAGGTACCGACCACGCCGAACGTTGCTTAACCTGCAATTTCGATTGACATAATATGTAGGAGCTATGGCGCCACGACAACTTCATTTCGTTCATAAGTTATCTTTATTTAAATTTGCTTGGTGGTCGCGCTAATCTTCCTGACTAGCGGCCTTAAGTTGCCAAACTCATTCCAGCAATATCTATTAGGCTTCGGCGATGGTTCATGGCGTTTTAGTGTTGTTCCCTTCGACCTCAACCTCATATAATTGAAAGCGAGGTTAAGGTTAAATACGAATAAAATGAGACATGTGAGGGCTGGTTCAAAGAATTAGTTACATCACGATAAGCCGAACCAATTTGTTAGATTAAAACTCATCGTATAGATGAATTCTGCTTTATAGTTTACGTAGATGCCTATAAAATATTTAATAAAGTTAAGTAGTGTTTTTGTCAGTAAATATGAAATAAAGTAGATTTTTATAAATAGGAGGTTCTCATATATTTTTTTTATTTATTTATTTTCTTTTTTTAAAGGTCACCAACACAATAATGTTAACATTTACACTTCTTAAAAATAAGGTTATTTAATACTAAACATTATTACATTTAGAGGTGACGACAACATGCTTTGGTAAAACATTTAAAAATAAAAAAAATTACATTGGCAATAATAAATTATAAAAATTAAGTACAAATTAATAATTATAAAATAATGTTTTTCTGATACATTAAAATTGGCAAATAATAAAAAGAAAAAAATACATCTAATGAAAAATACATGATCAAAGTCAAATAAAGCATAGTCATTAGGAAAATAATAATAATAATAATTTCATCGTGTATGTTTTTTTTATGTTTGTTACCTCATAACTTTTGACTGGGTGAATCCATTTTGATGATTCTTGTTTCATATGATAGAGGACCCATATAAATTTCATCGAAATCGATTGAGTACTTCATGAAGAAAATTTTAAATATAAATGAATTCGGAGGCTGACGGCCTTCTACTTCAGCCAAAGTTTTCACGTGAAGTCGGTTTTTTTATGCTCTGCATTCGTTGATTATTACAATCTCGAAGGTTTTTTGCATTGTATTTGGCCTCAATTTATATTAAAATGAGATCGAATAAGTAGCATTCAGCATTTTTTTTTACTATTCTTGAGAAGCTGAGAATAAGTAGAAAGTAATTTGTAATCTGTCAAATCTCTTCTAAAGTATCCAATGGGACCGATTCGGCTTTGAATTCTCTAATTTTAAGTGTTTCTTAATGCCGTGACAGAAAGAGAAAAAAGTATTTTTGTATGAGGCGTTTCACGTCGTAAAATTTGACACTGGAGAGACTTCAATATAAGAAAATGCAATGGCGAATGAGCCCATTAAATAGTTAAAAGCACGGCCAACTGCTTTAAATCTGATACACAACTGTCAAATATTATTTCAGATGTTGAGGTCACTAGCCATTAAGTTTCTTTGTTATGGCTATGCAAACTTTTCGAAGATTTAATTTCCAAATAGAAGATATAAATTTTCTGTCTCCACTCAAAGGTAGGTAAATATTTAAGTGATTAATTCCATTATCACTTCTGGCCCATTTATCTGCGATAAGAGGCTTACATTTTAAGCCTCATTAATTAAATAATGAAGACTGACTTAAAAGAAAATGGATTATCTGGATTTCAATTAATTTTAAACTTTTTGCATGAGATTAAAAGTTTTTAATCTTTCATTTTGATATCTTTCGACAGAACGAATGCTAAGTGAGTATTTGATTTAAATATTATTTTCTTATATGTTGAATTATAATATGCACCATATCTCAATAAACATTCTCCGAATTCATACATTTTTTTAAATTGAAAGGAGACAGAACCTGTTCCATACATTTCTGGGCCACGGTGTTAACAACTTGACATTTGCTTTTTTTTATTTAAAATATAATCATGTTTCATCACCGAAATTTTCAAGATAAACCAGTGTTGAGGAATTGAGATATCCATAATTTTGTCTATAGGTATACACAGAAGTTAAGTGAGCTTAGAATCACTTTCGAAAGCTATTCTTTCTCTTATTGTTGAGATCTATGATCTATATGAATTTTTGTATTTTGAATTATTTAGAGAGTTTATAATTAAAAATAAATAGTACTTAGCACATTTTACTTAGATAGCACACCTACTAGATAAAATAGGATATTATAAGATATTACCTATACTTACTTAGTTATTAGTTAAAGTTTTAAACAACTATTCAAACTAATAAATTGATACTAACAACTTTCACTTTTCTTAGGGCTATCTTAAAAATAGAAAAAACCATGAAAATACTCAAGGGCAAGGAAAGAAACCTCCTTATTAGTCTGTGAAAGAAACCAAACAAACGAGTGAACAAATAGATCGATTGACTTACTGAACGAGTCAATTACCATAGTTTCGTTCTTCATTCACTCAGTATTGCCAAACCTAATAAAGAATTTCGCCTATTTTAATTACAAAATAATTATTTAAAGTAAAACTAACGCGGTTGATTTACATTTATTTAACCTTATAATGATTCTGATTTAATATTTCTTCAATTTTACTCAACGTATTTTCAATTATATTATGAGTTATTTATCCATACTAAAAACCCATGACAGCGATTTCCATATCTTGAATTAACTTGTTTCCCCCTCACTACATTTTTAGGGGTTTTATGTATCTTTAATAAGGATAAAATAAGCTATTTTTTTAGACCAAAGTCAACCTGTTAACCCTGTGGCCCAGGCTTACTCAGTTTCCTTTTCCATGAAGTACTCAATCGATTTCGATGAAATTTATATGGAACCAACTTTAAAGTATCTTCTATGATATGAAATAAGAATTTTCAAAATCGATTCATAATTGTCCAAAATATCGTGTAACAAAGACACAAAAAAACAATCACATGAATTAAGAACCTCCTCCTTTTTGTGGAGACCTTCACCTGAATAAATTACTTTATCCCTTACGAAGTTTAGTTTGCACAAAACTCATCTTATTTTTCGAGTGATCTGAAAAAATATTCATATGCCTTCATTAATAACCATAACAAACTCACATCAATCCTTTCAGGATTAACAAAGGTCCACACATTAAGAATAAAAACATTACATATTTTTGGTTACAAAAGTGCTTAAAAGGACCCATAATCGGTGTGACAATATATTCCACAAATGTTGGGTTAATTCGAGGGACAAATTTCAGTTTTGATAACATGAAATGTCATTTTAAGGTAATTATATTAAAATGTGGGGGTTTATTTAAACCAGCTATAGAAAAAGCTTTTACTAAAAGAGGATTCGTTTTTATTATATCTTTAATATACAGGGCGTGCGTCCCAAGACTGTGGAACAGCAAGGAAAAGTACTTTAAATATCTTAAATAAATGAAAAATGTGATAAATACAAAAAAATTGTCCCAAGTTATTAAGTTTACTAGCATTTTTCATTTATTTATGAATAATTGAGCATTTTAAATGAAAAAACTTAAAAACAGTATTACACATTGCAATGCTTCACTTTAACTGGGATTCACAATTTCTGTACAGAAATTGGTCTCGGGTGGTCTTAGCTGCAAAGCTATATCATTAGATGGAGTTACGTTAGCAATACTTATAACAATATATAAGTAATTTCGAGGCGTACCGCCAGGCCCCGGTAGCTCAGTGGAAGAGCACTCGTCCGGCAAACGAGAGGTCCCAGGTTCGAGTCCTGGTCGGGTAATTTTTATTTATCACATTTTTTATTTATTGAAGAATAATTGAGTATTTTAAATGCAAAAACTTAAAAACATTATTACTTTAAATATCGCCGATAGAGTATTTTGCTGGAAGAAGACTTGATATGATAGTTGATCTGTTGCAGACTGTACTTTCTCTTGATGTCCAGTAGCCTTGGGACGCCCTGTATATGGATCTGTTGAAAATCTATATAAAGTGACAATGTGAATGCATTTGAGCTGCGATTATACTCCATTATGCGATGTAGATGTTACTTTTCAACCGACTTCAAAAAAAGAAGGAGGCTCTCAATTCGTCTGTATTTTTTTTTATGTTTGTTACCTCATAACTTTTGACTGGGTAAACCGATTCTGATGTTTCTTGTTTCATATGGTAGAAGATACTTCCCATTTTTGTCCATGAATTTGGAGATCGTTTACCTTGATAACCTTCTTTATACTTCAGCCAAAGTTTTGACGTGAAGTCGGTTTTTTAATGCTCTGCATTCGTTGATTATTTTCTCTTTGAAGTTGACTTTTGATTATTGCACCGAGGGTTTGTATCCACCGATGTTAAGATGAGGTCGAAGATGACGTTTTTGAGAAGATGAAGGAGTTTAGGAAATCATCGCCTCGTTTGGTGATATTTGTCAGCAAACTGTACATGAAGCTTCCATGCTGGACTGCGAGTGAAAGAAAATCTTAGAATGTACCAGCTGCTTCTCTTCCGTGGTATACTGTAAAAGTCATTTAAGGGACAGAGGTTTTATTGGAGTTTTGGCGGGCGATAAGCTGATGTCCTGTCACTACAATAGTATCTTTCCATCATTATAATACTTCAAATGTTGTCAAACGTGAAGCCAGATGGTTTTGCCTACCCCTTAAAGGATACTTGCGTGAAGTTATACTTTATATGAAAGAGGTTGCAACGTATACTTTACTCTTCAATCTATAATAAATTATTTCCATGGCCTATGGATATAATTAAAACCAGCTTTTATAGCATAAAAGCTTTCAGATTCAGTACTAAACACCAACTGCAAATAACATGAATCCATTATTTTGTAGCTATTTGTCAGGCATGAGCGCCCGGCGGTGGGCACATTAACATTGATATGATAATGTCACCAATTTTACATGAACGTGTAAAGAGTATCACGAATAATTGGGTAATGCAAGCCTTAGATTTATTTCAGTGAACATTGTCGTGTTGCTTTTACCGCAATTCTGTTATATGCGTAAAATTGTTTTGTTTTCTGTCAAATTAATTTCTGGCAGATTGAGTAGCAGAAATTATATCCTATAATAGCCTTTTCCGGATATCTTTTATATCGATTCTCACTTTAGACACGACTTAAGCATGTATTTAAATTATCTATACATATAATAAAATGTTAGGAAAGTCAAAACTGTACATTGAATATTATTTTAAAAGAATACTTGGGGTATGATCTCCAATCGAAACAGAAACAAAAAATATAGTTTTTAGAATTTTTGTCTGTTTGTCTGTTTGTCTTTCCAGGATAAACTCAAAAAGTACTGCATGGATTTACTTCAAATTTGGCATGAAGATAGTTAAGAAGTCGGGTCAACATAATATAGGCTACATATTATCACGCTAGCAGTGTTATAATCGTAGGTGCGTTTGGTGCTGCATAGCGTTCACGCAGACGACGTCGCGGGCAGCAGCTAGTAAAAAATATAAATAGGCAGTCTTAATTTCATAAAATACTAGGTGTTTACCGCGACTTCGACCGCGTGAATATCGGTTACCGGAGTTGAATAAATAATATTATTATATCCTCCTTGAAGTTGAAACTTATACTATTCTAAATTTCGTGAAAACGATTAGGTAGTTTAGCTATAAAAGCGTTACAGATAGATAGACAGAGTTCCTTCAAAAACTGTTACAACAAAGCTGTGATCCAAAGTTTCACATAGGTTTTGTGAAAAAACCTACAAAAAGTAACCTACAAATAGTAACTTTCGAACAGGAATACCTACGAAAGGTACACTGAGTAAAAGTAATGGGGTATATATAAGGTTAGGTATATAGGTAGGTAGGTAGGTACGTATATTACATAGATTGTGCCCACGACTTCGTTTACATTCAATTAGTATTTCGCTGCTTCTCTTCCCGGGTATACTGTAAAAGTCATTTAAGGAATAGTGGTTTTACTGGAGTTTTTGTGTGCGATAGGCTGAACCCCACTGCAATATTCTTTTCCTATCATTATATACATACATAACGTCACGCCTGTATCCCTTATGGGGTAGGCAGAACACCAGAGGTTACAAAACCATCTGATGTTACGTTTGACAAATTTGGAGGTATTATAAAGATGGAGAGAGACTATTGTGGCAACAGGGGGTCAGCCTATCGCCCACGAAAAAGCCTTTAAAACCTCTGTCCCTTTACTGACTTTTACAGTATGCCCGAGAAGAGAAGCAGCTGGCACATTCTACGTTTTTCCTTCGCTCCCAGTCCATCATGGAAGCCTTTTATTATAATACCTCCCAATTTCGACAAATGTGACATCATATGGTTTTATAGCCTCTGGTGTTCTGCCTACCCCATAAGGGATACAGGCGTGAAGTTATGTATTCAACGTCTTGACATGGAAATTACTACTTACTATTCTTATACCTACCTACCATTTGTTTGTAGTAGCTTTTACTCATGTAAAATATTGAAACCCAGCATTAATTGATTTTGACGACAATTTAGTTACTACCCCTAATTTATCCCTTGAATAACCCTACCGCCCCTGAATAAGCGCGTAGTAAAAAGCGACTAATCCGAGTGAGCCCCGTTTGGTGGTGGCCTGACTGTCTCGCCTAAGTGAAATTTGCCGCTAAATATCACCACTGCAGCAGTGATACATCCCGAAATATTTTATGAAGAGTCAGTTCTATCATAAACCTTAACCTCATTTACACTTACCATCAGGTGAAATTGAGGTCAAACTCGGGCTTAGAAAAAAAAGTAGTAGGTAATAAGTACCTTTTTTATTTTTGGAAATCATTACGATGCAAGGATAGACGCACTGTTTAACGAATTGCTGCACCAGTCAAAACTATTTTTGTGTAAAAATCAAGCTATTGCGCAGAATTTAAACTTGGAGGTAGTCTGACTCCGAACCCGTTACACTAATTTGATTTTTCATCCAAATAAATCTTATTTTCAAAATGAAATAATAAAAGTCAAGGAATATTGCCATAGGCAACCAGATAGTTCGGTACGTATCTCGGAGAATTAACAGCGCGAGTGACCAGCCAGCGAACCACTCGCTCACCTGCCCGCGTCTTCCCGAACATACCTTCCTATTTTATTGCGAAGTTATTTTAAAATTATCATATCTCCCAAGATTTTGTTTGAAATCAAGGACCTAATGACAATTAAATACTTATGATTAATAACGTATTAAATTGGATAATGATTAATACTATATTGATAAAACTCCATCTCAAATTAATACATTAATTTAGAATGCGATTTATAACCATAAAAATGGTTATTGTGAGTCAATCTATTATGGACTTTTTTTAGAGCTTTTAAAGAGGAACAATTCCGTCATACAATATTTTTGCGTAACTTAAACCGTTTACGCAGCGCACGCAATAGAAGCTCTCAAAATTGAATAATTTTCCCCGTTTTCGCAACATTTTTCTTTATAACTTCGCTCCTAATAGTCACAGCGTGATGTTATATAGCCTAAAGCCTTTCTCAATAAATAGACTATTAAACACAAAATTAATTTTTCAATTAGCACCAGAAGTTCTTGAGATTAGCGCGTTCAACCAAACAAACAAACATTCAAAAAAACAAACTCTTCAGCTTTATAATATTAGTATAGATTGTGAATTTGTATAACTTTCAATGCTCAGCAAATCACTAATGGAATGTAACCCAAAGCTCATTTTCATATACTTACTGCTTCGTCGTGAATTCCACCCCTTATATTTGGTGAATTGTGAAGGGTATCTTTTAAAAGCGTGCGCTCTTGAGCAGCTCAAAACGAACGTCTTTGTTTCCGCTAAGCATTTTGTCGATTTTTGTAATGAATTCCTTTCGTCTGCGCAATTTTGGAAGGTTAAAAATCAATTCTATCATAAAGATATAGGCTTCCTTTTCTGAAAATACAGAGCTCTCTGAAATACCGCGGTTCTTATTGGAAGTGGGAAGAGGGTGCTATAAATAAAAGAAAAAGTCTACGTACTAACAATATATCGTTAACTCCTGATGAGAGGTCATCCGTTTCACTTTTAGTGTAAAAACATTAAATCAAAAGCTGAATTGAAACTAATCTTCCACGCAGGACTGGTAGCAAAGGAAAAACATTGAGTGTGCCAGCTGCTTCTCTTCCCGGACATACTGTAAAAGTCAGTTAAGGGACAAAGGTTTTATCGGAGATTTTTTGTGGGCGATAGGCTGACGCCCTATCAATGCAATAGTCTCTCTCCACCTTTTTAATGCCTCTACATTTTTCAAACGTGAATTCAGATAGTTTTATAGCCTCTGGTGTTCTGCCTATTCCATGAGGGATATAGGCGTGCAATTAGTATGTATTTGAAACTATTCCTACAAAGATAAGATTCGCCTTTATCACAGTACTCACACTCTCTTTTGGAATATAGTCTACTTTCAAGTGGACTTCAGTTCTGATTCATTCATGTATGGAGTGAGTCGATTTATCACGGATAGACAAGTAATATATTACCCTCAAATGAAGTCAGGCGATTATGCTTTTAGAAAGTGTCAGTTCTTCCACTTAACTCATGTCATCTTCTACCTCATCTTATGTGAGAGTTCAAACACAAAATTAGCAACCAAAAAAATATATATAATATTCTTAACCTTCATGATGATATTTACTAGGGGTTACGGAGGATAATTGTATCATCTTTTTAATATGACAGAGCGGTTAGCTATGGTGGTTGATCGATTTCAGTCCATCCTAAGGGCGTGGATCTATCGCTACGGTACGGCGCGGTACGGTACGGTACTTCGCGGCGCCGTACCGTTCCACGGCGTCGTGCACGGCGCACCGCTCAAGCTTTGGTCTGGTGATCATGCCGCACAACGTTGCCGAACACTCGATCATATGAAAAACGTCGAGAATGTTCTCTTGTTCCGTCGCAGTATGCGTCAGCGGCGAGGGGCAAGCGCGGTGAAGTGGGGAGGTGTACTGCCGCATAGCGTGGCGTCATTCTCGGTTCAACGCTGCGGTGTGCGTCACGGTTCAAATTACAGAAAAATTGTTCATGTTCACGTCTACCTTGGTAGCTGCGGCAAAATCAACTGACCACCTCTCCGCAGGGACGCTAAATGCTGCGTTGTGACGCTGCGTTGCGGCGCATACCGCAGCGTTGTGCGTCATGGTCACCAGACCAAAACTTCAGCGCTTTCAAATATGAAGCGCTGACCATGGAACGTTGTGGCGCCGCGCCGTGCCACGGCACCGTGACGTTACAGGGCATACGGCGCCGGACCGTAGATATGAATCCACGCCCTTAGTCAGGAAAACGTGATACGTTTTTTCTTACGTTTTAAGGTGATTGAATCATGCCCTACCGTCTTTACAAAAGCATATCGTCAAAGGCCACAGTTTCAAATGATCTCTTGAATATAGACTAACGAGCAACTAACCTTCTTTACATCTTGTTATATTATTGACCCGGAAATAATTTATTCTATGTAGATTGAAGAGCCTTTGTCTTTTATTTTTCGATCAGAATTCAATTTAGCTCTGAATAATGTTGTGACGTAGGTATAGATGTTTATAACATACGCGTTATAACGGCGGTTTCATCTATGATTGTGACTGTTGGAAACCATGAAAATGAAATTGTTTTAGATATGCATACTTTCAGATAAAGGGCCAGAGAAATTATAGGAGCAAGATGCTTTTCCAGCTTTGCTTATGGCTTGGAATAATCCTGTACCTTTTTTTTGTAAATGGATAGCATGTTTGTCTTCCTCTTCATGATCCTTAGACGTAAACTAATTGACGACGTCGACCTTACAACCAAAAAACTGCAGACCTGAGCATCGTCGTAAGGTTACGTGTTTAATCGTGTACTACAGGATACATTTTGGTGAGTGCGCCAGTGCTCTGTTTGAACAAATTGAACCCTCACCCTTTTACCATCGGACTACTAGACGCAGACAGAACTTCCATCCGTATGTGGTAGATATTCCAAAAAGTCGAACTAAGCGCTTTGACAGTTCCTTTTTGATACGGGTCGCCAAGGTTTGGAATGAACTGCCTGCGTCTATTTTCCCTGACCAGTATAGTCCTAGTACTTTTAAGCGTCGAGTGAATAGGTTTCTCGTGGATGGACGTGTACCACCTTAGTCTTCATGTTCACTTAACATCAGGTGTCATGGAAGACAAACGTCCCATCCACACTTAATAAAAAAAAAACCTATTCACTCGATGCTTATAAGTAGGTACAAAGACTATAATAGTCACGAAAAATATACGCAGACACTTTATTTCAAACTTTGGCGATGCATATCAAAAGGAACTGTCAAAGCGCTAGTTCGACTTTTTGGAATATCTTCCACAAAAGGAAGGATTGTTTGTTTCAAATGATGTCCATACGTGCAGATTCTGCTAAGTAATATAGTGGTTCTTATGCTTTTATACATAAGACACATAACCTCACACCGGTCTCTTTTTGGGGTAGGCAATGATGCTTTTATGAGTATTATATGTCCGGGGATATTATTTAGGCATATTTTATGCTAGTTTTCACAAAATAAACAAAATTTTAACTCGCCATTTTGGCGTATCTTCAAACAAGTGTCTCGTGTTTTATTTTATAAACGTATCTTGATAATTTAAAGACAAATCTTCTCAACCAAGTCGGGACTGCTAAAATAATGAAAATAACTATTCTCGTCGCGACGCTGCGAAATGGATATTACGAATATGAGTTTTTGCTTTACCCCCGACGCCAATGAGGGGTTATAACTTAGCCTTGTGTTTTTGTCTCTGTTTCATAGATCCCAACAAATTGTTTCTCTAGTAACATGGTTCTTCGCGGTCTTTGCCAGAAACCAAAGTAGTGGTTTCTGGCAAACACCGGTTACTATCGCGGCCATAGCCCTTAAGAAAAATGTTACATAAACATTTCTGCGGTGCTGAGCCGCGCCTTCTTGAACATATTTTCACCAATTAGGCAAGTGATTTTGCTATTAGTTGCTACCTGCACTTCGTAGCTTAGTGACGCATCATATGAATTTTGTAAATTTCTTTGTTTAAAATTTCACCATTCGAAGACGCGCGGACAGTTGAATGATGTCATATTCAAAACAAAATGGCATGAAAGGATTTTTCAAATATCAGAAAAAAATCGTTTATATCTCATACTCAGCCTGATTCATTTAATTTTGAAATCGACCCGTCCTCATTGAAAGACCGTGCGCCGCCAAAGTAGTATGTGCGCTAGTGTAAACATACGTTGCGTGATGAATTCTTTAATTTTCGGTTAAGTTTACTCAGTAAATAATTAATATTTTTTATTTTTATCTCAAACGATCACGTCCTTGAATTCCGAAAGTGACCCACCAGTCACCCTGTATAACTTTCTTCTAGAGCTAGATTATATATCAAACGCTAAAAGATTTTTTGAAAATATTATAAAATAATAAATAAATAAAATAAAATCCCCGTACAAACACACCATCTACATGGCTCCAAACTAAGCAGAGCTTGTGATATGGGATACCATTTAGCGAACCTGGGGGGGAGCCTAGAATAAAAATACTTATATAGATAAACACCTAGACCCGGAACATTTTTTTTTTTCTTGTTTTGGTCGGTAATCGAACCCGCAACCACTGGTGTCTGAGGCAGATAGGTTTATCCCATCACCAAAGTGGTCATCCGTGTCTCAAATCCGAGAGTAAATACCGAGGGCAAAAACAAACAAACAAACAAACTCCCCAACTCTATACCTAATAATATTAGTAAGAGTTAGGTATTTACGTAACATTGTTTATTAAGAACCAAATTGCAAAAGCGCTAACGAGAAGAAAATTAATTTACATCCTCCACGTACTTAAAATAAAAGGGACTATTTTTTGAAGCCCTTTGACTCAAAGGGTATTGGAGAAGGGTGAGGGGCGGTTGGAGGTGTATCTTATAACAATATTATATTTAAGACACAAAATATCCGTTAAGGACGGTACATATTGGTGAAAAGTAACATGTAATGTAAAGTTCTGCCTTTCATTTTATTTCACCATTGCCGTGTACCTAATAATAATACGATAAAAAGGCATGGGATTAAGCACAACAGGATAATTCTAATAGTTTCTAATTACTTAATAATTTTGTTTACGGCTTGGCTGTGCAGTATACGTATGGCATACTGGTGACTGTTCCATTCACTTATTTTCTTGTCAAGACAACAGCAAGAACGTCATGCTCCCTCAGGCGGCATGGCTAGTGGTAGCGTCGGGAATCGGGTCGTCAGCCTCTTCCCTAAAATATGGTTGAGGAGGGTGATGGCTGGTGCTTGCGTTATACTCGTGAACGGGTGCTACTAGCGGTGCCAGGTCGTTTTGCTAATGATACTATGACTATTTTATTCCATTCTTGTTCAAATACTCTGGTTCCAGTTTGTCATATTCGTGTTGTGCATCCATAGCTCATTGCACCTACTATGTAAGCAATTTGGTTGTGGCATGACATTGGCTCTCACAATTAGCTGTCTTGAGTTTGTTGTTTTTTCATGTCACGGTCAATTTGTGCTGTACCTATTTGTATTAATTTGATAAATCTAACTGAAAAAGAGTGCCAAGATTTTTTATCCGCCGGCTTTTTTTGTCTCTTTGGTCTACTGTAATATTTTATTCAACAACTAGTTAAAGCCGAAGTATGTGATGACTGACTTCATCAAGTGTTTTGTGAAATTCCTAAGATGAATAAAACTTTTTGATTTTATTTGATTTTTTTTATTCCTACATAGCACTACGTAAATGAGCCGTTCGTTGTAAGGACTGTTGCCTTGCATGATAAATTGAAACAGTGTGGCTGTAAAACTCTTGCAATGCATGTAACATTATAAAATGTCGGCCTTAAGAGGCTTTGAACTGTCCGGCCGATGTGCCCCAAATTGGTTTCATTTGAAAAATAATAATGCATGGTTTTTATTTATAGCTTTGAAACCATCCAACCGAAGTGCCTCATATACAGGGTGACTGGTGACAAATTTAAGATATTGAAGGAGAGCACTCTTTACTCAATTCTGATCATAATTATGTAATAAAAGTAGGTACTTAATTTTTCAGCAGAATTCCCTTTAAATAAATAAAGAGTTTTACTAGGACGAACGTTTACGAAGCCGTCTATACCTACCTACCTATTCTTTGTTGATAGCGCCGTATGTACGTCCGTACCAGTGTAACCATGCATTGACGGTACCAGTGTAACAAAACTAAGACGACGACCGACGACCGGCTGATGTAGCGGTAACATACATTGCCTTCTATGCCAGAGGTCCTGGGTTCGAATCCCGGCGGCGGCGGATATTTGTGTGATAAACACAGATGTTAGTCGTCAAGCCATGGATGTTTTATGTTTATTTAAGTTTATTCTAATAAAAAATATGCATTTATTCAACATGTATGTTTATTCATTTCTTAAGTATATCAGTTATCTAGTATCCATAACACAAGTTCTTTCAGAAACTTAATTTGGGCTAGATAATGTTGTGTGAGTGTTAGAAATATTTATTTATTTATTTACATTAGTACAATCTAGTATCCCTCAGTCATCTGCCGTTATAAAATAAAATAAGGCAAAAAACAATAACTCCAATTATAACATAATAAAACCTACGAATCCCTGTCTCTTTTTACGTTCACTTTCCGCATGAAACCTCATAATTAGACGTTAAAATGAAACACGAAAAGATAAAATATTACTTTCTGGTTGTAACAGGTTATTTAATTTATTTCGCGCAAATCTATTTTGGTTCTCCACAATTGTACGCTTTCTTGTAAATAATCTATTTAGTCGGCGTAAGGTCGCCGTACGCTCGGCTTGGGATGTCGAATATAGAATACCGCAACTAAATAAACGCGTCGTAAAAGGTCGTTAATCTGTGTGACATTTGTGCACGCGTTTCCACGCATACAAAACAGCCACGTCCGTGTATTACACGCGAGTACCTACATCGTTTTTCGCCAAATAATAAGAGGTTAAGTATCCATTGACACAACTGTATAAGCATACTAAATAAAGGATATGTTTCCGTTTCTTTGTATTTAGGGCTAGAATTTGCACACAAGGATATATTGAAGAGAATAAGTATACAAAAAAAGCACAAGATTTATTAAAAATTTTCAGACACTCCATTTCTCCTTACTTCAAGTGAAAGATTTATACCAAATGACATGACAATAAAAAGAGTATCAAAAATGGCGAAATGTTAAGACGACCTAGCATGTTGGTTGCCATTTTTATTTTTCGCTATTTTTATCGATACAAGGATAATATTAGCTACGTTGTGCTCTAGTGTTTATTAAATACTAGCTGTGCCCGCGGCTCCGCTCGCGATAATTTCGGGATGAAAAGTATCCTATGTTACTTCTAGTACCTCTCATGATTCGTCGAGTAGTTTTTGCGTGAAAGCTGAACAAATATCCACGATTTCATATTTATAATATAAGTAAGGATAAGGATTGACATTTTATAATATTTCACAATTAATTGTTTAGATCACTTTCACATGAGGCTTAAGTATCTATGGAACGAAAATACTTCAGCGCAAAGCTTCCGAGTAAACTATATTGAAAGTTGACCCGTCCGGCACGTGAACATGAAGATTTCTAGAACTGCTAACCCGGGAAAGACCGACGTATAACTGACTATGCGAGATACAACTGACACCGAGATCTACTCCAGCAACACGAAAAGTCTGCCCTTGAGCCTTATTAATTGTCATTGCAAAACACACCGATAGTGGGAATAGCGTTCTTTTAAATTGGAATGGAAAATTATTTGGTACTATGGGAATTCTGGGAATAAAGACGGTTTCTCCTGCACCGCAACCTGTTAAAATTTAAGATATCCAAATAGATTTATACCCAGAAATATGTACAACTTACAACAGAAAAAGAAATGAAAATAAAGCTGAAACGCCTGTGCAATGCTATTTACCTATACCTACTTCACTTAAAAATAAATACCTATAACTACAATAATTAATAAAAGTACCTGCTTTTACCTAAAAAATACAAAAAAAAAACTGAACATAAATTAGCCAAAATTCGGAATTTGACCGAATATTTAAACACCAATTTTCCAAAACAACTAAAACCTATTTTATATAATAACAACGAAAGAAATTCAAATAAACTAAATATTTAAAGACTAAAAGTCGCGCTGATAAGCATGGTTTATAATATCAATTATTGTCTGTCAATAAAGTCGAAAGCTCAGGAGCCCAATTCTCGCGCGAGTGACATTTGTCACTCCCCGATATATATCGAAAAAATGACGTAAATATCACGTGAATGCGGTTAGTGCTATTCTCGTGATCTCATGGGTGATATATGTCGAACGAAAACCACTCGACATGCAACGAGTGGACTGGAGCACTCGACATGTAATCTCACTGGGTGATATGTACCTACAGACAAAAGTGACGGCCGCCATTGTATCAAGAAAGACAATGATATTGATGTATATAATTGTTTTGATCTTGTAGATTTATGTTTTCAAATCAATAATAATAGCTTTTTGTTGAAAATATGGAACAGTTCATTGCTTCTTTTTTTGTAAATATTATTCGGGATGCCGAAGTCGATATTTCTGCACCAAGTCGTCACCGTAGAAGCCTATGTAGGGTGAACCCGATGGAGATGCGGGACGACGAATTTAGAAAAAAATTTCGTCTCTCCTAACACATGGCGATAGAATTGATGAATATGTTGGAGCCTCTTCTTCCCAAAAAAGATATTTCGGTTAAAACTAAAGTTTTTTAGTATGAAAATGTGCCGTTATTTTCTCTGTATTAGATATTTTGAATACTACTACATAACTCTATTTCTTATTTCTACGCATTTCTTTTCAGGTTTTAATGTGCCTTAAACTTTTTTGGCACAGGATCTTACCAAACCCCGGTGGGAAATAATTATTTAGTAAGCATGTCTCAACCATCGGAGGTGGTTGTGGCCCTAAATAATCCCATAATATTTGGAGAATGGTATTTAGAGGCGGTGCGACCATGACATGTCCATGATTTCCCGTAATAATGGCTGATTTTCCGTAGGTTTTTTACCTTTTGATTCAATCAAATACCAAGAAGACCATTAATTAGGGTTGCCTGTAAGAGATCATCTTTCGATGATAAGGCCGCCTATTGTGCTCTGTATCTTAAAAATTGTTCTGTATAAATATTCCTTATTTTTGTGTACATACAATGAATAGGTAATAAATAAATAAATAATTAGTTAGACACAAAAGTCATCAATGGCACTGTCATGTCATCAATACTACTGCGTTCAACATGAAACATTTTGCGTGTGTAATATTTTAAAGATTTAGGAAATATAGCATAAGATATTTAAGATTTAATGGTTTATTATTTAAATTAAGCAGTAAAAACACCGGTTTCAGTTAAGATGATCAACAAGCTTAAAAAAATATATTTCATCAAATTTGCTATTGGTCTTCATTGAAAGCAGAACGTATCCTTAACATATCTTGCAATGAACGAATGGAATGAACCTAATGATAATACCGTGTCGAGTAGTATATCATGTCTACTACCGGCGAGAATACGAGTTTTGCTAAGCGCCCGATATTTTTGATAGACATGATCAAAGTCGCCTACGATGTTGAGGTGATGTGACATTTATCATCTCACTGAAATGTCGAGTGGCGCGAGAATTGGGCTCACGCATCAACAGCCAAATATTGAATCTTCTAATATATAAAATTCTCGTGTCACAGTTTTGTTTGCCATACTCCTCCGAAACGGCTTGACCGATTTTGATGAAATTTTTCGTGTTTATCCGGTATCTATGAGAATCGGCCAACATCTTTTTTTTTTTATTTATATGGCAAAATAACGTTTGCCGGGTCAGCTAGTGAATTATAAAGCTTGCGCTTGCCTCTCGCCTTTTTATGCCCTACCGCCGCGCCGCGAGCTGCGTCAATCGCGGCAACCGTTACGCAAAAATAATCCTATCATTCAGTATTCACGCGCGATGGGTTATTAGCGTATTTCATGTATAAGTTTGGTGTTTCTATACCGATTTCTATGATTCATTTTTTACTGAATAGGTAATAATGTTATTTTTTTATTAGGGATGAGTGAGAGTATTGTAAACGTAAGAGTAAACAAATATAATCAGAAAGCTCCGAACTGCTAAGCTATCGGGATTTACACGTGTTATTGTGAGCCAACCATAAAATATAGACATATACTGTTGTGGGATATTTTTTATATAATTTTATGAAAAATATTTCTGTCATACATGATTTCTATGTAGCTTTAACCATTAAGGCTGCACACGCTACGGAAGCTTAAAAAATGAACTAATTTCTCCCTTTTTCCCAACATTTCCCTTCACTGCTCTGCTCCTATTGATTGTAGCGTGTTAATAAGTATACTATAACCTGCCCAGGAGTATGAAGAATAAATTTACCAAGTTTCGTTAAAATCCGTCGAGTAGTTTTTGTTTCTATAAGGAACATACAGACAGACAGACAGACAAAAATTTTACTGATTGCATTTTGGGCATCACTAATCACCCCCTGATAGTTATTTTGAAAAAATATTTCATGTACAGAATTGACTTCTTTACAGATTTATTATAAGTATTATTATTATTATTATTATAAGTATAGATAGATAGATTACAATTTGGAAACATACACGAGTGACGCAGCACTGGCCCTTGATGGTAGCACCCCTGTAGATATAGCTACCATTCTTCTCGTAAAATTACTGCCAATGCTAACAGTTTTAAGTGTTTTGTACCTTTTTGGGTACGGACCTTACTACTAAGATTGTCCATCTGTCTGTCACAGACTGTATCTCGTGAACCGTAATAGTTAGACACTTAAATTCATAGACATATTTTAATAAATATTTAAGGAAAGGAATCTACCATACGAAAGACACATATGAGGTTTTTGTGTCATATTTATTGGTGGAAACTTAATTGTAACATGTACCATGAATTTTTTTTTTTATGTAAAAGTGTAGATTTCTTTTTTATGTTTCCCTTGAAAATAAATAAATAAACTTATCTTAGAATATGAAAATGTCGACCACTTTGGCGATGGAGTGAACCTGTTTGCCTCAGACGCCAGTGGTTGCGGGTTCGATTCCCGCACGGCACAAGAAAAAAAATTATCCGTCGCCGGGTATTTATCTATTTATGTACTTATTTTATAGGTTCCCCCCTAGTTCGCTACATAGTATCCCATAACACAAGCTATGCTTACTTTGGGGCCATTACTTTATTATTTATTAAGCCGTTTAAGTTGCAGTAAGCAACTTATGATTATTTTGATCCAGTACTCGTCCGCAAACTTTCGAAAAACTCGACTATATCCATAAACTCTTTTCTTAAAACCACAAAGACCACAATTTAAATCATCTCAAATCTATTCTTCTCACAACATATTTTATCTTATCACTTTTCTCGCTCATTATACTGCTCCGTTTTTGTGCTAAGGCGTTCTTCCTCACTACTGTACACGGCATTCAAAGGTTTATCTCTGAATAGACTTTCATTTGTGGTACATCAAGTGTCTGTCTTAATAATGAATTTTCTATTCTTATTTTTGTTTTTTATAAAGCGCAGGGCACACTATGAACAAAGCGAACGTAAATAAGTAACGCTTCGTTTTTATCGCATCCCAGCCTTATTATACTTCGCTTCATATATTATTACGAGCGTTTGCCCGCGACTTCGTACACGCATAAACTCAAAAGTTCTATATTTCCGTTCCCGTGGGAATTTTGGGAAGTCCTTCCATAATACAAACAGACACTTATTAAGGAACCTTTATACCAAGTATCACATCCGTGCACTCCAGGAATAAGGTTTTTTCATACAAACTAAAACATCATATATTTCCCGTTCCCGTGGGAATTTTGGGAATTCCTTTCATAAAACAACCAGTCACTTTTTGAAGAAACTTTATGCCAAGTATCGTATCCGTGCACTCAAGGATTAAGATTTTTCATACAAACTAAAATGTCCAATAATTCCCGTTCGAGTGGGAATTTCGGTAATACCTTCTCTAGTGTCCTAAAGACTGTAAGAATGTATTTTCCAAAAGAATGTATTTTCCCCTAAAGAATGTATTTTCCAAATTTCAGCTCTCTACGCCTAGTAGTTACGGCTGTACGTTGTCTGTCAGTCACTAAGTCAGTAACGGAACATATTGATTAAGTATTATTTTGTGTTGCCTGGAATAGATAATTTAAAAATGAATTTTATCCCTTTTGATAATGGCCTTGATGAATATTTGAATGACAAAGATCATATTTTGTGAACATATGAACCCAATGTTGACACACTACAATTTCTAATTTGAAATTAACTTTTAATGTAAAACTTGTATGTAAAAGTAATTAACCATTAATACTTGCACGCCTGTATCAGACAGTTTGTGAATTGGAAACTGTTTTATGTTAAATATGGAACAGCATATTGTACACACATATCGGCAAATAAATATTATTTAAAGCTTCCATGCTGGACTAGGAGCGAAAGAAAAACGTAGAATGTGCCAGCTGCTTCTCTTTCCGGGCATACTGTAAAAGTCAGTTAAGGGACAGAGGTTTTAAGGGCGTTTTTGTGGGCGATAGGCTGACCCCCTGTTACTACAATAGTCTCTCTCCATCTTTATAATACCTCCAAATTTGTCAAACGTGACATCAGATGGTCTTGTAACCTCTGGTGTTCTGCCTACCCCATAAGGGATACAGGCGTGACGTTATGTATGTATGTAAATATTATTTATTTATTTTACATTTTAATTTGACGTATCGGTGGGTTCATAAAGACCGGAGCCACGAGTGAAATAATGCAATTTAAACCTCTTTCATTTCATAGTAAATCGTAAAAAGTTAAGTCAAAATTAGAACTTAAACAGAAAGGGGTCACCCAAGTTGTATTAATTATATGTTTATTTTAACTTTAATAGCTAAAGGTAAAGAGCATTTTATTCAATATTTAAAGTTTCAATTTCGTTTTCACTTTGATCTAACTTCTTTTTGCTTCATTAGATCCGCTTGGCTTCTAGTTAGACAACATGACCGAAGCATAATCAACGAATGCAGAGCATTAAAAAAACCGACTTCACGTCAACACTTTGGCTGAGTTTCAATGAAGTACTCAACCGATTACGATGAAATTTATATGGGACCAACTATGAAAATCCTCTATCATATGAAACAACAATTTTCAAAATCCGTTCATTATTGTCCGAAATATCGTGTCACACAACAAAGATACACAAAAAAGAACAAACAGACGAATTGAGAACCTCCTCCTTTTTTGGAAGTCGATGGAAAACGATTTTTGTTAATATGTTCTTGTAATGTGAGCATAAAAAGAGACAGCGAAGCTTGAGTTAAATTCTTCAAGGCTGCGTTACTGAAGGACTGAATCAATAAAAGCTACAGGGTGACTGGTGACAAATTTTAGCTATACAAATTGACGATTAAACGAACTTAACAAGTGAAGTTCAATCAAAATTGTGTGAGCAGCTAAATTCGATGCGATTTAATTAACGTTTTGTAGCTACGTCTCAATGTTTCAGCCTTACACGGTTTTTAAAGCACTATGGTTTTTTTTTTTTATATGGTATATTTTCTGCCTACTGGCAACACTTCAACTTATTTGCTCGATGCATCCCGTTTCAAGTCAAGTCATTTCGTTTAAAGTTATGATTCCTAGTAGGTACGTAATAAAATTATGGCACATTTTCTAATATAAGTAGGGTAGGGTTATATTTACATTTAAATTGTTATATTTGGGAGGGTTGTAAATCGCATCGAATTTAGCTGCTCACACAATTTTGATTGGACTTCACTTGTTAAGTTCGTTTAATCGTCAATTGTGTTTCGCAGCTAAATTCTTAGCGATTTAATTAACGTTTTGTAGATGTTCAGAGAAAGGAAAAATGTGTTATAATATTATTACGGATAAAAAAGGTAAGCAGTATAAGTAAAAGAAAAAAAACAAAGATATTTTGTTTTATATACAAGTTTAATAATAAACAACTATACTTTTACTCTTATTTTTATGCTGTAAGTTAAAATGAATTCTAACAGGATTCTAATTAACTTTTCCTTTACAGATATTAAACATCAAGAATAGAATTAACAAACAGATTTGGATCAACAACATTCCTATTATAAAACTTTGCGAACACAGCAGAGGAATCAGTCCATCCTGCTGTCTTACGGATTACATCAATATTTACTCCCTGTCTATTGGCTTTAGAAGTAACTGCATGGCGAGTAGAATGAGCGCTAAATATTGAAGTATCTACGCCGCTTTTTTCAAGAATTTCTTTAATCCAATGAGCGAGCCGCTGAGAGCTTAATTTTAAATGTGGTTTCTTGAAACTAATAAATAAATTATCACTTTTACGTAAATTCAAAGTTTTATTTAAATATGTTTGTAGGCATCTAGCTGGACAAATTTCAGGCTTTGAGTTGTAGAATGGAAGCCTCAAAAGAGGTTGATAGTTATTTGGTTTAGAAGTCTTTATGAGATCCGGAATTTTTATTATATAACCAATAGATTCTTGCAGATGAATATTACAAATGTTTATCAGAGATAGTGTCTGGACTCTGTTAGCAGTTACTAAAGCCAATAGCATCAAAGTATTTTTCGAAAGTGTTTCTAGATTGAGATTCTCATTAGGATACTGCTGAGACAAATAATTTAAAACTATATTTGGGTCCCAGGTTAAGTTATATTTAGGGTTTGAGGGTCTCAACCTAAAAACTCCTTTCATAAATTTCTTTATTCTATAATCATCTAATGTGTTACCAAATAATAGTGATAAGGCAGACCTAAACGAATTAATTGTGCCATACTTAGCACCTGTATCAAATATCTCAGTAAGGAAATGAATTATGATTGGAACAGAAACGCTAGTAAAGTTATAATCGTACCTTTTACAATAATTTAACCACTTTTTTATGCAACCGTCGTATTGCTTATATGTATTATCAGCTAAAGATGCCAACATGATTTCAACTGATTTAGGTGATAAAAATTTCTTTAGTAGTTCCTCCCGGACAACATCACGGCAACTAATTTCAATGTCTTGTACATCTTGTGAGATTGTCTGAAAGGAGATTTTAACAAGTTAATGTCTGGTTCAAAGTAAACAGGTTCAGAAGCTATAAGTCTCTGAAAGACTGGAAACCAGGGTTGTGTGGGCCAGTATGGCACTACAACAATACCTTCTGCTTTATCACATATTATTTTTTGTAAAAGTTTCATTATTAGGGAAAACGGTGGAAATGCATAAAATAACTGATTATTCCATGATATAGTGAAAGCATCACTAGCGTATGCATCTGGATCTTTCTTCCAAGAAACGTATTTACAACATTTTGTATTAGACCGACTTGCAAATAAATCAATTTGTGGGGTACCAAATCTTGAAATAATTTTATTGAATGCGTAATCGTTCAACTCCCATTCAATATCCTGGAACTTTTGGCGAGATAGTTGATCAGCTTCAAAATTATCTTTAGTGTTAACATAAGACGCGAATAAGGTTATTTTACGCATCTCGCACCACTGCCAAATATCCCTTGTAATAATATCTAAATGCCTAAACCGTATGCTCCCCATCCGATTAATGCAAGAAATTGCCGTTGTATTGTCTATCCTTAATAAAACCTGATTATTAACTAATTTATTAGCAAAACATTTTAGTGTTAGAAAGGCAGCTTTTAGTTCTAATTCATTTATGTGTAAATGTTTTTCATCTTCCCTCCAGTAACCGAAGCATCGACAACCATCACAATACGAGCCCCAACCAGAGGTGGAAGCGTCAGAATAACATTCTATATCATATACCTTTGCACCCAATTTTGTGAAGCTATTATCTATATTATCAATCCACCAATACATATCGTTTTTTAATGAGACTGGAAGTTCTATTACTTGATCGTAACTTGGGTTTAAATTTAACTTTTCGAATTTATATCTCTCAAATTTTTTAGTATATAGCCATGAATATTGTACAGCTGGGCATACAGATATTAATAATCCTATCATTCCGGCAAAATCTCTTAATTTACAGCTTCGAACATTTAAAAACTTATAAACTAATCGTTTTATTTTTATTTTCTTGTCTTCGGGTAGATGTAAAATCATATGATTAGAATCAAAGATAAAACCTAAGAAGCGACATTTTTGAGATGGATTCAAATTACATTTTTCCGTATTAATTATGAATCCTAACGACTTTATTGTCTGAATTGTTAACTGTACGTTACTGAGACATTCATCATAGGATCTTCCTATGCATAAAAAGTCATCTAAGTACAATACTGAAACCATGCCATTTGACCTCAAATATTCTAAGACAGGTTTTAATAACTTAGTAAAAACATATGGCGCTGTACACAAACCAAATGGCAGACAATTAAATTCATACAAAATACCCTCAAATTGAAATCTAAGATATTTTTTATGATCTTTATGTATTGGCAAAAAAAAATAGGCATCTTTTAGATCGATGGATGCCATGAAACAGTTAGTTGTAATAAGTTTAGCAGCAGAACGGTAATCTTCTAATTTAAAATGCTCAGTTTTTACAAATTTGTTTAAATATTTTAAGTTTAAAATAAATCGTTTTGAGCCATTTGGTTTGGGTACTAGAAAAATACTTGATATGAATTCACCTTGTGTGTGTTTACAACTAGAAATAGCATTAATTTTTAAAAGTTTTTCTATACATTCAATAAATTCTATGCGTTCTTGAGATGTCTTTGAAACTACGTTTGGGCAATCAAAACGCTGTGGGATAGAACTAAATGGTATTTTATAACCCTTAATCCACGATAAAAGTAATGGGTCCTTTGTTATCTTTGACCATGTATCGTAAAAATTGGCAAGTCTGCCAGCGTAACCCACCTGATTATTCAGTGCTGGTAATAGTTCTTCCTCAGCGGAGAACGATCGCGGCGATGTGGCGGCGGGGGCGGTGGTGGCGGGCGTGCCGTCCGCGACACGGCCGTGGCTGACGGCGCCGGGCGATAACGGGCCGGTTTTAGATCTACCCTCCTGTGTGGCTTGTTGGTGTTGTAAAAATTTTGCTTGCTATTTTGATTATGATTATTGTTCCTTTGAAAAATTTTTGGCGGATTCTTAAGTATAGCGCCAGACCTCTGTATGGACTGGGCCGTTTTTAACTTTTCTGTGATATCTTGTCCAAACAACAGTTTATCTCGAGTAGTGTCGATAAGAGCATCTTTAATACTAGAATTTACTGATGATACTACGAGTTTTCGTCTGGTTTTCGTTTCACTGAAGTGAATATTGCATAAAATGCGACAAGCGTCGCTTAAAGGCTTTAAAAGAAGCTGTTTTGAAGTTTGATTGGCTATAATAAGACCAATAGTCTCTGCCAATGCCGACAAGGCGACACCAAGCTGCTTTTGTTTGTAAGACAAAAATGAATCTCGTTTCACTAGGGTATCAGGCAGGGCAGCTTTTGCTTCCGGATTAAGAAGGGGAGCCAAGAGTAGGTCACAGTTTTCGGGTATTTCATATTCTTGCAATAAATTGTCCTGTACTTCTTTTTGTAACCCCTTGCTTAGTATCTCAGACCATCGGCTTGCCAGATCTTTATGTATAGGCTTTCCTAAAGCACACTCTGGCTTAGGAGCATCACCTAGTATTTTTAACAGCTCATCATCAAGTGGAAGTTCATTTTGCTGCTGTGATGTGCCAGGAACTGGTTCTATAGGGACCTCTTCCTGAGGCGAAGGATCACACATTGATAAAATATTGTTTTCATCCCATCCAAGATTAACGTATTGCGGCGTTTCCATTAACGATCCGCTTAACATGTTGTCCAGGAAAGGTGACGAGGGTACTTCGTTACCAACATCGCCTGAAAAAATATTCAATGTTAATTTTTCATACTATAACAGTTATATTTAAACTGTAATTATGAAGAAACTGGTATATTATGCCCAGTATTATGAAACATATTTAAGCCGGTACATTATACCCGGAATTATTTATTTGCAGAACTTACTACTTATTTCGATGCTTTGATTTGTCGTACTCTGATTATTTTTCTCTAATTTTCGCTCCAGCTTCCTAATTTTCTTTCGGATTTCTTCACAACTGGTGGTCTTGTGTTTTCCCATTGTTATAAACTCACTTGTTCTTTTAAAAAGAACACTTAATAATTTCGGAGACGTGTGAAGGCTTTAACACGGAAACGAAGAATGACTTGACTTGAAACGGGATGCATCGAGCAAATAAGTCGAAGTGTTGCCAGTAGGCAGAAAATATACCATATAAAAAAAAAAAACCATAGTGCTTTAAAAACCGTGTAAGGCTGAAACATTGAGACGTAGCTACAAAACGTTAATTAAATCGCTAAGAATTTAGCTGCGAAACACAATACGAAATTCTTTAGGTACTGTGCATAACTTATTCAATTAGAACGATTTGGTTTACATTATAACTTGACGACATTTACGTGGGTACAAACAGCGATTCTTTACTTTCCGTTCCAGTAAAATACTATGATACGGCAAAGTAATGATTCTCATCGTAGGTAGGTTAGGTACCTGTTACAAACATCCAAATTCTAAAACTAATAACACAAAGTATTAACACAAATTAAATTGGGGGTAGGTGTCCCCGGCATTCACGGTAACTATAACTGCGTAGCGTGAACCAAACTTTGACGCAAAAAATTGCACAGTATATCCGAAGATTGCCGATAGTGTTTTTATTACAACGAAAGTAAAACTAAAGTAGAAATATTACTTTTAAGAACAAAAATGAAGATCAAAGTGACAAAATCAGAGGTTTTGCTTAGATCATAATGGTATAATTGTATTACGTGCTAATGTATAGGTGTGTAAGTAAAAAAGTTTCAGATATAAGGTAGCGGGTGATATTTAATAGATAATAGATATTGAAGGAGAGCATTCTGTGCTCGATTCTGATCATAATTATGTTATAAAAGTAGTGACTTAATTTTTCACCTGAATTCTCTATGAATAAATGAAGGACATTACTACACTTTTCCCGACGACGCGCAGCCTCAGTTAACACGCAAACAGCAGTGTTCCCGCCACACGCACTCCACCACGCGCTAAGTATCTATTGTATTACGCCTATGTAAACATGCGTTGCATAATGAAATCATTATCTTTCTGTTACGTTTACTCTAAAATACTACGTACTGCTTTAAGATTTTACACAAAACAAGAAAAAATACAATTTGGGGGTAAGGGGGGTGTTATTATTATTACTATTGGGGGTTTTGGGACTATATGAGCAGTCTTGTCCACTCGTCACACTGCGACCTAAAGATCTATTGTGTGAGTTCCAATTCATAACTCGCTGCACACTCCAATAGAGTCCAGGAAATTTCAGATTTTCCTTACGGCGATGCTCCTAATCTCTTTTGGATCCAGTTTGTGCTTATCCAGGTGCGGGTCAGTGGCACAGTAGGTGTAGAGGGGTTTCCTCTGCGCTTGCGCAGTATCTGTAGAGCACTGGGAGGGCGAAGGGGAGTGTTGCAGCTGTACAATACGACCTGGCACCTCCAGCACGACCAGCACCCTTCTCAACCATATTTTAGGGAAGAGGATGACCGCCATGCCGCCTGAGGGAGCATGACGTACTTGCTGTTGTACGGGCAAGAAGGAGATAGAGATGAAAATGGAGAAACAGATGAAGATAAAGACGGGGATGAAGTTGAAGATAGTTCTTTTGAAAAACAATTTACAACCAAGAACTTTTATCATCCTTATATTCAAATATAGTATGATAGCTTTTATTAGACAAGAATAAGGATAAATAAATCATTTAAACATTTAAAATAAATTCATATTCGTAACACCTTTGTGCACGACTGTCAAATTATAGTTTTTTGACACTGGTATAAATCGACCCATTCAAATACGCTGTGATATGATATGATATGAGCGATTCATATCATGGTATGAAACGAACAATTCAAAAACACTTCTCGGCGATTCTGGTATGAAGCAGCGAATCCCCCGTAAATACTAAGGACTGAAAATCATTATTTTTGCTTCAAACGTGTTTTCTTTGGTGTATAGGTCTTCGATAGGTCTTCAGTTTCTTCAGGTCTTAAGTTTTTGCATTGAAAATGCTCAATTATTCTTAAATAATGAAAAATATGATAAATAAAAGTTACCCGACCAGGATTCGAACCTGGGACCTCTCGTTTTGTGAATTTCCATAAATTATAGAAAAAATACACAATTATGTAATGTAAAAAATATGTAAGACTACATCAACATTTAATATTACATAAATGTTTGGGCAACGAGAGCTGCCCAAGCTTTTATGTAATTTTCACTAAAAATTTTAACAGTGTACCTTCAAAAGCTAAGCTTCATAAAACCAATCAAAGTACCTATAATATGTACAGCACAAATCAAACCCTTAACATGATCCTTACCTGACCCATTTTCTCTTATAACTACTAAACCTTTTTTACTTTGAACCCTTCCTTTCAAGTACCAATCCTTTGTGGGTACGGATTTGTCTTCCTTTATTATTACTATTTTCAGATATAAGAACCGATAACAAAACAAGATTTTTCTTTTGAACCCCCGTCAGTGTTATAAGTTTGTATGTATGCATACATAACTTCACGCCTGTATCTCTTATGGGGTAGGCAGAACACCAGAGGTTATAATCTGAAGTCACGTTTGAAAAAGTTGGAGGTAATATTATCATGGAGAGAGACTATTGCAGTGACAGGGAGTCAGCCTATCGCCTGCAAAAACGCCAATAAAACCTTTAACTGACTTTTTCTTTCGCTCCTAGCTAGTACTTATGTAAGTTTATTTTGTAGTCTATGGCATCATAGCACTCAAACGGATGAACCAATTTGAGAACAGTTCTTTTTAATCTTAAGGTTTATGTGTCGAGATACTTCTTAGGGCTTTGAAGTGAAAGCCCACATGTCCATGGCACAGAAGGATGGAACAGAAGAGTCTACCACCTAGACGAAATCCAAGCTGAGAAACTAATATTAGTTTTTTTGTACGGAAGGTACCCATATAGGTTATTATTATTTTTGTTGGTAGCTTGAGCAGCCTTTAAATCGCAAAAAAACACAGGGATTAGGTACTACTCTGGAATTTAAAAAAAAAAAATCCCCAGCCAATCACATCAACTACATGGCTCCAAACAAAGCAGAGCTTGTGATATGGGATACCATGTAGCGAAATGGAGGGGAATCTAGAATAAAAATACATACAACGTTGAAACAAGCGTGTGCTTACTGTTAATGCGAGACATTTTAAAAAAAGTTTACGATAAGTACACGAAAAAGCTTTTTTCAAAGAAATTAAAAAGCTTAATAATTAAGTTGAAATATAAACATCCTTTGTAAAGATTTGGACTGACATTTTGCGGTGAATGATAACCACATGAAAACTATGCCTATAGTACTTACAATCAGATGATCGGGAAGATTCAAGGTGTTTAAATTAAACTATAAAACATTAAAAAACATTCGTGTGACTAAACTATTGCTTATATTGATCTGATTTTTGTTGTGTAGCCTCATAATGATACACAAAATATGTGGTTTCATTTCAGCCTCTCGTTTGTATCAACCTTTTATATAGATAAACGCCCAGACCTGGATTAATTTTTTTCTTGTTCCGCGCGGAAATCGAACCCGCGACCAATTACTAACTCACTAACTCATTTATGGGTCAATGCATACGTTTTCATAACAAGATTCCCACAAATATTCAAGACTTACCGCTTGATAAATTGAAAGAAACTATTAAACAAAAACTGGGTAATAAAGGCTTTTATACAATATCTGAATATATGGACGATAAAAGTCCTTGGTTGTAAATTTTTTTTCTAAAGTGCTCTATCTCCAACTCCATCTCCAACTCCTTCTCCAACTCCATCTCTATCTCCAACTCCATTTCCAACTCCATCTCCTTCTTATCCAACACCATCTCCATCTCCTTCTTGTCCATACAACAGCAAGAACGTCATGCTGCGTCAGGCGGCAAGGCTAGCGGTAGTGTCGGGTGTCGGGTCACCCTCTTCCCTAAAATATGGTTGAGGAGGGTGATGGCTGATGCTTGCGTTATACTCGTGAACTGGTGCTGCTAGCGGTGCCAGGTCGTTTTGCTGATGACTTTATGACTTTTTTCAACTTGACTCTGACTTCCCCATTTCCATGCCCACGTCCACGTCCTGTCTTTGTCCACGACTATCCTCATCTCCATCCACATTATCTGTATTCTTTCTCACCTCTATCGCTACGTCTATCTCTGCTTCTATCTTTACCTCTATATCTATGTCTACGTTTCTGTCTAGTACTTGATTGCCTATTGTATAAATATAATAGTAGACTCCAGAAGATTAACTCGTTCATGGGTCAATGTGTACGCTTCATTTTATAATAAAATCCTAAAATATTTAAGATTAACCCTTCGATAGATTTAAGGATAAATGTTATGTGAAAAGTTTTACTTTAAGATATCCGGATGCAAGAAGTTGGTATTCCCTGGCTGTAAATTGTTATCATGTATTTTTTTTCTCTTATTTTCAAAAGATGATTGCTGTTGAGTTTCTTGCCACTTCTTCTCAACAGAGGGACTATCCGAAGTGGTGGTAGATTCAGTTCAATTTGTAAATTGTTTGACTTATTTCAAATGTATTTAAATACTTACGAAATAAATAATTTTTGAGTTTGAGTTTGACTGGCGTCTGAGGCAGACAGGTTTACCCCATCGCTAACGTGGTCGTCAAATGTCGTAACGTCGATAGATGTCGCTACGGATTTAGAATTTATTCGCTCCGCCTCTTTAAACCCGTAGAAATTTCTTAATAACCCATAACTTCCTCAAGAACGGGGGAAAAGGCAAAACGATATTTTAAAAATTGACAGGCAATTTCCGACCTTAGAGCGTTCAAAGCTAAGATACTAACTGTTATTATGTGAGCCAAGATAACGAATAATTTTAAGATGTGAAATCTTGTTGCCTAAATAAAATGATGGGTAGGTAATAAATCATGAACATAAGGTTTTCATAATGATGAGAACAGTTATTTGTAAGGATCAAAATTCAAATTCAAATTCATTTATTGCTCAATGTATGGTAAAAAATAGTTGTTTACAATTTATTACCATACATTGATACCATAAATTAATGTCCCACATACAAAACTGGTAATCAGCATGCAATATTATTTTAACTAAAGAAAAAAAGTAATCAATAAATTTAAATGATAAGTTATATAAATTAAATTGATCAAATTAGAAAATTATTCTTTTATATTTAAAAAAACCTTGCAATTTAATTTTTTCAATTTACATTGAAAATATTCGTTAAGTGAGTAAAAACATTTTTCTTTTAACCACCTTGACAATTCAGTTTTCAATTTATTTGTCGACAATAGTTTTACTCGGCTAGGCATTGAATATTTTTACACACATAGCGTAAGACTGATTCAAATATAGTTGTAGGCGCGGCAAGTCTTCGATCACTAATCTATCACCATGGCGCCCAGCTCTGCTAACATCCCTGGCTCGAGTAAAATAATGAATGTTACGTTTAACAAACATAGCAATTTCCAAGATGTACATACAAGGCAGAGTCAATATATTTAAAGCTTTAAACAGGGGTTTGCAAGGTTCGTCAGGCGCTTTGCCTAACATTGCCCGTAAGCACTTTTTTGTGCAACAAAACTTTTGTTAGAGTTAGTGGAGTTACCCCGTCAATAGCCCGTATCTGAGTGTCGAAGCAACGTATCCGTAATATGCTGTTAGTACAGTGGACAGAGAACAGGTTTTTTTAAGTCGTCTTAGTACGTACACATAGCTGTTCAACTTACCACAGACTATCTCAATATGTTGTTTCCAGTTTAAATTTTTATCTACATTTATTCCAAGAAATTTTACACACTCTGCCTCTTTTATTTTAGTATTTTCATATTCAATGTCAATATGAAAATACTATGCCTAATAATGACGTTTGTAAATAACTTACATACATACATAACTTCACGCCTGTATCCCGTATAGGGTAGGCAGAACACCAGAGGTTATAAGACCATCTGATGACACGTTTGACAATAAGATATTATGATGATGGAGAGAGGCTATTGCAGTGATAGGGGGTCAGCCTATCGCCCACAAAAATGCCAATAAAACCTCCGTCTCTTAACTGACTTTTACAGTATGCCCGGGAAGAGAAGCAGCTGGCACATTCTATGTTTTTCTTTCGCTCCCAGTCCAGCATGGAAGCAGTTTTTTTTGTTTATTAATCATTTACGGCATGAACGGGTTTTGAAATGAATGAAAAATTATTTCATTTTCATTTCATTTCATTTCATTTTCATTTCATTTCATTTACGGCGTAAACGGGTTTTATTGTGTTTTTTTAGCAGGCATATTATCTGTGTTTGTGTATTTATACTTTTTGATGATGTTTTTCTCATTTCTAACTCCTATGGGCAGTAAACACCCAGCAAGTAGCTTTCCTACAAAGTTTGCAAGACACCATTGATTCTTACGGAGTTGCAGGTGTCCAATATTCAAAAGCATTTTAATATGATATCTAGTAACCTAAATAGCACAAAAGAAACAAACTTACCTCTTATCAAACTCATGCAGATCTTCACTAGTGAACTGACTCGTCACATCCAAAAGTTGCTGGATATGATCATTGCAGACCCTGGATTTTCTTCTCCCATCTTCTCCATCTCTTAAAAGTATCGTCGAACAGCCTCCATAATCCAAGGAGAGAGATGGTTGCTGAACGACGATGGTGGTGCGACCAGCAGGCATTGTGGTGGAAGCGGAGTCTAGGGGATTTGCTGTCACGTGGACTTGGGCAGCTATGGACAAAAATGAAGCACTTAATGTTTTCTATTAGAAGTATGCTTTACACTCTTTAATTTAATTTAATTTAGAAAACAAACAGTGATACACTAACATACAAATAACAAATAGTATATTATGTATCAAGTGAGCGAAGTTGCTAATTACAGTCGAGGCTGTGATTTGAGCCCGAGCCGCAGGCGAGGGCTTAATAATGAGCCGAGACTGTAATTAGCAACGCTCACGAGTTACATACGACGTTTTTCAACACACTTGTGAGTAAAAGACAGGCATACGTGGTCATAAAATAACAAACACAGTTGGTAACAAAGCTGTGAATTGTGATTGAAAAATGGCGCCGAACCTCGCGCATGCGCGTAGTTTTTTTAACCCCCGACGCAAAACGAGAGGGGTGTTATAAGTTCAACGTGTCTGTGTATCTGTCTGTGGTATCGTAGCATCCAAACGGATGAACCGATTTTCGTTTAGTTTTTTTTGTGTTATAGATAATTTTATCCCGAGTGTTCTTAGCCATGTTTCATGAAAATCTGTTCAGCCGTTTGAAGATCATCAGCTCTTTTCTAGTTGATGAGGGGATCTGACTACCTTCCATATGTCCTATCGATGCGAAATTTGGTACCGTATTGCTTCAATTATATTGAAAGTATATGGTAAGGTAACCATGACCTGATCAGCCGTTTGAAGGTCATCAGCTCTCTAACAGTTGATGAGGGGATCTGACTAAATTCCATATGTCGTATGGATTCGAAATTTGGTGCCGTATTACAACAATGATATTGATAGTATATGGTAAGGTAACCATGACCTGATCAGCCGTTTGAAGGTCATCAGCTCTCTAATAGTTGATGAGGGGATCTGACTAACTTCCATATGTCGTATCGATTCGAAATTTGGTGCCGTATTACAACAATGATATTAAAGTATATGGTAAGGTAACCATGACCTGATCAGCCAGTTGAAGATCATCAGCTCTCTAATAGTTGATGAGGGGATCTGAATAGCTTCCATATGTCGTATTGATTCGAAAATTGGGGCCGTATTACTACAATTACATTGAAAGTATATGGTAAGGGAACCATGACCTGATCAGCCGTTTGAAGATCATCAGCTCTTTAATAGTTGATGAGAGGATCTGACTACCTTCCATATATCCTATCGATTCGAAATTTGGTACCGTATTACTTCAATGAAATTGAAAGTGTATGGTAAGGTTACAATGACCTGATCAGCCGTTTGAAGATCATCAGCTTTTTAATAGTTGAGGATAGGATCTGACTACCTTCCATATATCCTATCGATTCGAAATTTGGTACCGTATTACTTCAATGAAATTGAAAGTGTATGGTAAGGTTACAATGACCTGATCAGCCGTTTGAAGATCATCAGCGCTCTTATTGTTGATGAGGGGATCTGACTACCTTCCATATGTCCTAGCGATTCGAAATTTCGTACCGTGTTACTTCAGTGAAATTGAAAGTATGTGGTACCTAAGTTACCATGACCTGATCAGCCGTTTGAAGATGATCAGCTCTTTTATAGTTAATGAGGGGATCTGACTTCCTTTCGCTAGTTCTATAGATTCGAAATTCTACACCACTTCCAATGTGTGAAATGATGCGTTGCGTTGCTTCAACTCTGCCGCAATGGGAATTGAGCCTTAAGTTTTTGTATTGTAATTTCTTAGTCTTGTCAATTCTGCTAAAAGACTACCTACTAGTTAAAACTTAATCTAGTAAATTAAAACTAATATGATATCTAATACCTAACTAAGTTACTAACTCAACTAACTAATTACTTTAAATACCTTCCTACTATTAAAACCTACTTTAAAAAGTACAAAATAAAAGTAAAATTAAAAATTTTAAAAACCCCCCGACACAAAAAAGACCTTAAAATCTAACAAATAATATTTTAAACCTATTCTAATTATTATCGTCCCATATATAATTGACTGTAAGACTTGTACTTTAAAATATTTTTATTCCGAGCGTCGTCACCGCGTCGGGGGACCGCTAAGTGAGAAAAACAGTTGTCAGTTGCAGATTGCATCAAAATAATTCACTCCAAAAAATTCGTAAAATCGACACAACCGTCAGCGTCGTCTGCCCTCACGTGTCTGCCCGTTCGGGTCGCCGCACTTGGTGACGCCCGCCCCCGCGCCGCAAGCCGCACACCGAGCTCGCCGTGCGCGAGCTTAAGATCGCTCATACCTAAATGTAATAATAAATTAGCTGTTGTTGGCTTAATACTTTATATACTTGAGCGGTCCCCGACGCGGCGACGACGCTCGGAAAATAAAAATATTTTAAAGTACAAGTCTTACAGTCAATTATATATGGGACGATAATAATTAGAATAGGTTTAAAATATTATTTGTTAGATTTTAAGGTCTTTTTTGTGTCGGGGGGTTTTTAAAATTTTTAATTTTACTTTTATTTTTCTGCCAAATGTGTCAATGTTTGTATAGCATATACAGCCTATTTTAAGTGAAAATGTTTAATTTGGTGTGGTAAATGCAAATATTTTAATATTTTATGACAAATGATTGTAAATTGTGAATAATTTGTTTGATATACAAATTTGTTTTACTAATATAAGGCGCAAACATTTAAAAATGTATATGGATTTGAAGTGGTATAAAACCTCTTTGTTGTTTCTGAAAATATTTAATGTATAACCCGGACCAATAAAATATGCTCTGTTTACTCGCATGTAATTTGCACAAAGGTACAATTCAACTTTGTAGGATTCATTATATTATGCACTAGGGTATAATATATTATGCACGCGTGACTTATAGCCCAGTTTATAGTTCTAAATTCAATAGAATAACGCTCACTTTACGAGCAAGTGTGTTGAAAATAATATTACTAAACAGCATTTAAATGTTTTCGCATTTAAAATCTAAGCGTTAGTTGCATCGAGGTATGAATGAATACATGAAATTTAGTTATTTAATTCAAAAGAAAGATAATAGGTACTACAATATAGGAATATAAAAAAAAGACGTGTGGCACTCGGAGACTGCCGCGGTAAAGCTATTGCATAGCATTTTTTATCAACTTATGCAATTATAATTATTTATTTATTTTATTAATGCAGTAATGTTTGATTTAATATGAAGTTCCACAAGTTCCTAGTAGATGGCGCTGATTGTTTATGAAAGCTCGCATGTAAAGTTATGAAATCAAAGTATAACCGCTGTGCCGGTCGGAGTGGGGGGTGTTAGGTTTTTTTCGTTACGGAATTTCTGGATTCGGTCCCCACGCTCAAGGCCCGCGATAGAAGCTATGCAATAGCTTAAAAACTTAATTAAACACAATTAAATATTGGAACGCAAATATTATAGAAACTATTGCTATTTGACGCCGTTGTTCCAGAGGTAAAATATTATGCCTTCTGCACCTACTCTCATAATTTATATCATGTTTACCATAAGTAAATTGAAAATATCGCTAATAATCAACGAATGCATAGCATTAAAAAAACCGACTTCATGTCAAAAATTTGGCTGAGTTAAAATGTCATCGACATTTATAAACATTCTCGGAAATCATACATATTTTTAAATTTTTTTTAAATTTTCAATGAAATACTCAACCGATTTCGATAAAATTTATATGGGACCAACTATGAAATATCCTCTATCATATGAAGAATTTTCAAAATCGATTCATAATTGTCCGAAATATCGTGTAACAAGGAAACAAAAAAAACATACAGACGAATTGAGAAACTCATCCTTTTTTGGAAGTCGGTTGAAAATGAGTTTGTACTCATTCCAGTCGATCAATAAAACGTATACTTTTTATATTTTATTTATATGTAGACTTATTTAATATTACCAGATTATTACATACATTTATACCTTATCATAACAGGCCTATAAGAAATTCCACCGTAATATTCATTAAGTTTGTTATATTAACAGCCAGTCTTTTCAAAAACTCATATACGTAATATACGAATTTATCGAAATAGGTACATCAATTAGATATCATTGAGGACAAACGCAGACATGGTTAGCAAAAACCGTTGAACCGATTATTTATTACAAATAACTGAGAACTCGAACTTAGTAATATCAAGTACTTAATTCAATTTCATGATGAAGATACTATACAGGGTGAAATACAATAATATGTGATTCTTACTGTTTTACTTTAAATAAATAAAAAAATAAAAAAACATTTATTTCAGGCAACATAAGAATAGTACAGGATGTTAAATACTAAATCTAAGGCCCATAGAAAATATATACCTTACCCTAATATACATACATATACTTAAAACTACCCTTCAATTCCCGCGTATGAGCTGCGACGGGGGACGCGACATCTTTGTATCAAGTAACCGTCCTCGGAAACGACGGAATACGACACCCTGCGGGCAGAACTCCACTTTAGCCGTGTTGGGTCGGTTTAGAATAGCCCTACCGCTTCTGGATAAACGTGTCGTCATAGTCGACTAATCCCAGTGACCCCCGCTTGGTGGCGGGACCCGGTCAGGGTCCGACTGGCTAGCGACCACCCTTCATATAAAATCTGCCGTCAAATACAACCGCTCCGGTGGTGATGTGTTTCGACAGTAATTCATTCTATCCTAGGCCCGTGTCTCCGACCTTCGACCTCATATTCGACCTCATATTCACTTACCATCAGGTGCTGTTGAGGTCAAACGTAAATAAAACGTGGACGAAGTGACAAGTGGTAAAAATATGAAAAGGATTTTTCATCATTCTATGCTATCGATGCAATATGCGCTCGGAAACGGACGTGTATCACTGACGCTCGGCTCGATTTTATTTTATCAAATTTAAATTCGCGTATTGCGCAACCAATGCCGCTGCCCGGTAACGCTTACAATGGCTAAACAGTTTACTGTAAGCGAACTGTTGGTGTTCATCCAGAACGTCATCGATACCATGGACGAGGTCAGAGATCAGCATAGTGCAGATCTGCAAGTCCAACTTTAAATAGAACGAAGTGTGTCGAGTCAAGGCGGTCCGGTTTCAGGTGCTCGACAGAACCTCCCAGATGCCTTTCCGACGTAGGGATGGGGGTGAGAAAAGTCTCCAGGACATCATCACCATGTTCAAGGAGACCGATCTCGATGACGTCCCAGATTTCGACGCTAAAGAGTTGCCTAAGCTCCCACCGGTGGGATTCGACCACGTTGACGTCACCAGGCTGCTTAAGGATATCAATTTCCTTAAAGCGAGCCTGACCGAGGAGCTATTAAAATTAGAGGCGTCGGAAAATACGGTCAGCGGGCTGCGTGATGAAGTTTTATCACTGCGGAAGGCTCTTTCGACAAGTAGGTCACCCGGGGCTTCTAATGTTAATATTCGTCGTGGAGCACATAATGCTTCAGATGTAAGTTTTGAGTCAGCGGAATTTACTGACGTGAATGCGTCACCGTCCATCGACGCAACAGGTGCGGGCGCGAGCGCTGCACCCCTCCCCGCCGCCTCGCACTGCCCGCGGCTAGTCAACCCGCAACAGAAATCCCGATGAAGAAGCAGGTAGACAAGGATGGCTGCATTAATTTGGAACGAAGGAATAAGAAGCCGACCCTTCAGAGTAAGTGCGTTACAGCACCGAACGACAGAAATCTCCTGCTGCGCTCTGAGGTACCTAAGACGCAGTTGTACGTGTCTCGCGTGCTTTCAAGGTTGAAGACGTGGTAGAATACCTACACATAAAGACTCGATTGAACATGAGGGTCGAGCGATTGACGTCCCGCACAAAGTCAGTTTGAACTCCTTTGTGGTAAGAAGGCCGACCGAACATCTGTCGACCTACATGACAGAAGATTTTTTGCCGCAGGGTGTCGTGTTTCGTCGCTTCAGAGGACGCATACTCGACACAAAGACGAAGCGCCCCACGTCGCAGCCTATACGTGTCACTTAGTTTCAAGTGTAGTTTTAAGTATTTTTATATATTCTTGTTTAAGGTTTATATCTGTTTATCTTTTATGTATGTTAGTCTGTAAGGTATTTATCATATGGGCCGCTGTTTTCAAATGTTTAAGATCTCTTTCTAAATGTGCCTGAAATATATGAATTTATTTATTATTATATTTTTTATTTAAATTAACTTAGTCTCATGGTTACCCTAAATGCCATGTCAAACTGTTGTAGACCTTTAGAATGTTACTAAGATTAAATATTCAAGCTTACGGGTGACCATAAGATAAGTGTTTTTGTTAAATGTGTGCTTTAGTTATTTTCGACCTCATATTCCCTTAACATCACGTGAGATTGAGGCCAAACGCGGGCTTAGTCTATAATAAAAAAAAACTTCTACAATAGGCAAATACAATGACTTTTTTTAATAGGTAAGTACTGCTATCATGACAAAAAAAATCTGTGTAAGACTTCAACTTCACCCTGTATAACAATATGAAACTGCTGGCTCCCGAGCAAACTTTATTGTAAATACAATATTATAGTGTGAAAGTTCGTAATCCAATTAACAGTTGGGCTCTGATGGCGAAAACCTACAATTCTGCGATTCAGAGTAATAACGATATTTGTATTGATCAACTTCTGCCTAATGCAGAGAACCATAGTTTATAGTTACAATGAGCCCATTTCAATATTGCAATTTCTGATTTTAAGGACCTTATTCTGATTTTTTTACATACCTATTGGTTTGATTTATGACAGAGTTTAAATTGTTAAAATCAGTCTGTCTAGCGAGCCCAAACAGGTCAGTCCATAGACACATATAGACAAGTTCTTAAACTAAAATAAATGAAAAAAGGGTTAAAAAAAAATGCTAAATTTAAATGCAAAAACTTTAAAATATTATTAAACATTGCAATGCTTCACTTTAACTGAGATTCACAATTTCTGTAAATAAATTGGTCTCGGGAGGTCTTAGCTGCAAAGCTATACCATTAATGGAGCTACGTTAGCAAAATAACGTAAAAACAAAATTGTGTTAAGTAATTTCGAGGCGTACCGCCAGGCCCCGGTAAACGAGAGGTCCCAGGTTCGAGTCCTAGTCGGGTGATTTTTATTTAACACATTTTTCATTTATTTAAGAGTAATTGAGCATTTTAAATGCAAAAACTTGAAAATATTATTAAGTTCTACAACTGTTGCAAACTGGACGTCAGCGACAGAGGCGCGGGCAGCGACGCGGGGAATCTGGGCCGTTCTAGACGCGCGGCCAGCGGCAGCTCGAGCGGTTTGTCGCGGTTTCATACAAACTCAATACTTTCTATCTTATCGCGAAAATCGCCCACGCCGCTGCCCCCGCCGCTGTCGCTCCCGCTGTCGCAGTCGCTGCCGTCCAGTTTGCAGCCTTAGAGCTATTCGGAATTCGGTTTAATGTCATATCTATATTAGCAGTCGCTTGCAGGTCTAGCCGCATAACTTTTGATCTCATATAAATTTCCTGATTATTAAATAAATTTATGATAGTTAGTATCAAACAATTATCTCGTAGAATTGTATCGACATTAGTACGCCTGTTGTCTAATAGTGTACGAAATAAAATTTTTGGATCAGTTATTTACTACTTGGGCTTTGTAATCGATATATTTTACTAAATATGTGTGAATGTATTGAATAAGCCCACCTCTCAAATAGGGATACTATTTGTAGGCTTGCTTGCAGCGGTAGGAGACACTTACGTCGCCTGAGCTAAAACAATATTTATTTATTTATTGGTATTTCAACAGCACAAATTCAACATATTGTTTACTTGAAATTTAATATGATACATGGAGCCAATTATAGAAATACACAAATATAATAATAAAAAAAAAGTTTAAAAAAAGTAAGGTAAAAAGCAACAACTTTATAACAAAAAAAATAATTACAGAATTATTTTTGATATAATTGGAAAAGAGAAAAAAAAATCTATAGAGCAACAAAAAATAAACCAAAAAAAAATAGATTTAAAAAAAAAGTTTTATGTACCATAATTGAAAACATCAATAAAACAACAAGACATTATTGAAATAAAATAAAATAAAAAAGAAGACTTTATGGTTAGAAAAGTGTTATGTTTTGTGTGTACGAGGGTCAAACTGAAAGTTCTTAGAAAATCAAAACCTTAGCATTCTAGCAAGTTATTAGTTTTATTATAACTTTTCAAAATAGCGTCCATTCACATCAATACATCGCTGCATTCGATGGAACCATTGAGAAAAGCACCTTGCCCACTCGGCCTTAGGGGTCTCTTCGACGGCGTTTTGAAACGCAGCCACTGCTTCTTCGGCGTCCATAAAATGTTTTCCTCGAAGTTTTTCTTTTATTTTCGGGAATAAATAAAAATCGCAGGGTGCGAGGTCGGGGCTATAAGGCGGGTGACCCAGTAATTCCACGTCTGAGGTCGCCAAATAGTCGATCGTTTGCCTGGCGGTGTGCGACGAGGCATTGTCGTGATGAAGGAGGATCCTGCTGCGAGGTCGTTTCTCTCGAACTTTTTCCAAGACAAGTGGCAAAAAGTTGTTAGTGTACCACTCTGCATTAACCGTTTTCTGATCCTCTAAGACAACTGTCGCGTAATGACCTGTCTTTCCGAAGAACGAGGCCACCATCTTTTTTCCAACACTTCGACCTCTCTTCACTTTAGTTGGCAACTCTTCGGAAGGAAACACCCACTGAGCAGACTGTCTTTTGGTTTCCGGATCATAACAGTAAATCCAGCTTTCGTCACCCGTTAGTATGTCGAACACAGCATTTGAGTCACCTCCGTTAAATTTTTGGATCATTTCTCGGCACCAATCAACACGGCGGAGTTTTTGAGCCTCGGTCAAATTATGCGGTATCCAGCGGGCACAAAGCTTCCTGATCGCTAAATGTTCATGGAGGATTTTGTGCACTTGACTCATACCTATGCCTAGACTTGTCCGAATCTGCTGATAGGTCACTCTTTTGTCAGTCTCTATCATACGCCGCACAACACTGATATTATCTTCAGTCGTCGCTGTAGAAGGCCGTCCCTCACGCAAATCATCGGTGAGATTAGTTCGACCACGTTTGAATTCATTAAACCAGTTGTAAACTGTGGCACGAGATGGGGCTTCATCGTGAAAAGCCAATCGAAGTCTATCATAACTTTCTTGTTGACTTATATGACATCGAAGGTCATAAAAAATCATTGCACGAAAATTTTCTCGGCTTAAATTCATTCTGACGTGCACAGACAATTTTCAATTTGCCGCCAAATCGTAAAACAAATGACAAATGAATGAAATGAATACTCAATATTATTGGTAAAGAGTTCTATTTTCAAAATTTAAACTTATTTTTTTAATATAATGCTTTTAAGTTGCCAGTTCTAAAAACTTTCAGTTTGGCCCTCGTATGTGTGGTGTGATTGTGTATATGTGTGTGTACTTCGCTTTTAAAGGACTGCCGTGTCAATTGAAACAAATCAATGTGAGAGTATCGTATCGAATCAAAATAAATGCATGATTGAGCTTAACGTGTTAGCTGATACGAATTCTGTCAAAAATGATTTTTGTAAAAATTTTGTTCTTTACATAGGTGGCGTAAATGGAGTTTTTGAGAGGTCCTGGAATCGATTCCCAGTCGGGAATACATACATACATTCATACATAACTTCACGCCTGTATCCCGTATGGGGTAGGCAGAACACCAGAGGTAATAAAACCATCTGATGTCACGTTTGACAAATTTGGAGTCATTATAATAGTGAAGAGACTATTGCAGTGACAGGGGGTCAGCCTATCGCCCACAAAAAAGCCTCCCATAACACCTCGGAAAATTCCATTTCCCAGTCGGGAAATTTAAGGAAAATATTATTAACTGGCTCTTGTCTGAGCTTATGCCTACTAGGAAACCTCTTAATTCGGCTATGGCTGCTTACACTTATCTGTAGAAGCTTGGTTTAAAATTCGGTCTGTGAGTTTGGGAAATAAATCATTATTTGTATTTTCAATCAACTTCAAAAAAGGAGGAGGTTCTCAATTCGTCTATGTTTTTTTTTGTTTGTTACCTCATAACTTTTGACTGGGTAACCAGATTTTGATGATTCTTGTTTCATATGATAGAAAATACTTTGGTACTACAGTTGGTTACATATTTATTTCATCGAAATCGATTGAGTACTTCATGTTTTTTTAAATATGTATGAATTCGGAGATCGTTCACCTTGACGACCTTATACAAAGTTTTGACGTGCAGTCGGTTTTTTAATACTCTGCATTCGTTGATTACCTATCCCTATTACGCGTATACCTATTACATATACTACATATACCTATTACGTATACCTATTACACCTCCCATAACCACGACGATACTCTTTGCTAAAGTAGACTCAAATGATAGAGACCAAAGTATTTAAAATATATTGGTACGCTTAAAAGGATTTCGCTGTGACAAAGTATAGTCATGTTCCAAGGTGTTGGCAAGAGTGGTTAAAGTTTAAGGAGGATAGGTAATTTATGTCTGTAAAATATATTAAGCTTAATGACATTTCACACTTCCATCCTCCAAGTTATATATCTCTTAAAGTTCCTCTTTTTCACGTTATTTAATGCATTTTTACATCCTGTTATTTTCATATTCTACTTATTAAGCAACTGCGTAGTACTCGGCATGAATAAAATATTTCATGTTAACATGAAAGCGTCCATACGGTAGTGTATGCACATTTTACAGGTACAAGTAAATTCAATTTGTCTTCTCGAATGGCACTGCATTTAGTTACATTATTGTCGTTTCAAATATGCTACTTTTACAAGGTATTTAATAAGGATTTTACATGACACAGAATAGGCTAACAAACTATTCACTCAATTTTTCTTTTCTTTTATTCAGGGTTATTTTAATTAGCATCACCTCTTGCAGGAACCCTCTCCAGATCAATACCAACAACATTTGTTCTAAGACTTTTTAAAATTAACAATTTTAAAAAAAATAAGTATTCCCATACAAAAAAGATTTATTGTCTCTAAACTGGCTACACTCTATTTATGCTGATGCTAAGCAACTTGCGTCACGTGAAATGCAGCGGGCGCGGGGTTGCAGGGTGTCGCTCAAAATACAGAGTAATAAATAACAGAGGGAGCAAAAATTTGTTTGTTTTTCTTTTTTATAGTATTATCAAGATTTGTATAAAGTCGCGGAATAAAAGTTGATGGGATTAATGTGGAGAGGCTGCCTGCAAGAGGTGATGCGGCAATTAAAATTAACCCTGTATACGATGTGTAACATAATGAAGAGATAATACTTAAAGGGATTGTGTATGTTTGATGATGAAGTTTATAATTAACAGTAACATAAATTTGTTATTCTTACGATTCGGCCGAAAAACAAGTTGAAACTTTAGATCAAAATAAGGTTTTATGAAATCTATTCGATAGCATGGCGTAAAAATAAAGTGATGGGTAACTAAGACAGAAACTACAAAGTGCAGCCGGTGCGGGAAAGGTCATAAGGTCACTGACTGCGGCACAAGTGTTTTTTAGCTTATTAGGATGACCAGGGCTGTCAAAATATTTTGTTGTAAAATAATTAAATAAATTTGTATGAAAGTCTATACCAGCCCTGATCTTGTTATTTTTTTTACTGTGTATTCTACGTATGGTACAGAAGCTGACCCTTAAAAGCTTTATCTCTCCATTTTGTTACACGTTGTAGAGGCAGTCAAATAATAATAACTTGATAAAAAATATCATTTATTCAAATATAATTCATTCAGTATATCCTGTTTTGTTTATTTAGCTATGCCCAAGACAATTCATATGATTAGCCAATAACAACAACTTTTGTATTAAGTTTGCAAGCATGAAACTGTTGTCCTATTGTTTATCTATAATTTATGAAGTATGATTGCTAGCACTTCAAGAAATAATGACATAGTACGGATTGAAATAAGACTAAGATACTCCCCAATTGAAATAATAAAGTTCACAGTTTGTGTATCATGCATCAACCAGTTCTTCCGTTTAGAAGCTACAATGCTACAAACATATAAACATGTCAAACTATTAACAAATTTTGGTCTTAACAAATAAAACAGAGAAAAATATGTAAGTACCTTAAATCCAGCAGAAGACTGATTAAAGGTAAGTACATATCTTTTTCTTGGCGTCGAATTAAAGAAAACTGTACTGTTCTAATTTTCGTTCGATACTTTTTTTATTGGAAAAAGAGGTGTTGTTTTAGACATTTCTCTATAAATCTCTAAACTGCTCTGGAGCAAACTGCATGAAATTTTCCTGAGTTTAAGATACTATATCATATTAAAGAACTGTCATAAATTATTGAAAAAAAAAGGTACAGAATCGTTACAGTTACCAAAAACAGTTACGTCCTCTAGTTAATTAAAAAGGCTATTTTTATCTCCTACAATGAGCTGAAAATCGTTTTTTTTTTTTGTTAATCATACGTGGATTTGATATAAATTTCAAAATGGAACACATATTTATCATCGTTTGATGCGGTCACATTTTGCAGCAGATTTTGTACGCAGCGGCAGTCGCTCGGATTGGTCGCTTTTTATGGCACGCTTAGCTAAAGTTGTTAGGTAATTTTATTTTATTCAAGCCGATCCTACGAGGACTAAACATGCAGACTAACATGATCTCTATCTCAACTTAAGAATTTCTTTGAATAAAGAATTTCATCTTTTTTTATTTCGTGTCGATCGACAATTAGAATCCATAGCCAGGCAATTACGGAAAAGTTTGAAATTAATTCTCAATGTTTATTAACCGTTTCACCATTCAATCGCTCCAAGTTGCTCGAAAGTAATTCGATAGCGGATCGCGAATTAATTTAAACAGAGAACTCGTATTTTGAAATTAGAATTACGTTCAAATTAGTTGATTGCGGTAGATGCGTGTTTCAAGTGAAGTGATAAATTGGGACATTGCTATTATTGCAAAGCCTGCATGTTCAATGAGTTAATTTAGATCAGCAAATCTAATCCACAAAATGATTTTGATTTCATTTCGGTGCGAAACCATTTCGAGTTATTGAGTCTAGTTGAACAAAATGTTTGAATTCTCGATGGTCAAAGTAATGTTATTCATGGCTTCACTTTTATCTTTACCGATGGTTTATAATGGTATTAAGAGTTAGCTGAATCTGATGGTTTTGGGTCTTTTGGGACAATGAATGTGAGTAAAAGCCACGTTATAAACATTAGTTTAATATGGTTCACAAATCATTTTAAAATTCAATAGTCTATTACATTCAAATTCGTTGTAACTGTATGCCTGTATGACTTGCATCATTATCTTTATCCCTAAACTTTCCTTACTCCTACAAAGGTTTGTTTCACAATTTGCTATTTTCTGCTCTAAATTTATTCTTTGTCCTTGCTCTTCAAAGGACTTTCAGATAATTGAGTTGTTCTTTTAATGTTCTTCGTATTGCCCACTTTTTTCTAATATTTGTGATGGCGAGACCGACCTTATATCAAATTTTCTCTTAAAATTTTGCCTTAAAAATTATTTGTGAAGGGTTCTGTATTTTATTTCATATTCACTTGTGTAGAAATATTTTCAACAAAATCAACAAATGTTTTATTATTTCTCGAATAAATAGGTATTAACTCGACGTTTTAGCATCTAATCAGAAGCTTTGAGACTACAGAATATAATCTACTAGCTGCTTCCCGTGATTTTACCCGCGCAATTTCGAATCCCTTGGGAATATCGGGATAAAAAGTCTATCACTATGCGAAATTTCATCGAAATCCGTTAAGCCGTTCTGCCGTGATTGAGGAACAAACACCCGTACATCTAAACTTTCACATTTATAATATTGGTAAGATGTGTTTTGGAATTTGCACTCGTAGAATTGTAGGTACGTGTTTAAACTTGATTTTTCCGGCTTCTTTAAAAATGAATGCCTACCGTGCTTTCTGCATAATTTTTCTGTCGTAAGTCGGGAAAGTAACATTAATAAATTAAAAAATTAAACAAAACTTGTTTTTACAAACAACTCTAGAATAGTTACCTAATTAAACCATATTACTCTAATAATACTATTAGGTCCGCACATATGAAATTGGTGTTTTGTCGTACTGGCCACTTTTATCTCAAATATGCTTCGATAATCCTCTTTGGTTTGGAATTCCAAATTCAAATTTATACAGCTATTTACTCATCAATTTGTGTCTCGAAAACCGTATTTCTTTTTATTTTTTCTTTTGGTTTTTTCTCTGCGTCTTTGAGTTTACAAAATGGAAAATTTAAAATTTCGCGCTATTTACGAATATGAGTCCCGACCAGTGCTGCAGAAACGGCTTGAAGAATTAATTATGTGTATGGCAGTAGTGTCGCTAGAGAAAGCACAGTGCGTTTTTGGTTCCAACGTTTTCGTTCTGGAAATTTCTGCATGGATGTTTGGATGTCTGGAAACGGATTTGTGTGAAATTTTGCATCGTTGTAGTGTACAGCCTGGAATAGCACATAGACAACTTTTTATGCCGATATTTCCGGGAAATGCGCGAGTAAAACCGAGCAAAACAGTTAGTAATCAAATAAATTAAATTAAGCTCTTCCCTTTTATAATTTTTAATAAAATTTTCAATATTTTGTAAACGGGTTGTCTGGAAGAAATCGCTTGGAGCGATAAGGCCGCAGAAATTGTTTATATTTGTTTTATTAAATGTTGTTATATGTTTGATTTCTGTTGCCAATAAAGAGTATTTATTATAGTTATTAAACGATTAATAAAAAGCATTCCAATTTAGGCAACTCAATTATGATTTCCACTAATAGAACGTTTGAAGTGCAATATGGTTAAAGTCTAAGAAATACCTGTTGATTGTCTCCTTGAAGAAGGTGGAGGAACAGAATGCTGGTGTGTCGAAGATCTTCTTCTTGTCGTTGTCGTGAATACTTCAGTCCCTTCCAACTGTCTTCGCAGCTTCGCCACTTCATCCTTATAATATTCTTGTTTATCAATTTTCTGCTTATTTTTTAACCTAGGTTCACTGACTCTTCTTTTCACAGGTTCTGGTTCAAATTTGAAATGTGTTTCGTATTTGGAATTCATTGCTTTTGGACTTTTCGGTGGGTCTGCATCGTAGGGTAGTTTCATAAATGACGATGGTCCCCCTGTAACGCTGACTTGCGTTTGTGTTTTGTTTCTTGGTTTTTCTCTTCTGTCTTCTTTTTTTGGGTCTGGAATGGGGACATCGAATATGAATTTGGCAGGGCCTGGTCTGGGAGAGTTTAAGGTGTCGGTTGCTGATTGTGGCTTCGTGTACGATGGGGAGTTTATCTCGTAGCTGTTTTGATTTCTGTGGTAATGTGGTGGTGCTGTGCTTGGTGGGTTATGGGAGTCTGAGTCCATGAGGCTGATTGGTTGAGGAGGTGGTTCCGAAGGTTCTGGCTCTGCGTCCATGGAGTCGTCGGTGCCGGTGACGGAGGTAAGGGCGGTGGCTGCGGAGTCGGTGCTGGTGTTGATGGTCTTGTCGGATGTGGTGCTGCTGCCCATCACGACTACCTGCTGCGGACAAAGAAATTTTATGGATTTTAATAGATGGTTGAGAAATGGTTTTAACTAAAACATATTAGAGGTTGAAGGGTATTTTTATCAACCAACAGCAAAAAATTGAGTTTATTTAAATAGCGTCGGTACTAAAACTCTAAGAGCTTACACCATATCAAAATGTGTGGAAGCTGTTGCAATTGTATGAAGACTATTTTGGGGCAAACGTACAGAAGTGACTCTCTTCTATCGATCGACGACCACTGTCAGCCGCAGTCAGCTAGTGGACGCGGGTTCGATTCCCGCACGGACAAGAAAAAAAAATGTTCCAGGTCTGGGCGTTTATCTATATATGTGTTTATATTCTAGGTTCCCCCTAGTTCGCTACATGATATCCCAGTTTGGGGCCATGCAGTTGGTGTGATTGTCTGGGTATTTATTATTTTATTATTGGACATGCTTAAAGCTACACGCCTTCTAAGGCGGCATAACCTCGCAATAACCATTTATAGAGGTCTGCTTTTCGAATAAAAAGGGTAAATATTTGTATTATATTTATTGCTAAGCCATAAATGTTTATATAATTTTATAATATTCGTTATTGTTATTTTAAGTATATGATATGATATTGATTTTATTATGATTTCTGAGTTAGTAGCCTCTTAATTAAGACAGCTAGGTGGTAGAGCCCTACAGAAGAGTCGTATTTTATGATACGTTTATCGCAGGGCAGTATAAGTATGCTTAAGCGATTCTACCATCAGCCTCACAACTCTTTGTAATGAGCCCACTTCAGGGCTATGGATCTCTCCCCTGGGTGACGAGCAGGTATAGGAATTAGTAGATTATGTCCAGCTGGTCCAGTCGGAATGTATGAACTTTCAGGGCGCCGAAATGGCTTCTGACAAACTACTAAAATTATTCGTAGCTAGGCCCCCCACAAGGTAGACTGAAGATCTGTTCGAAGCAATGGTAGCGATGAGCGCTGGACCGATCGGTGTGGAGTACCTTGGGGGAGGCCTTTGTCTAGCTTTGGGTGTCTCCTGACTGAATACTGATGATGATGACGAAGAATACCTCGATTTAGAACGAGATACAGTAGCCACGGGAAGTCTGTCTCCTGGAGTCGTAATATTGATATTTATAAAATAGCATTCTACATAATAACATAGCTACACTTACACTTACAACCTCAATCATTGATACAAATATGATTCATTATACAAAAAGTATATCTGTCTCTAATATACAAACACGAAATAACTTCGCCTAATTGATCCAAGTTCACATTAGAGTAATTGATGTTTTCTTTATTTACTCAACGAGGCGTATCCTAAAATAAATAACGATTCATCAAAAGTAACACGAGTTAGTGACATGTTGTATGTAATATGAATGAAGTAGTTATCGGTGTGGGAACTAACAAATCTGCTTTGATTAAACTAAGTTTTGGTTTTATCCTTACTTTTGTGAGGATTAGGATACAGATAATATAGCAATTTCATTACGACTACCGACGACGTAATAGAAGAAATAAATAAAAATAAAATAAATAAATATAAATGTTTATTCTATTTCAGAAAAGCATAAATTACAAATATTGGCTTAAATATACAAGGAAGGATAGAACATTGGTGCCTGAACTAGGATAATCCTGTTTTTCAGGCTGGAGCGTGCTAAAATAACATTACGAAATCATTCAAATTAAATATAATTTCAATAAAATAAAATATGGATCTTATACTTATACAAACATAGTAGAATCTATTTCACTATTCTTAAGAATAAAAGCAAAAGCACTGCCTTCTATGCCAGACGTGATGGCTCGAATCCAACTAGGGGTAGACATTTTTTTTATTAAAGACCAAGACCACCTTTGACCTCAAGATTACCTCATAGTAAGTGAAGATAAGGTACAAGATGTAAGCTCAGGGACCTAGGAAAGAACTCATAAAATATTGCCGGAACACATCTCCGCCGGAGCGGTAATAATTGACGTCAGATTTTATATGAAGGGTGTTCGCTAGCCAGCCGGACGGGATCCTATCACTAAGTGTTGGGTACTCGGATTAGACACCTTTTACGACACTTATCCAGGGGCGGTCGGGGTATTCTAAACCGACTTGATTTATCCCAGAAATCTATACTAATATATAAAGCTGAAGAGTTTGTTTGATTGTTTGAACGCGCTAATCTCAAAAACTACAAGTGGGATTTAAAAAAATATTTTTGCATTTGATAGCCCAACTCTTGAGAAAGTTTACAGGCTATATTTTATCCCGGAATTCTCACGGGATCAAAAGTAACGCGGGTAAAACCGCGCGCGGTGGCTAGAACTAATATATAAAGCAGAAGAGTTTGTTTGTTTGAACGCGATAATCTCAAAAACTATAAGTGGGATTTGAAAAATTCGTTTTGCATTTGATAGCCCAACTCTTGAGAAAGGTAACAGGCTATATTTTATCCCGAAATTCCCACGGGATCAAAAGTTATGCGGGTCAAACCGCACGCGGTGGCTAGTTGGGGTATAAGAGGCAAAGTTTACCTGAGGTCGATTCTCGGTTCGAGTCCCTGTAGGGTCAATATTTGTGTGATTCGACTCCCTGAAGAGTCAATATTTGTGTGATGAATATTCCCTCAAACGGAATTTCCGAATTCTTTCCAGGGGGCGTCGACAATGTATGGAGATGGTGCAGACTACATACTGGAGTCAGAGTGAAGAAGACAGAACACAATAAGAGGAAAAGAGCAAGAATGATACCAGTGTAGCCCATGAAAAAAAATATTCAATCGATTGTTCGAATACATCGCAGTATTTTTTTGAGTTTACACTTATTCATATTTTTCTTTAAAAAAATCTTCGCCATTATTAGAAATAACATTAAACGAAAACTTTTTCATGACTTCTTCATCATTTTAAAATAATTTAACAAATATTTAAAGGGACCGTATTACGTAATCGAATGAATTAGCGAATCGATGTTATTTGAATATAGCAACACAGACATAAAAAGAAATGTCAAAAATTAACGTCTACTTCACAATATGAAAATATTTTTTCGAGATTGCGGTTTTGCGATATTTTTAAATTGTGTTTGTGTTTTAAGTTTTCTTGTGATTTAATCGACTTTTCCCCCCTGATTGCTTGAAGAAACTCGCGTCAGTGTGAATTTGTATTTTTAAGAAAGAGTGTCAATTTATCCACAATTTTTGTTGTATTACCTTAAACAAAATAAAAATATCAAAAACTTATTTATTGTTTTACTTATTGTTCATCAAGTTAACCTTATATTTAGCCAGTCGGAATAAAAATAAGCAAACCTAACAGAACTGATACATATGGTATTTCACCTAACAAGTTTGCAAGTATTTGCTTATTTTTATTCAGACCAGAGCAAATTGAAATCTCGAAGTCGTTTGAACTGTTTGAAATTCCCGCCATATTAGCTATGTGGACCGTTTTCAGATGGCGTCTAGTCTTAACTTTTAATGTATGAAGTTGTACTTCTTCTCTTGAGTATATGTGTTCTATGATTCTTTCTGTCTAAACTGAAAAGTTTAACTGGATTTTCATACACTTTTTGAATTGAATGGTGTGATTAATGAGAAGGGCGCGACTGTCAGAACGCTGTAGACTCATAAATTTATGAATGGATATTTATTCAGCTTTCAACAATAGACGGAGAGGTCTATGGTTTAGGTGGTATTAAAGTGAGTCACTAGTAGTCGCACGTGGTTTTACCTGCAGTTTTGATACGAAAATAATTTCTTGATCAAATATAGTTAGTTAGTTGTCCGTAATAAACTTAAATGTTGTTACCAAACATAACTAGTGGATTTTATATACAACCATGTATTATACGTTTAGATATTTTCTTATTAACTTTTCCTCTTGAAACCGTGGCGTGTTTTTCTAGTGAGTTCCTACTAAACTTCGTGATGACTGAAGCTTACGTAGAAAACCTCGTGATAGCTACTATTTTGATATTTTCATAGAACTTTTACGTACTAAAATGTATGTAGTTTTGCATGGAGTTCCTTTAAATTTTATACGAAACAGGTTTAACAAAATCATAAGCGTTATGGTTAAGTTTAAAATGAAAACTATTCAGTGCGTATCGGGTTAAGGTTCAGTAATAAATAGAAAATAGAAAAAGACTGCTTCCATGCTGGACTGGGAGCGAAAGAAAAACATAGAATGTGCCAGCTGCTTCTCTTCCCGGGCATAAGTACTGTAAAAGTCAGGTAAGTGACGGAGGTTTTATTCTGTTTTTGTCACTGCAATAGTCTCCTTCCATCGTAATAGTACCTCCAAATTTGTCTAACGTGACATCAGCGGGCCGAGTCTGTAACTTTGAAGCACCATTGGTTTTACGCACCGATGTAGACCATCGCATAGATGAATATAAGTACTAAAGTATAGATGACCGTCTCGTGGTTTTTGCACTTTAGCGCCATACAGTATCCACTCTAGGAACCTTTTTGACCAAAACAACCCTAGAATGCAGCCCGTCCGTACCGCCACTTTCAAATTTTCAGAAATTCGTAGTACCAGTTATTACTATTGTGCGAACTGCGCAATACTAATAAGTTGAAATAAACTGCACAAAGCATGATGCTATGCGAGTTGGGAGTAATAAAAAAATATACATCTCAGATAATTATTTATTTTTTCTTAATTATTTGTGTTTGATATAATAATTATAGGCCATAGATTGTTCGGGTCGTTTTCGTCAAACTCCATGCTTTTGCCACACAAATTGTTCACCTCCCTGCACCAGTCATTCAAAATCAATGCAACTCCTTTTCTTAACTCACTATCTCACTAGAACGTCAGCATTGTATGTAAAAATATCAATTCACAAAAGTAAAATCTTTGATTTGAGATCGTAAAAACGCGAGGAGTGAACACTCTACTCAACGTACTTTGTAGAAAACACTAACAAAAGAATTCAGCAACAAAAAACACACAGAAAAATAAGCAAATGCAACGAGTGCAAAAATTTGATTGGTTGAATACTATACTATAAATACGTTGCCTGGTACTATAGATATATCGATATCGAACGCAGAAAAAAACACAAAAAGTTCCAGTAGTGCCCGGCGCGTAGCGCTAGTAGTAATATAATTTTGGTATTTCTATGGAAGACAAACTAGCATGGACCATCGGGGCCATCGAGTGCATTTCGTTGGCAGTCAGTAACGCAACCGATGGTAAACCAGTGGTTCGAAGAACCAATGGGGTTTCGAGCCATTGGTATTGTGGGTTCATTCAATGACTCATTACTTCATTCGCCTGTCTTTTTAAGAACTCGTCAATCATTCATATATGTCGCCGCGATGGCTTCGCCGAGCCTCATCGAAATGATTATCGTAAATTATTGAATCGTTTTGCTGTAAGCTCAAATTAAGAAATCTAAATTAATTGATTCTGAATATTTGTAATCCAATATTAGGTCTATCAATCGAACTATTGCTATCAATCAACATATTGAATCCTTTATTATCTGTGATGTTTGGATAGCAAAACAATCCAACGTTTATTATTGATTATTTTGGTTTCTCATGGTAATGTTTTGAGAATGCTTTAAAGTAAAATTATTAAATCTAATCATAAAAGATAAGTATTCAAATCAACAAATACCGTTTGTAATAAGTGTTTTGTTTTAATAAGTAATTGTGTTTACTAAAGATAAAGATTAGTACAGGTCAAGCACCATGTTAAAGTAAGTTCAATATTTGTTATTGTGACAATTACTTATGTGATTTGTTTTTAATTAAGCTTAAATAATTAAGATGTTTCCTATTGCTTTGTTAATTGCTTTGTTAATAGAAGATGTTGATAAAAAGAATTATTCAGTATGTGTCATGACCACCGGCTTTCTGTTGGCTGGTCTCTGATTGGCCAGAATCCGGCCGATAGGAGACCAGACAGTAGAAGGTTTTGGCGGTACGAAAACCAAGATGGAGAAGGCGTCACTTTTGTGGCGGCCTTTGCCTTGCATTGGAGAGTTGGGGGGGATTTTGACTTTCCGGATAGGTTGGGTTAAAAATGGCGGAGTGGAGAACGAGTCGCTTTGTGATAAAGGTCAGTGTCGTTAAGATTGTGATATTTACTTATTTATTGTTCTCTGGCTGTAAACTGTTACTTTGTATTTTACAAAATGATTGCTGTTGAGTTTCTTGCCACTTCTTCTCAACAGATCGACTTTCCGAAGTGGTGGTAGATTATAATAAATAGAAAACTTAAACTGATAAGTTGTTTGATTGAGTGACACCCTTCTGAGACGTTTTCTAACATAACTAGCTTTAATATGAGTCAATCGCCTAGCAGGACTGACAACCCTGATGGGGTTGCCGGTTCTGCCCATTTTAAAAACCCAAGCGATCTCCCATTTCCGATATATATATTGACACAATAATAATAATCTTCAAAAACACTTAACACTCAATGAACCATTGAACAATAAATAAAAAGTCACGCACCAACAATTCTTATCTATAAACTTATTTTTTTCTGTTAAAAATAATAAAACTTTTCACAATGGTTGCTAAAACAATCGTCCCAAGATCAACTGTTGCAAAACGAACCGATGATTTCTATCACGTGACCAAACATGTGTCAGAAATCCTTACAGACTACCAATATTTAGCACCGAACCGATGGCACGCCGATTGTTCGCGCTTACAGACTACGCAATTTAGGCAAAAGACTAGTGGTCCAGTGGTGCGTATGACGTACGTGTGTGCGTTACAGACTGCCAAAATCGAACCATCATCGGTTCGGCGATTGGCCATTTTCGAACCGATGATGGCTTGTTTTAAAAGTTACAGACTTGGGGCCCAGATGGTTTTATAGCCTTTGGTGTTCTGCCTACCTCAAGGGATACAGGCCTGAAGTTATGTACCTATGTATGTATTTATGTAATAATTTTATTATTTATTTTGACATTCTTTTTAGTTATCTGAATTAGTTTTTAGGTTTATTAATTAATCTTATGTAAGCTGTAATTTTTAATGTAGTGTAGGTATAATAAATTACTGTGATAGTTGACATGTAACTGCATTTGAGATCAACTATGTAATTTTTGACATAGGTACTCTTCGTTTTTATTTTTCTGTATCTTTTTATTTTTACAACCATTAAATTGCATGCTTTAATCGCATTTAATCTTATTGTAACAATATGCTATTATATATAATGCTGTATATGCCTGTAAGTGATATTAGTACTAGATTTAAGACTTCTCTAAATGATTATTATAAGTGCTATGCATTATTATTGTTGGCATATCTTAACTACTTATAGTATATTATGTCACAAGTGAGCGAAGTTGCTTATTACAGTCGAGGCTGTGATTTGACATACGTGTTCATAAAATAACAAACACACTTGATAACAAAGCTGTGAATTGTGATTGAAAAATGGCGCCGAACCTCGCGCATGCGCGTAGGTTTTTTTTTCCGTCAAATGTGTCAATGTCTGTATAGCATATACAGCCTATTTTAAGTGAAAATGTTTAATTTGGAGTGGTAAATGCAAATATTTTAATATTTTATGACAAATGATTGTAAATTGTGAATAATTTGTTTAATATACAAATTTATTTTACTAATATAAGGCGCAAACATTTAAAAATGTATATGGATTTGAAGGGGTATAAAACCTCTTTGTTGTTTCTGAAAATATTTAGTGTATAACCCGGACCAATAAAATATCCTCTGTTTTCTCGCATGTTCTTTGCACAAAGGTACAATTCAACTTCGTAGGATTCATTATATTATGCACTAGGGTATAATATATTATACACGCGTGACTTATAGCCCAGTTTATAGTTCTAAATTCAATAGAATAACGCTCACTTTACGAGCAAGTGTGTTGAAAATTAAGTTATTAAATAAATAAATAGACAAAGAATAGAAGAAAACAAACAAAAATCAACTGACTACTGACACCAAGACAGCTGTTAAGTTTTACAAGTTATGTAATAAATTAAAAAGTGGCCTATAGAAAGTATGACATTATGTCCTTATTCGCTCTGCGTTCAAAAAGCTATCTTAACGTGCAGTTTTTACGCTACAAGACAAAAAAAGATAAGAATATAACGAATACCCTAAATTGTGCTACTATATATACAGGGTCCGCATATAATGTCAATTATATTTTAATTGCTGATTAGGAATGATGAGTGGGTTTAAATTTCGATTTTTGTTTAAAATATTATATTTATATTCATGAATTAAAATTTTTGAATAGAATAAAATTTAAGATTAATCTTCATTTAATGACTACATACTATTAGATGTAAACGTTTTTATTACTTGCCGTGTAGTCATAAGCTACAGATCAGACTTAAATTTTAATCCCTTAGAAGAATTTTGAAATTTTAAGTTACGAAAAATACTTAAATTTTTTTTTTTTTCATAATTGTGACCCACTTATCACTCTTAATCTGATATTAAAATATTATTGTTTATTATAAGGCGACCCTATACGAAGAGGCTTACTGGATCCATATTATTTTATCATACTTACTTTAGCCACCTACAACACAGGGAATCCTAGTGTGGGGTCTATTGTGCTCAAATAATTAAAAAAACAATACTTATTTAGTTGTTACTAGTTAAAACAAAATAAGTATGGTTTATTGGGACTATGCTGGACTGGGAGCGAAAGAAAAACATAGAATGTGCCAGCTGCTTCTCTTCCCGGGCATACTGTAAAAGTCAGTTAAGGGACGGAGGTTTAATTGGCGTTTTTGCGGGCGATAGGCTGACCCCCGTCACTGCAATAGTCTCTCTCCATAATAATAATACCTCTAAATTTGTGAAACGTGACATCAGATGGTTTTATAGCCTCTGGTGTTCTGCCTACCCCATTAGGGATACAGAAGTGAAGTTATGTATGTGTATGTACGTATAAGGTAAATACTGTGTTCTACACAAACGTAATTGGAGAAATTGAATAAATTATTATTATTATTAAATTATATTACTTCCCTAAAACACCTTCGTCGCGTGTGCCTTGTACTTCCATCCCTTTTCCTGGGAGTATGAACAAATATTTCCTGCATTCCTGCCCTAATTGTTTGTGTCGTGCTTTTAATAGCTTTTCTATTTATAAGTCCCCCTATTTTTTGAATTCGAATACATGAGGCTGTGTTTTTAACTGGACTTTAAAGCGTTTAATTAAACAATTGACGATTGACGTTTATCAATCATTCACAAGTGGCAATTATTGTCTCTATGAAAACACTGTTGATGGGTTAAAATGCTCACTTTAATTAAAAATGGTCAAATCCAATTAAAAACGCCTTTATTGAATAATAACAACTTTACGTAGCTATATCCTCGTAAGTTTTCATGAAGTAAGAGTTCTATAATAAAAATCTGAAAATAAGAACCCTCAAGCCCTACACCTTCAGCATAGCCTCTATCATCGAGGACTTTCAATATAATGATTTGGACTTCATAAGGTATGACTGTACTCATTTTCAAAACTAAACAAATTATGGCTGCATCGTTAGGACGCCAGTAGTAGCCGAGGACTCACGGAAATCTCGCACATCGCAAATTTCAACACCTAGTAGCTCGTGAAGTATTATGTATTGGCCGCAGAGTAAAACTACAAATACGACCAAATAAATTGGAAATTTTATGAACAAAATTTGGTCAGTAACAAACATTACGCTATTTTCGAGATATGAGTAAAAACCTGAAAAACCTAGATCCTCACCCTCAGACACCCCCCACTTTCGAGGCCTTTGAGCATGTTATCTGGTCTGTACAAGATTTCATGCGTGCCAATTTTCAAAACTACACTAATTATTTTTCCTGTTTGCCTATTTTCGACTTAATTTGACTGGCCTTTTTATAAAATGTAGCTTATTATTACCCCACGAGATAGACTATGAAAAATATTCAGTTTTTTGAAATCCAAACCGTTGTTTCTGAGATAAGCGCTTACAAACTCTTTTGTTCATCATCACAACTCCGTGTAATGAGCCCACTGCAGGGCTATGAGTCTCTCCTCTGGGTGACGAGGAGGTGTAGGCCGTAATTCACCAAGCTGGCCCAGTGCTGGTTGGTGGATGTCAGATATTTAAGGGTGCCGAAATGGCTACTGACAAACCCTAACGACTACTATATACAAGTATACAGCACCCGGGACCGACTCCTTAACGTGCCCTCCGAAGCAGGAAAATGAATGATCGGCGGTCACCCATCCTAATACCCGCCACACCGAGCGCGTTTAAACTGCTCTTTTGCACATACAAAAATAACTTCATCCCTCTTTGGGGTACGCAGAGACAAGGAAATGCCAATAACTACGATCCGGACATACCTCTTTCGCTTCCTCCACGTTCATTAATCTTTAATACATGATCCCATACATCGCTGGTTAATGTTAGTTTAAACTAGGCCCTTTCTAAATATGTCGCCAATTTTGTTAGAAAACGTTAGCAAACAATTTAGTATTGTAGTATAGAAATGAGTCATCAAAATTTCAAACAGTACTTTGTACATGCTAAAAAATGTCACTCCTATTCATGTCGACATTATAATTAACAATGTCAAGAAAGATGAATTTATCATTCAGAATAGAAAAGCTTTAACACAGAGGCAGCCTGGAAAACAAATTGCAGACATCTCACTTCCACCGGAAGCGTTCCCGATTCCAGGGCGACCGGAAGTGACACCCGGCTCATTCAATACTAACAGGCTATTTTGAAAATGGAACTGCGTTTTATAAGGATTTATTGCGACTATTGTGAAGTTCATTATGTATTTTGTTTGTATTAAGGGTAAGTGTGGAGCATTTTGTTGTAGAAGAAAAACAAAATTAAACCGTTTACAATAACGCTAAATGGTTTTTTGTTTAAAGGCTTTCTGAAGCTATAAATCAGATTTGAAAAATATTTGCACTTGATCGCCCAATTTTTTAGATCTTTTTTTATGTTATAAAGAATTTCCTAGGTCTTAGGTTACTTCCATGCTGGACTGGGAGCAAAGGAAAAACATAGAATGTGCCAGCTACTTCTCTTCCCGGGAATACTATTAGAGCCAGTTAAGGGACAGAGGTTTTATTGGAGGTTTTTTGTGGTGGGCGATAGGCTGACCCCTTATCACTGCAATAACCTCTCTCCCTCATTATACTTAATGCCTCGAAATTTGTCAAACGTGACATCAGATCGTTTAGTAACCTCTGGTGTTCTGATACCCCATATGAGATACAGGCGTGAAGTTATGTATGTATTTCCTAGGGGATAAAAATATGAAAATGCCGGTAGAATGAAATGAAATATGATTTTGACACAGTGAGTTTTTTGCTTAGTTTCAGGGTTCCAGCTAGGGTAAGACGTACCCAACGTACCTTTTGTTTCTCAGTTCAAGATGTCTCTTATCGTTAAAAATACTTAAGGGCCTCTTGTGGTGTGGCGTGGTACTTCCATACTTCCCACGGAGATATGAGTAGTGAATTTAGGAGGAGCAGGAGTGCATGTTGTTGGATTAAAAAATAATCATTCTTAAATAAATGAAAAATGCGAAAAATAAAAAATCCTGGTCGGGTAATTTTTTTTTATCACATTTATCATTTATTTAAGAATAATTGAGTATTTTAAATGCAAAAACTTAAAAACATTATTAAAACATTGCCATGCTTCACTTTAACTGGGATTCACAATTTCTGTAAAGAAATTGGTCTCGGGTGGTCTTAGCTGCAAAGCTTTACCATAAGATGGAGCTACGTTAGCAATATAACGTAAAAACAAAAAAATGTGGTAAGTAATTTCGAGGCGTACCGCCAGGCCCCGGTAGCTCAGTGGAAGAGCACTCGTCCGGCAAACGAGAGGTCCGAGGTTCGTATCCTGGTCGGGTATTTTTATTTATCACATTTTTAATTTATTTAAGAATAATTGAGCATTTTAAATGCAAAAACTTAAAAACATTAGAAAAATAATCAGTTTGTTTGAAATCCGAACCGTTGTTTCTGAGATAAGCGCTTACAAACTCTTTTTCACATACATACATTACCTCACGCTGTCTCCCTTTGGGGTAGGCAGAGACAAGGGAATGCCAATAACTACGATCCAGACATACCTCTTTCGCTTCCTCCACGTTCATTAATCTTTAATACAAGATCGCATACATCACCGGTTATGGTTAGTTTAAACTAGGCCCTTTTAAGTATGTCTCCAATTTGGTTAGAAAACGATAGCAAACAATTTATAGTATAATCACTATTTTGACTCTACTATTCCCATTAGGAAGTATATGTATATCTAACTAAATGCTTTCAAATTCGTTAAACTCGTACTTTATTAAAATCTAAATAAGTTTTTTTAGTTAACTACTCAACTCTTTTATACTTTTACGAAAATCCTTGTATTCCTATAAAACCTTTGAATGAAACTATGAATATAATTCTATAATAAAATAGTAAATTCTCAGTTAGCTTCCAATATCAAAGGCTTGAATCACATTACACTCGAGCGGTGTTCTGATTGGCAGTGACATTCTATTGGATAAGGCTTGAGACACACTAATTTATCCAGGAGATCGTTCGCGTTGAAGATTTGATAAGCATATGTGAGAAAACTTTTTGAAGAGTAATTTATAAAAAAAAAGCAAGTAGGTAAGAACGTTTACTAAGCAATTAGAAATATTATTCTAGCGCCATCTAGTGTCAATGCATGTAAAAAAAGTAGCATAGGAATATGCTTCAATGCTGGACTGGGAGCGAAAGAAAAACGTAGAATGTGCCAGATGCTTTTCTTCCCGGGCATACTGTAAAAGTAAGTTAAGGGACGGAGGTTTTAAAGGCGTTTTTGTGGGCGATAGGCTGACCCCCTGTCACTACAATAGTCTTTCTCCATCTTTATAATACCTTCAAATTTATCAAACGTGACACCAGATGGTCCTCTAAACTCTAGTGTTCAGCCTACGCCTTTAGGGATACAGGCGTGACGTTATGTATGTATGTGTTATTCCAAGCTTTTACTAACTATATATGGCTCTTATATGGTGTGGAAACTTAGACTCTAACGCAGTATACTACAAAGAAACTGGAAGCCTTTAAAATGTGGATGTACCGCCGTATCTTGAAAATCTCATGGCGTGACCGAGTAACAAACGTTGAAGTTCTTAACCGGCTTAAGAAAAAAGTATAACCCATTAACACTATTAAACATTGGAAATTGTCATACTTCGGCCACGTCATGAGACATGACAAATACAGATTGCTCCAGCTCGTCATCTAGGGGAAGATTGCAGGAAAGAGAAGCGTCGGCCAGAGGTGAAACTCCTGGCTTGAAAACCTTCGATAATGGTTTGGCTGCAGCACAAGTGAAAATTGCCCTGATGCTGTCCAGCCTCTGATAGGAGTGGAACGTAAAGAAGAAGAACTAATTATAAGCAAAATTACATAAAGATCCGTGCTGCTATTTTGCCGTGATTAAGTGGCTAGGCCGTACGCAAGCGATATCAATTTCGCGCGACCGCGAAATTGACGTCGTTTGGTGGTAACTTGGTTTGGCATCTTAGTTTTCTTTTAGATTTCTTTGTATCGGTACTTTCTACTTACTGAAATTAATAAGTTATAAAAATAACTAATGAATAATAACTTTATAATAAAGTACACACATTCATAACTCGTAACTTTGCTGGTGCATCAAACACGCCTTGAAATCCAAAAGCGCACTTGCGATGAGAGTACTAAATCGAACGCTCGGGCTGCGCGTGAGTGTTCATACATTTTTCTATGCAGAATGTACGTCAAACTTATCTAGATTTTAGGGCTTTAAAAAAAGAAGACTTTGTTTGTACAGGTACAAAAAAAGTGCATGACTATATTTATTGGTTTTTTTAGTGTTCCAAAAGTATTTTTTCTATCAATTCGTTGATTTACTGGGCTAGAATCTGAAAGATACAAAGGCATGTTCTTGCATTTTTTCTTTATTTTTTACTTTTGTTGAGGTTTATTTCATAATAACTATTAGGTTTTAAGATGAGCACTAAGATAAGCACTACGTTAATTTTTGGTCTTTCATTTTACTATATGCAAATTATCACCATTATTTATAATATCTAAATAGATAAAATATGAAAAACGTCACACTCTTTTCGGTGTTTTGTGGACAGAGGCTCAGGCATGAAACTGATGAAATATATGTTAATGAACTGTTTGCATTAGTTAATATTCTCAAAAAAAATTCAATAGCCTTACTACTACCTTTTCTGTTAATTTTTCTAACTATATTTTAAGTATATATAACTCTGTTTTCAGATTGAAAAATAATCTAAAACTTTCTTTATTACGTTGTGAAAAGTATAATATTATTTATGTAGTTTCAAGTTTCATAATGTTAACTCAATAAAAGGCCTGGGACAAGGCATGTATGGGAAGGTGGGTTTCTCCTTTAATATTCATTATAAGATTATAAGAATAAGATTATACTCCTTCCATGCTGGACTGGGAGTGAAAGAAAAACTTAGAATGTGCCAGCTGCTTCACTTTCCGGGCATACTGTGTTGCCGCCAATTATAATAAATAACGACAGTTTTCATTATCATATTTAGCCTTACTAATTTCAATAGCAATGTTCATCTTACACACAATTTTTACTAGCTCGTTCAGGTTAAAGTTATAAAGTCAGTCTATTTCTGCTTGTCTTTGAGTTAAGATCGGTGCTAATTTATATTGTACAAACAATAAACTGAAGTCTGAAGATTATCTGGGTTTCATTGTGAGGCCCCATAGTGTCCGCGGAGACACAAAGTGGTGACCCAGACGTGATCGCTGCACTTGGAGTCGAAATAAAGAAAACCAAAGACGCTGGATTCAAGAGGAAGGAAACCGACAATTTGAGCATTGAACCACCATTTGGCTGATTGAACATAAGTTAAGTGCCCTGTTTCTTCTTCCTTACATCCTTGCCAACTCAAATCTTTACGAATTTTCATCGATTTCATCAAATTCCACTTGTGCCAACTTTTTGCGAATCACCCACCGAGTATATTTTTTTTGTTAAAATTCATTAAATCCCAAGTTTTCGCAATTTATATTGTAATTAAACATTAGAAATAATTAAATTTCGTGTTATTAATAAGATTTCCGTTGCCTTACACCAATTTAAGTGTGATAATCAGCACAATTCGCCGAATATATTCCAGCGCTGTCGGTCACCTTGACCTTGACGGCCGCCGAGTTGCCTGCTTCCTTGCTGCTGACGGAGCAGACCCGAGCCCAGGTATCACCGTGTGAGGAACGTGAGCCAAAATTTATATTTATTTTTCTATTTTTTTTTTATTTCATTTCCGAAAACCAACAGCCATACAAAGTAGTACATGTTTCTTACATAATAATTAGTGATAGGTGCGTAATTATAGGTAATAGTAGTAATAGGCCAATAACAGGCTTTCTATTTAAATATATTATTGTGTGTTTTAGGAATTACAATAAAACAGTTCTAATTATTTGTTTGCATTAAGAACAAGTTTAAAGTTAATTTTTTATACAATCTAATAGAAAAGGCATCTTTATTGATTTCAGTATTTATTACTACTTATTATTACAACTATAGGTACTTATACATATATATATATTTTTTTTTATTAATTTGATTACTCTGTGGTTCTGTAAATAATTATTATTTTTACATACAATGGCCGAAAAGGAAAGTTCAGTGTCAAAGAGTAGCATGGGGATAAATCAACATAGTCAAAATTTAAAGGAATTAATTATTAAAAGAAGTTCAATTAAGGGCCAGATTACAAAATTTAAAAACTACCTTGACAAAATCACAGAGCAAACTACACTGACATCTATCGAACTTGCGGAATTATCATTAAAATTAGGCAGGTTTGAGAGTTTGTCTACAAAATTCGATGATTTACAGACTCAGATTGAATTATTTAATTCAAACAACTTAGAATCAGAGATAGACGAGCGAGAGCGCATCGAGCAAGATATTATTTTATGTACAGCTATGTGCAAAGAATTAATCGAATCCCGTAATGCAATAAAATCAATCGAACAAGAAAAGAAAAGGCGCGAATCATTATTTCAAGAAGCTCAATGCTCTTTCGACTCCCATGATAATGGTATTAAATTGCCCCAAATACAGATTGCCAAGTTTGACGGATCATTTTTTCGTTGGCTGGAGTTTCACGACACCTTTTCAAATTTAATTCACAGTAATAATCGTATACAATCTATTCAAAGGTTTCACTATTTACTAAGTTACCTTGAGGGCGATGCAAAGCGCATAGTATCCAACATCGAAGTGTCTTCTGCTAATTATTTAAACGCGTGGCAATTGTTGTGTGACCGCTATAACAATAAACGCTTGTTGATTAATCATCACTTAAAATCACTTTTCGACACTCAACAGATGGCTCGTGAGTCTGAAGACTCACTAAGGTATTTTGTCGATCATGTTTCGAACAATTTACGAGCGCTTAACAATCTCGGTCAACCCACAAGCCACTGGGATACTTTGATAATTTTTATGTTAACTTCGAAATTACATAATACTACTTTAATGAAATGGGAAGAGCAGCGCAACAATTTGGATGACCTTCCTACTCTCGAACAATTTAATTCGTTTTTACTAAATCGCGCGCACGTACTGGAATCATTAAATCGAAGCAAGGATAACACGAGTTTCAGACAAAAATCAATAGGTGTCGCTAGTAGTAGTAAGCAAAATACTTTTACCAAATCATTTAACTCAGTTAGCCAGGAGAATGCTTACGTCATACGTTGTTTAATTTGCAACCAAGGTCACAGAATTTATGATTGTCCTATTTTTAAAGCTAAGTCGAATAAGAATAAGTTAGCTGACGTTCATAAATTAAAATTATGCCACAACTGTTTGCGACAGGGACACAATGTAAGCACCTGCCGTATGGGTCCCTGCAGGCTTTGCAAAAAACGACACAATACATTATTGCATGTCAACGAAGAAGTTAGTGTAAATGCCAGTGAACTTCAAGTACCTGAGACTACAGTAAACTTTTCAAAGGAATCTGCTGGTCAGGTGCTGCTATCTACGGCTCTAATCACGGTCATGAATCCAGCTACTAAACAAGTGTTACAAGTACGTGCCTTACTGGATTCCGGCAGTCAGTCGACTTTCATCAGTGAATCCCTACAACAGAGATTATCATTAAAGACATCTCCGATTTCTTTAAATGTTGTAGGTATAGGTAACGTTCAAACAAATACAGTCACAGAACAATGTGTCGTACAGTTACAGTCTCGCGATCCCAACAATAACTTTAAAATCACATCACACTGTCTTGTCCTAGGTAGTCTTGCCGGGAATTTGCCTAAGTTTCCTGTGGACCTAACTAAACTTAACATACCTACTGACATACATTTAGCGGATCCCTACTTTGACCGGCCAGCCCCGATAGATATTTTATTGGGTGCCGACGTTTTCTGGGATGTTCTCGGTAGCGAAGAAATAGCATTGGGCTGTCGCTATCCTAAGTTGCGGAACTCTCAATTTGGTTGGTTAATTGGAGGCCCACTAACTGTACCTAATTTACAACTAAATTCTAACAGTAAAAATTCTAAAGAAAATAACAAAATATTATATACAAATACCTTTTCTGATATTTCATTCAATAATGTTCACTCTCGCCTAAGGAATAATAATTCCCTTGCAAACGTCAAAACTATTAGCTTATTTAGTCAGGACTTAGCACAACAAACTAATGTTGACTATTATTTGCCTAAGTTCTGGGAGCTGGAAGAACTCCCCAAAAGAACTATTTTAAGTGAAACTGAAAGGGAATGCGAGGAACATTTTTCATTAAACACCACTAGATTAATTACAGGTAGATTTAGCGTCAAGCTTCCTTTGAGAGATTCACCTGACTGTTTAGGTGACTCCTATGTCTTAGCTAAAAAACGCTTACTCAACTTGGAAAAGCGATTTCGTAGAAATCCAATACTTAAACAACAATATGTACAGTTTATGCAGGAATATGAGACGTTGGGTCATCTTACTGAGTCTAATATTAACTTATCCAATCCAGCTTACTTTTTGTGTCATCATGCTGTTTTTCGAGATTCAAGTGAATCCACAAAAATTCGTGTGGTGTTTGACGGCTCCGCACCATCCTCTTCTGGCTATTCCATCAATGATCTACAAATGGTAGGTCCAAATATTCAGGATTCTCTCTTCGCCATTCTAATACGAGCTCGACAGCATAGGTACCTTCTCACCGGCGATATTGAGAAAATGTACCGACAAATTGAAGTGCACCCTGGAGACAGGAACCTGCAGCTCGTGCTGTGGCAAGAAGACGAGTCTCTACCTATCAAAACCATGATGTTAAATACTGTTACTTACGGAACTGCAAGTGCCAGCTATTTGAGTACGCGGTGTTTGTGGCAGCTTGGAGAGGAGTGTGACTTGAGTACGCGCGGTTTGCGGCAGCTTGGAGAGGAGTGTGACCATACTTTAATTAAAACTATAATTCAGCGCGACTTCTATTGTGATGATCTTATTACAGGATCAAATAATGAGAGCGAATTAAAATATATACATAGTCGTGTTAGCTACGAATTAAGTAAAGGTTGTTTCAAACTACGTAAATTTAAAACGAATTTAGCTTCTTTATTCAATGAGAGTTGTATCCTTCAAGATGATTTAACCATAAGTCAGTCGGAAAACACTCTCGGATTGGGTTGGAATCCCAATAGTGATATTTTGCATTTTCCTGTCCATGAGCTTCCTTCGAGTAATATAGTCACTAAAAGATACATAATGTCTAATTCAAGTAAAATCTTTGACCCACTGGGCCTACTTAGCCCTTGTACTATGCAAGCTAAACTAATGTTGCAAAACCTATGGCAACTAAAACTAGATTGGGACCAACCAGTTCCAAATGAAATAAAACACAAATGGGATAGTTTCTCTAATAACTTACCTGCACTTTCCAATATTCAAATTCCTAGGTACGTACTGTGTGATTCTCCATGTTCAGTCGAACTACATAGCTTCAGTGACGCCTCCCAACTTGGCTACGGTGCTTGCCTTTACATGCGATCTACCAACCTCAACGGTGACGTCACATGCAATCTGTTGTGCTCGAAATCCAAGGTGGCTCCTTTGAAACCAACGTCGATTCCTCGCCTAGAGCTGTGCGGAGCGCTTCTTGCTGCCAGGTTAAGTAAGGCTGTCACCGAGTCCCTTCGTTTCGTGCCTGATCAAACGTTTCATTGGTGCGATTCAAGCGTTGTACTTGGATGGCTCTCGGGAAATCCGTCTAGGTTGAAAACGTTTGTAGCCAACAGAATTGGTGAGATTCAAGAAATCACCAAGCCAGCGTCCTGGCGATATGTGCCTTCTGCCCACAACTCAGCTGATCTAATATCTCGAGGTGTAAACCCCGCTCAGTTACCTAATATGCAATTATGGTGGCACGGTCCTACCTTTCTACTAGGCGAAGCCTCTCAGTGGCCTACGCTAAAACTTAATATTTTAAATGAGCTACCTGAAACGAAACCTATAACTACATCATCACTACTAGCTACACCTATTTTTGAGCCTATAATCAACATTGAACGCTTTTCTAAACTCGATCGTCTCAAGCGAGCCTTCTGTTATGTGTATCGTTTTATTTTTAACATAAAAAATCCGAATAAAAAGGTACTCGGCCCATTAACACTTGATGAGCTAACTGATTCATTTAATTACCTATGTTTTATGTCACAACAACAGTGCTTCTTTAATGAGTTTAAATTATTATCAAACAATAAGCTGCTTAGTTCCAAATCAAGAATTCTATCACTCTCTCCATTCATTGACAAAAATAATTTAATTAGAGTTGGCGGTAGAATCGACGCCTCTGATGTATCCTATGAAAGGAAACATCCTATTCTTTTAGAGTCGTCTCATTATTTGACCAAGCTCATATTTAATTATGAACATGTCCGTAGCATGCATGCTGGTCCACAACTTCTTTTAGCCACGGTGCGAGAGTATGTGTGGCCTTTAAATGGCAGACGTCTCGCACGACGTACTGTCAATGACTGTGTAGTTTGCCGTCGCGCTCAAGGTAAAACTTTGCGTCCTCAAATGGGCAATCTGCCTAATCAACGCATCACAATAGACTTTCCGTTTAATTCAGTCGGTGTTGATTACGCCGGTCCCTTTTATACTTTAAATAGAAAGGGTCGCGGTGCTAAAGTTGTAAAATCTTATTTATGCATTTTTGTATGTTTACGATACAAATGTATACATCTGGAAGCTGTCAGCGATCTTACTAAGGATGCCTTTATTATGACGCTTCGAAGATTCGTCGCGCGTCGTGGCCGGCCAACAGAAATACATTCTGATAATGGACGCAATTTTTTAGGGGCTGCTAGAGAATTAAGTTTATTTTTAAAGGAACAAAACAAATTCCTTTCTGAGTATGCAACTCAACAAGAATTTAAATTTATTTTTACTCCGTCATACGCACCTCACTTCGGTGGCATCTGGGAAGCCGGCGTTAAATCCGCGAAGTATCATATAAAACGTATTATCGGTAATTCTCACTTCACTTTTGAGGAACTTACAACATTGTTTGCACAAGTGGAATCAATTCTAAACAGCCGACCTTTGTGTCCCCTGTCTCCCTCTCCTGATGACCTTCAATACCTATCCCCAGGGCACTTTCTTATAGGGAGACCACTAAATGCATTGCCTGCTGCACCTAATCTTGAAGCTAGATCTGAGAGCAGCTTCGACCGTTATTCCCGCTTGGAAAATATACGCCAACACTTCTGGAATAGATGGCAGCACGAGTATATCTCCGAGTTACAACTTCGATCAAAATGGAAGCAGAACCTAACCACTTTAAAGGTCGGGGACCTTGTTTTGCTCCTTGAAGAGTCTCTGCCCCCTCTATGCTGGCGAGTTGGAAGAGTGTCCAAGCTGTATCCCGGACTAGACAACATTCCACGCGTTGCCGACGTCTTCACTAGCAAGGGTACCTACCGACGCCCCCTCGTGCGCCTTTGTCCACTGCTTCCTGAGACCACACAGGCGGTTGAAGAGCCTACATCTTCAACGGCGGGGAGTCTATGTTGCCGCCAATTGTAATAAATAACGACAGTTTTCATTATCATATTTAGCCTTACTAATTTCAATAGCAATGTTCATCTTACACACAATTTTTACTAGCTCGTTCAGGTTAAAGTTATAAAGTCAGTCTATTTCTGCTTGTCTTTGAGTTAAGATCGGTGCTAATTTATATTGTACAAACAATAAACTGAAGTCTGAAGATTATCTGGGTTTCATTGTGAGGCCCCATAGTGTCCGCGGAGACATACTGTAAAAGTCAGTTAAGGGACTGAGGTTTTATTGGAGGCTTTTTGTGGGCGATAGGCTGACCCCCTGTCACTGCAATAGTCTCCATCCATCATTATAATCCCTCAAAATTTGTCAAACGTGACATCAGATGGTTTTATAACCTCTGTTGTTCTGCCTACCCCATAAGGGATACAGGCGTGAAGTTATGTATGTATGTATGTAAGATTATAAGAAAAATAGGCATATTATTTAATTATTTGAATTTATTAACTCAAATTCGATTTTCATCATGTGATTTTTTTGATTAACATATTTCTCTTATCTTTACAGAATAATCATCTATCACGCGTGACCATAAACTTAATGGTATTAGTACTTACACAACTTGTACGCATTTAAATTTTCAATCAAATCTGTTAAGCCAATTAAAACTAATTTGACCTTTGAAACTTTGAATATACAGAGTTGTTTGTTATTCAGCCAAATTTAAATGTAATTTTCTTGATACGATATAAACATACCTGCATATTTATTTCAGTATCGCTCAGTAGAACAAAATAAAGATATGGCACCACAAACTATTTTACAAATATTCACTGTTTAAATAAAAAACCCCAGACAATCACACCAACTACATGGCCCCAAAGTAAGCATAGCTTGTGTTATGGGATACCATATAGCGAACTAGGGGGGATATTATATAAATAATAAATGTTCATAAACTGTTGATGAACACAGCTACTACGACGTGGCATTTCATTGTGAATACTACGACGTAGTATTACGTTATCTTTTGTAGTAGCGCGTAAACATCTTTTTTAATGGTATTCATAAATTTGAGTGATTAAATTACGACTTGTGCAGGCGTAGGATTCAAAAAAATACAATTTTTATATTAAAACTAATTTAATTCAAATAAAAATGAATTACAATATTAGAACTACAATTATAATTATCAACTAAAAATAAGTGCCTAATGGTCGATGGAAGATCCAAAAGTGTCCGTTCCCACGTTGTAATCGTAGAACAGCGTGGATACTGCATTGCTTTGCTTAATATGTAAATAAATATATTAATTTCCTTGTAAAAAAATACATTCCTTTTTTTTGGCAAAAATCGTTTCTATAAAACATACTTATTGTGAAAAAAAAATTGGCCAGTGACTAAAAAATGTAGCCTCTTCCGTTTTATACAGGCTCCAGTTTACTCTTCTCAACACTAAGTTCCTCCAGTAAGAATGTCGACATATTTCAATTCATATTTAAAATCAGAATCTTCAGAAAATGTGTTTTTATCCAAGCGTAAGGTATAAATCTTTATTACAAATCACATGAAAAGCTCCAGTATGTACTTAGCAAAACGCTTTGATTCTCAAAGCTCAGTTGTAGCTTTGATCCCTGAAGCATTCTATTGATTGTATAAAATACCTCGCTGAGATTAACTTCTAGATAAAAAATATAAAGCTGAAGACATAAATAAAAGGAAAAGGAGATATTGCAATGCCCTTCTTGAACCCTTTTTCTTAGAATGTTTTGATCTTTTCTTTAACATCATACTTTAAATATTGGTAATACTTCAATGAGAAATTTGGATTTACTTACAGATATAAGCTTCGAAATAAAAATAACATTAAATTCGTTAAATTTAGTTAAAAACGTTAAAGTTTTCAATTTGCCAAACATGCTGGACTGGGAGTGAAAGAAAAACATACAATTTTCTAGCTGCTTCTCTTCCCGGGCATACTGTAAAAGTCAGTGAAGGAAAAGGGGTTTTATTGGAGGTTTTTTATGGGCATTAGGCTGTCACTGGAATAGTCTATTTCCACTATCATAATTCTTCCGAATTTGTGAAACGTGATATCAGATGATTTTATAACCTCTGGTGTTCTGGTGGGATACAGGCGTGAAGTTATGTACCTATGCATGTATGGTATTATCAGTGTATTACTTGTTAGATATAACCCAACTCTTATTGTACCAAATTCGCGACTTCTATGTCATTAAAATTTGCATGCAATTTAACGAAGAAATTAAGTATAATTAATTGAGCTTATACACATGTTCCTTTACTATATATGATTATAACTTTAACTGGCAGGTTTTTATGTGAATTTTTAAAGCTTTTAATTTTTCAATATCAAGGAATTTTTGCTGACTTCAGTGCTTCGGTAGCCACGTTAAGCAGTCGATCCCGGATGCTTTACACTTTTAAACATAAGTCATTAGAGCTTGTCAGACGCTATTTCGAAAAAATCTTCAATTCTCCTACTAACTTGGCCAGCTTGGTGATTAGTGGCCTAAATGTCGTCATCACCAATGGAACAGACTCACGGATGATGACAACTTTTTTCTTGAATTCAAACTGTATTTGTGTTTATTTGAGGTAAAATTAATAACAATATGGTATAAAGCAGAATCAAAGTTGATGATCACATTGAAATTTTCAAAACCTCTGTTCACCATATTGTGCCTAAATAACGACTCATATTGACTAGCTTCTATGTTTTATAATAAATCATAGAAAATCAACTTTTAATGCGGACTGTGCCAATGGCAAACTAATGTTTAAAAATATTTTTTAGGACATAACATGGGAAGTCTGACTGTATTTTTGTAAGTATCCCATTCTATGCAAATGGCAATAAAGTGTTTGAATTTGAATTTGAAGTCCTGTTTGCAATTAAAGCATTGCTTTGTCCGCTTAATTTCAGAAACTACTAAAATCCTCGCTTGAAATGATGTTAAGCATTCCTTATTCATGTCTAACTCATGTAAACTTAATTTCATCTAAATAAAATATAAGCTTTCACATTCAAACCAAGATATAAATAATTCAATTTACCTCCACACAACTCGTTTCAAACCGCACCGTTATTTACGCCAACATAACGTCATTTTCAGTCTCCGGACCACCCGGTTACCACCAGAATCTAATAAATCCCAGTTTAACTAATAAACTTCAGCTATATGCCATCCGGATAAAATTCTCATATGAGTCTGTAACCGGATTATACACCGGAACATGATTCAATACCGTGCCGCAAGACCAGCGCTCGAATGTAAAAATAAAATCTAGCGTAAAGCGATTTAGTTCGAAAATATGATGAATGGAGATTTATGAAGAGAAGCTTCGCTATTTTATCGTTCTTCTAACGTTTGTAAATATGGATACATTTTTGTATCGAGAAAGCGCTGAATAGACTAATCGGAAATGATTATACAGGGTGATTGCAGTCTATTGAACACCCTTGTAACGGAGTATGGTACAGGTCATTTACAACAAATTTTGTTATGTATATGATTGTGCCAAAGTCAATCATTAATGAGATATTTCAATTTAAATATTATTTTTATAAATGGCTATGAGTCAGTCCTCTTTAGGCTTTAATAAAAATAAAACTAGATATAATTTTTTTCCAAGTTTTTTAATGAATTTATTTGCTACATTCCAGTAACTAAATCGACTCTAAATAAGGTACATTTATTTGCCTTATTTAGATGCAGTTCTTCAGACAAATAAAAATAGCACCAAATTTTTCAAGTCTTGCTCATAAACACTTGATTTTAACATTAAAAAACACGGTGACTTTAATTGCCATATTATTTTAAAAACATTTTAAGTTACTTAGCTGTAATATGAGGTATTAAAATCTAAAATCGATTGAGAAACCACGAAGTCATGACCAATGGAAAAAACCAAGGTAGAGCCCGAAAACAAAATACTTCCGAAAACAAAGGACTCGAGTGCAGGAGTCAAGGCCTTGCTTGCCCCTTACTCAGTCCGCTCAAGGGTGTTCAATAGTTACCAATCACCCTGTATATCGGAGTGAATTATTGCAGAAATTTAGTTGCAAAAAGTTGACCAGACTTACATCGTAAGCCGGAATACATAGGTAGTTAATGAATGATAATCACACCAGTGACATGGCTCATAACTAAGCATACACACACGCCTTCACACATACTTCACGCTGGCGTCCTTATTACGACGACCGGCTGGTGTAATGGTTACATATATTGCCTTCTATGCCAGAGGTCCTGCGTTAGAATCCCGGCGGCGGCGGCGGATATCGGTGTGATGAACACAGATATTAGTCGTCAAGTCATGGATCTTTTACATTTATTTAAGTTGAAATTGTAAAAAAAATTGGTATTTATTCAATATTTATGTTTATACATATATTTCTTAAGTATATTAGATATCTAGTATTCATAACACAACTTCTTTAAGAAACTTAATTTGGGCTCGATAATGTTGTGTCCGAAATATTTATTTTATTTATTTATTTATTATCATTTATTATATTTACTCGAACTGACCGAATTTACTCAATGAATACTTTTAAGTAGTTTCTTTAAGTATAGAAACTAGTTCTCGTCTTAAGTTCTAAATTAAACTTCTCTATTTTAGTTAGTGGCAAGCGGCGTTGACATAAAAAAGACCTTATAAAACTATTTTAAAATTACCTTTCTCCTACAATAACTATCTCTGAAGCGTCTTGGTCTATAATAAACATTTTATTATTTTAAAGCCTATAAAATGCAAACTCATAAAACGTGAAACCATTAACTCGTCTTCTATCCACTATTTTATCGTAAAATAATATAAAACTGATCATACATAGGATTCATAAGGTTTTCATGATCAACTGTTAACAAAAATGGTTATCAACGAATGCAGAGCATTAAAAAACCGACTTCAGGTCAAAACTTTGGCTGAATTATAATGTCATCAACGTAAACATTCTCCGAAATAAAACATATTTGTATGAAGTACCTACTCAACCGATTTCGTAGAAGAATTTTCAAAATTTCAGAGGTTTTGTTAGCGTTTTTACGGGCGATAGGCTGACGCCCTGTCGCTGTAATAGTCTCTATCCATCATTATAAAACCTCCAAATTCGTCAAACGTGACATCAGATGGTTTGATAGCCTCTTGTGTTCTGCCTACCCCATAAGGGATACAGGCGTGAAGTTATGTACGTATGTATGTATTTTCAAAATCGATTCATAACTGTCCGAAATATCGTGTAACAAAGACACAAAAAAAAACCTACAGACGAATTGAGAACGTCCTCCCTTTTTGGAAGTCGGTTGATAAAATAATCCCGATAATAAGAATAACTTATAGAAAGGGTGGGAGTATTCATTAGTTACGTATTTAAGGTTTATACAGCCTGGTGAAATAAAGAGTCATGGTCTTTTCACATGTCAGCATTGATTGATGTGTTCGATAAAAAGTACTCGAATGAAGTCGTCAAGGTAACTGATGCTACTTAAGTTCCGAAAGGTAGTAAGAAGCTATACATTTTAATGGAATCTAAACCTTATGAGAAGAGGGTGGATTTCAAAGCACTGTTTAACATTTCGGAAAAATAGTGTTTCCTTTGCTTTGGTACAGATGTCTTACAACTTAGTTGGACCTAGCAGGCGATGGTCTTATAATACCCGCAGTTGGGTATTGCGCTAAAACCTTGCAGCACTAACATTCCCATGACGTCAGTCAGTATAGTTCAAAAGTGCTTACTTTTGATTGGCTGAAAATAAAAAAAATAATAAAAATACTGGGAATTCAAAGAATCCACTTCATTCTGAAGTTACAGTTATGACAGTCAATACCATTTTGCTTTAGGGTTATCATCATCAAAACTCCGTGTTATGAGCCCACTGCAGGGCTTTGAGTCCCTCCTCTGGGTGACGAAGAGGTTTAGGCCGTAATCCACCAAGCTAGCCCAGTTCTGGTTGGTGGATGTCAGAATTTACAGGCTGCCGAAATGGCTTCTGATAAACCCTAGCAACTACTGTATACAAGTATTCAGCAATCGGGACCGACTGCTTAACGTGCCCTCCGAATCACGGAATTCGTCATGAGAATTAAATGATCGGCGGTCACCGATCCTAATACCGGCTGCGCCGAGCGCGCTTAACCTGCGATATCGTTTGATATGCACAATATACCTACAAAAATACATCTACATACATAAATAACGCATGTGTCACGATTTATATTGAAACCAAACGTGCGAACTTTTTAACACCTACTGTGACGTCACAGCTGATAATTTGTGATGGGAAATATAAGCCTATTCAAAGAAACCTATACCGCTGATGAATTAAGAATGAAATCGATATTGTGATATCGATTTTCTAACAGACATACTGGAGACTGAAGCTAGCGGCGATAAACCTGGACGCTTGGTCGGGGTTTGGACACGCGAAGTATTTACGTTATCTATATAGATGTATGTCTGTAGTTATACCTAAAACACAAGCTATGTGATTGTGTTTGTAATTGTGATAATATAGGCATGTTTTGTTAATGCGCAGCTTCTATCTTCCGATTGAGTGTCGCCCCGATGATGATCCTTGGCTGATGTTTAGTGAGTATGCTTAATTTAACTGAGTGAGAAAGTCTAATGGCTGTCACGCACTCTCCACACTGTCAGGGAATACATTTATTAGACCAAAAAAAACGTCGATCGATAATTGTAGTAACATCCTAATAGAGCTTACCCTATTGAGTGCCAAAGGTTTCCTTGGCGACAAAAAAATATAAAAATAAAAATGTTTTATGAAATGAAATGAAAAAAGTTTATTTCAGGCAAAGATTATCCAAACACTTAGTATTAGTAAAAAACACAACTTAAACAACTACTAATGTTGGTAAAATTTAAAATGTTCATTTGACTGCACATGTACTGACATCCAATGTTCAGTTAAAGGACTGTCCGTCCTTGCCGCTATTACCTTCAAGAGAGTGTTAATGCAGCTGCGCACCCGCGTCCATAGCGAAGCAGCTCTCTTTCGAATAATGGCTTCTATTTGCCACACAGCAATTATACCCAAGGCGCTGCAGCGCCAAGGCAGCCCCATACGTTGATGTTATTGTTTGTATAGACGGTATTCACTTTTAAAATTTTTTTTATTAACCAAATTACCACAGGTTTTAAGTATAATGAGTCGAGTCACTTATAACAACGGTGTCTGAAAAGTTGAATATTAATTAAACATAAAATAATCCAATTAAAATCTTATTTTCTTTAATACTAGTTGCCACGTGCGGTTTTATACGCATAATTTTCTTACAAGTGGAATGTATATGTCTATACTCCATACTAACATATAAAGCTCAAGAGTTTGTTTGTTTGTTTGTTTGGTTGAAAGCGCTTATCTCAGAAATTACTGGTCCGATTTGAATAATTCTTTTTGCGTTGAATAGTCTATTTATCTTGGAAGACTATAGGCTATATTTTATCTCGGATTTCCTATGGGAACGGGAGTAATATTTTATGGATAAAATTACAAACCAAAAACCAAAAGGATTCATAAATATATTTCAAAACTCAACTCATAGTTTACGACATTCAATACAACAAATCCTTTATTATATTAGGCCAACAATTTATTTCTTATTTATAGATACTTAGAGTAGTTTAAAAACTATTTATTTCCAATAAATATTATTATTATGGCTATGAGGATAACACTTACTTAAACACTTAAGATATAACACGAACACAGATATCTATTCCCAAAACTAACTCCATTTTCAAACGTCTGATATAAAACATAAAGAAGGATAAAACTTTGTAAAACTACCCTCAGTTTGAATAAAAAGATTTCACTCACGTAACTTGTCAAATCTCAAGAGGGAGATAATATTAAATCGAGATAAGTAGAATGCAACTAAAAGGTCAACTTTTTGGGTTCATCTTAGTTCATCGCTATATAAAGTTTGAGTAAACTAAAAGGTGAGATTGACTTGATAAACTTACGAGTTATATTCGATAGAAAGAAGTTCAAAGTTACTCAAAGGGCAATTGACAGGGCTCTGTTCGGAGTTTCCGAGAAGTCGTTGTGGCGCGGCCGGTATTAGGATGGGTGACCGCCGATCATTTATTTCTCACGACTTCAGTGCTTCGGAGAGCACGTTAAGCAGTCGGTCCCGGGTGATGTATACTTGTATACAGTAGTCTTGAGGATTTGTCAGAAGCCTTTACGGCGCCCTGAAAATTCTGATATCCATCACCCAGCACAGGGCCAGCTTGGTGGATTACGGCCTAAACCTTCTCTTCACCCAGGGGAGAGACTCATAGCCCTGCAGTGGGCTCTGTCTGTTTATTTTCATTTCAAGTGGATGATACTATATAGTAGTCTATTGAGTAAGTTGAGAGGGTAAAATATTAAAATCCCTGCTGTGTTTTCTAATATAAGTAAATGATTTGGAGTTAACAGAACATGAGCTATTATTTGCACTATAAGTTATTTTAATACATTTCATGAATTGTCAAAAATCTGACAGGTCAGCTATGAACATTACTCTTTGATTCCTAAACTGGTCCGGCGAGGGTTCAAACCTGGGACCTCTCACAGCGCAACGGAAGAAATTCGCAGGAGAACCAAATAGCCGGAAGGTTTCAAAGTTAATGTGTCAGTCGTGTAGAACAGTTGGAAGCTGAGGCCGTGAGTTTCTCAACTGGCGATTTGATCATGCCGTCGTTAGGTGAAATTTGGTTGAATATGGGCAGCGTAGGACTAATATGAGCAGCGAGCGTCTTTAATCTTTTTAAGCTTTTACAATGACCTTAAAAACCATTCTATCGGAGATTCCAAAAAGTATTATAATATCGCCTAAATTAATAGAATATTGGGCCTTCCATGCTGGACTGGGAGCGAAAGAAAAACATAGAATATACCAGCTGCTTCTCTTCCCGGGCGTACTGTAAGAGTCAGTTAAGGGACGGAGGTTTTATTGGCGTTTTATTGCGGGCGATAGGCTGACCCCCTATCACTGCAATAGCCTCTCTCCATCATAATAAAACCTTCAAATTTGTCAAACGTGACATCAGATGGTGGTGTAGCCTCTGGTGTTACTACCCCATTAGGGATATAGGCGTGAAGTTATGTATGTATGGGGTTTTGGGGTTGTCACTTTACCCTTTTTTTCATTATTGGATACTTTTAACGTATAATAAATGCTGACACAGTTTCATATTCCACTTCAATAAAGAACTTAAAAATCTACGTCCAAAAAAGGCGAAACAATCAATCCATGTAACCAAAAATCTTGTAAAACATTGTGTCTCAATATTATTCCCCTTTCGATGCGTAATACCAATCAAGAACATAAGACCGCAGTAGCAGTAATACGAAAAGGCTTTCAACAAGGCTGTAATACAATTATGTTAAAGTGGTATAAATGAGCAGACGATTGAGAGAAACTGCGACCTCGTCTTGGCATCATAATTTAATAAGGGTATCTCTTATTTCGTGATATTTGTTTACTTATATCTGTCTGTGGATTTTTACGTTGTCGTTTCATACTGGGCTTAAGTGTTCGCATTGATTGGAAAAAATCGAGATTAATTTACTGAGTAAACTTAACCGAAAGTTACAGAAAGTATTACGCAACGCATGGTTACATAAGCGTAATACAATAGATACATAGCAAGTGGTGGTGTGCATGTGGCGGGAACACTACTATGTCCGCCTTGACTGAAGCGGGTCGGGAAAAGTGTAGTAATGTCTATTTATTTATTTATAGGGAATTTTGGTGAAAAATTAAATACCTACTTTTATTACATAATTATGATCAGAAGCAAGTACAGAGTGCTCTCCTTCAATATTTAAAATTCGTCACCAGTCACCTTACAAAGTTATTACATGAAAAATCCATGTCGCTGTTTCTAATATATATCGACGTTATTTTGGACAGCTTTATCTTACAGCAGATTTCGATATTCAATCCTGAATTTTATATACCTAATGTATGATGAAACTTCTCGGCTTTAATATGGTTTTTGTAGATCAAAAGGTAGTTTAAATTTATCTAACCTTAAACGTAGGAAGACAGAACCTTCCTGATGGGAATTTTGTTCAAGAAGATTTTTTATATATAAAAAAAGTTTCAGACGTTTGCTTTCCTTGCCTTCCTGGTTGTGTGACCATGAAGATCAACATAATATTCCACTTACGAGTGGTATCCATTCTTTCCGGCTTATAAGAACCAGGACCATTTAAAAAATCAAAGAACTATTTATATTTTAAGGACCAGGAATTTATTTTACACTTCATGTATTCAAAACAGGTACAAATAAAACTTGTATAAGCACGGCGGTCTTATCATTGTCAAAAGCAGGCAGTTTGTTGTATTTGTTCTTTTTGGATGTAAAGGAAAATCTATATTTTTTTAGGCTAAGTTTAATCTCACCTAACTGTAGGCGACGCCAAGGTCAGAGATAAGTATTACCTCATAATTTTCTATCCTCACTGGTCTTTTAATAAAATCAATTTACTGAGTATATAATAACAAAATATAAAAATATTAGTGTGCTGTTCAGTAAAAAAAAGATACAAAGTTGACATAAATTTGTGTTACAAACAAATATTTTAAAAGTCGAAAACAAAACAGAAAACTGTGTAAACCAGCCAGCCAAACATAAAAGCATCAACATCTCAATATCCTCTATTCCGTTCATCATTACTTCCAATTCGCTGAGCTTTTATTGATGAAATTTCAATTTCCTGTGACCCAAATAACAGAGGCTTCCGTTGACCAATTGCTCTTTACTGAAATGTTAGAGATGTTTGCTTTAACAATAAGGTAACTTTGCAATAAAGAACCGAAAGGTTAGGGTGAATGGCGATTTTGGGCCTTCTTACAAGGGTTAGGTTACCCAAATAAAGGTATTGATGATGTAGATAAAATAAGTTAACAATGCTGGCATTTTGCATACCGTAAATTAGGGCAAAATTGTACTTTGAAGCTAGAGATAACGGCAAAAAGCTAGTCTTTTTAAATTATATTCTTTTTTGAGTGGGAAATAGTATGTGGCTTGCCGGTGAAAAATAATATTTTGGAAATGGTGACTAAACCAGCTTTTTCCATCAATTTCGCCTGATATTAAGTGAAGGTAAGGATGAGGATAATAGCACACAGGTTGTAACTTTGTGTTCTGGAGGGAGTGTTCAGTTTGTGCCGGGAGTGGAGATTGCATAAGTTGTAAGTAACCATACCGTTACAAATGGCGCCCAATCTTTAAATTTTTATTGTTAAATAGGTGTAATAATTGTTATTGCGCCCAAATTACCTTTTTTTTGTGTGTTGTTTAATATTTTTTAAATATTGAAATAGTTTTTTTTTGTCAATGTTACAACTTTGCAGTTCCAAATTAAAATTTATTTAATTTGTGTACAACAACACACTTTACTTTGTTTATTGAACATTTTATTGTCAAATACTGTTTTGTTTTTATTGTTTGTTATAAACAAACTTGAAAATAAGAAGGAACTGACTCTTCATAAAATATACTGGAATATAATGGAAAGGTGGTGGCCAGCCACACGAACACTGAAGGCCTAGAACACCAAGAACAATCAGATTAATTCGAACTCAGATTAGTCGCCTTTTACGACACGCTTATCCATAGGTGGTAGGGCTATTCTAAACCGACCGATAGATTTGATCACCACTTGCAAACTAATTACCAAAATATTCCTGATTTAGCACATGATATGGTGAGTGCCATTGATTATTACAAACATTACTTCACGCCTGTATCCTTTATGGGGTACGCAGAACACTAGAGGCTATAAATCTATCTGATGTCACATTTGACAACTTTGGAGGTATTATAATAGTAAATGTAATTTATTCCCATAAAAGGGATTTACAAAGGGTACTGAAGCCTATACTTAATCCTATGTACCATTTTTTTTTTCGCATCTATTGCCGAACTGGGTGTTTGCCCGTACTTTAGCATACAGCGCCTCAAGTTGGATACATTATAGGTCAAAGTACACTGTTTGCCGAATGATTATTTACATACTATAACTATTTCACTTTAAAACTATTTAAACTTATACTTAACAGTTAGGTCATCTTGGTGTGTTTTAATTGAATGTTTTGTAGAATAAAGAGGTCCGTCGTTAAGATAGGTATACTTTTTCTTACCCGGAGGATAATCGTGTCTCCGTACGCATTTTCCGATCCATAATCTGATGTGAATTCAATTGCATGATTATTGTATAAAACAATCATTACAACATTATCATCTTTGAATAGTAAGGAAAATATAATTCTTTATGGTTTGTTTAGGTTATTTCATGTATTTCGATGAAAAGAAAATTTTCCTACAGCTAAAAGTTTTCGTTCAACTGTCCTCAGAAGAATCCAGGAATCAGGATTATGTGTTATATCTTAACTTTAGTACCTTCTTGTCAAGATTAAAAATAATTTGGAATACCTCTTTAACTCTTAAGGCAGTCAATGAATTAAAAAGGTGTCTATTCTATTCCTTTTACGTCTTTTAACATGTAAAAATCAAATGAACGGTTCAACAATGATAACGATTTATGGTCAGACAATGATTAGGCTTAAATTTAATTCGACGGTGTATTGTCAAAACGTTAAAGTTAGTAATCATTAAACAACATCAAACCGACTTATACGGTTGGAAAATTGGTTTATGCAATAATCCGCTTCAAATGGCGGTAACAGAATATCAGTGTTTTGCTCTGCAGAGCGAATAATCCGCATTTAGGCTTTTCGATGCGTTGGCGTTTAAACAGCCTTTAGGCTTACAAGTGGTATGTATGTATGTATGTGATGAATACTGATATATTCTCTGAAATTCTGATTTCGTTTTTTTTTACATAAAAATTATGAAACAAATAAAAAATTACATTTGCTGAGTTTTTTTTTTCAATGTTACCTTGTGAAAAGTGATTATTTAGATTACCGTGTTACACGTGTATCTACGAAAAACCTATTTACTCGACACTTGAATGAACGAGACTTCCGTAGTCATGGAAACAGAAGGCAGAGAAATGATAATGAAAATATTTGACATCAATACACTTGATGTGTGAATATCACAATCAATGCTGAAAAGATTGCTATAAGATGAAATAAACGAAGTGGTCTTTCAAATGTTCTTTTCATCTTGTTTTTGCTAATGATACCCTAGATATGTCTTAGAAATGTATATTTTATTTATTTATACTTCAAAAGAGGGCTTAAAGCCTTATGACATTATCTACCAGCGAACTGTTTATTCTTTCTCAAAACATTCAAACCTTAACATAGTTTAAAAGACACCAGAACTAACAGAGCGTTCTAACTAAGAAAACTGTATTTTTAGTATATTTTCATTTTATATACACCTGATTTTTTAATGGTCAGATAAAAGTTATCTAATGAATACCGTATTATTCGCCTGATTCAAGCTCATCTCGAGTTTATTGTGATTCCATGTTATTGTCATACAATTATAAAAAATTGTAAAACAAAAAAAAACCGCCGAGTAATAAATAACCCTTATAAAAAAAATAGCCCTTAAAAGATATGCCTCCACTGTAGTTAGCTCCACTTGTGGCAGCGTTTCTATCTCACGGCTTTTCGTCCAATAAGAAGGAATTTTATCATTCAATTTATCGTAAAAGCCTCTTAAATCCCTTTTATAAATCTACTCTCCGTCGTTCGGAAGATCATCAATTAGGAACATAGTATACGAGCCACATCCCGAATTGAGCAGTATAATGTACTAGCTTTATCCCGCAACTTCGTATGCGCTTAACTACCCTTCTCGTGGAAATTTCAGAAACTATACAACCAGACACCCACTGAAAGAACCTTTATACCAAGTATTACACCCATGCACTCAAGGAATAAGTTTTTTTCATACAAACCAAAAATCATATATTTCCCGTCACGTGGGAATTTTGGGAATTCTTTTCGTAGCCCAACCAGTCACTCTTTGAAAAACCTTCATGCCAAGTATCACATCCGTACACTCAAGGAATAAAATTTTTCATACAAACTAAAAAATCCAACCCCTTCCCGTGGGGATTTCGGGAATTCCTTCCATAATACAAACAGACACTTATTGAGGAACCTTTATATCAAGTATCACATCCGTGCACTCAAGGGATGGGATTTTTTCATACAAACTAAAACATCATATATTTCCCATTCCTGTGGGAATTTCGGGAATTCCTTTCATAACACATCCAGACACACATTGAAAAACCGTTACACCAAGTTTCACATCGGCGCACTCAAGGAATAAGATTTTTCATACAAACTAAAAAGTCCTATATTTTCCGTTCCCGTGGGAATTTCGGGAATTCCTTCCTTAGTGCACCCCTACATCCCTTAAAGAATGTATGTTCCAAATTTCAGCTCTCTACGCCCAGTAGTTACGGCTGTACGTTGTCTGTCAGTCACTCAGTCACTCAGTACCTCAGTCACTCAGTCAGTAACGGAACAGTTTTATATATATTGATTGATTGTTGATGGTGATGATAGTTTAAGGCAATTGTAAAGAGAAAATAGTGTCGGATTCATTATATGTTTGCTTAAATTAAATAAACAAAAAACTACAGGACCTGCACAAAACAAAACCACCTATGAAAAGCTACATTTAACAGAAATAACTCCAGTGTTTAAGAACAGCCTACAAGACTAATAAATAATGAAATCATCGATACATCAATGAAGAGTGACATAATTGATATTCATTTATGTGAGATGACATCGTGAGAAAGAACCATCGAACTCGTCGAACTGTTTGACAATTTTCTAACAATTTTGGTATTCTACTTAAAGCAACATCTGTGAGCTCGACGACGAAATCTTTGCCATCTCGTCGACGAGCACAGCGCTGTTATTTGAGTTACACCCGTAGCTCTGCAGGAGCCGCGCTTAGGATAGGAGATATGTTTCCACACAGCTCTGTAAATAACTAAAGTAACCATATATACATAACTTCAGGCCAGTATCCCTTATGGAGTAGGCAGAAAACCGGAGGTAATAAAACCATCTGATGTAACGTTTGATTATTTTTTCATAGCATAGCTTGTGATATGGGATACCATGTAGCGAACTAGGGAGGAATCTAGAATATAAATAGATAAACACCCAGACACGGAACATTTTTTTTCTTGTTCCGTGTGGGAATCGAACCCGTGACCACTGGCGTCTGAGGAAGACAGGTTTACCCCATCGCCACTGTGGTCGTCGGGATAAAAGTCAAAGAACCAACAAGGAACACAAAGTGGACCTTCCGGCAATAAAATAAAAACTACATTTAACTGCAATTCTTTCGTACTCAAACTTTATACCTTATACTTAATATTGTACTTCGCAAACTTGCTGAAATACCGGGTCTGTTCTTTACGACTATTATAAAATATTCTGGAACAGAAAGTACATACAGCTTTTACTTAAGGGCACCAACATTTTTCTGCCAGGATTTTCGAGACCCTCCTTTTTTGAAACAGAATATCTTGATTTATTTTACTCAACATTTAAAATTGTATACAGGGTGACTGGTGACAAATTTTAGATACTAAAGGAGAGCACTCTGTGTTCGACTTTGATCATAATTATGCAATAAAAGTAGGTACTTAATTTTTCACTACAATTCCCCATAAATAAATACTACTATGTTACTATTTACTCAACATACAGCTGATCAATCCTGGCACGTGACCTAGCATGCAGATCGCTGTCAACGCTAGCGTAACCATACGTAGCGTAATCAGATCATTAACTTTCGGTTTTTACTCAGTAAAAAATTAGTATTTATTTTTTTAATATTTTTTCTCTTTATGTATGATCTCAAACTATCACATCCTTGAATTTCAAAAGTGATCCACCAGTCACCCTGTATATCCAAAAAATATAATTTAAACCCCTAATTTCATTAGAAAAGATCGTTGAAAGTTGTGCCTGGCGACCATTTTAACGACATTTGTGTGGGTGTCAGAAATATTTATTTATTATTTATTTATTTATTTGTCCGTGATCTAAAACGCTAATAAAAAAATATCGATTTATGAATTTATAATGAATGTATATATTTAAATTAGTTATTTTATCGCATTGGGCATGACCTGTAAGGATAGATATATGTGTCGATAAATAAATAAATAATATAGGTTCCCCCTTAGCGAACTAGGGGGAAACCTTCCCATACAATAAATAAGTTTTGCTTAGTTTGGCCAGGAAGTTTGTGTGATTGTTATGAGATTTTATTAAAAGAAAACAAGGAGAACCAACAGCTATGTGACAAAAGAATAACAAGTCGAATAACAGAGTAGAGCTAAGTAAAGGTTCTTAAAAAACATAAAGTATAAATGTAAAATCCAAAAGCTACCAGACAGTTTCGCTTCGTTTTGTGTTAATAAAGATGATTGATCACTCTTACAACTGTCAAACTGCGGCCTGTCACTCGAGGCACCCGTGACCTGGTGTCGGGAAAAGCATCGAAATTTCTAGTTAAAATGTAACGCGGTCAAATAAGTTATAATTACTCTTACTTAGGTTTTCACGAAAAATACTTTGTGCCGCTTCGTTCAGATTCGTAAGTCTTTAGGCTTTTTAAATTGGACCTGTGTGCTGCTGATCCATTTGTCCGGAGCACTTAAAACGGATTTTGTGTTTAAAAAACTGCTCATAGAAATGAATTTCGAATGCAAAATATGAGATTAGATGCCTATAAAAGAAACCCAAAATTGGTTTGCTAAAACCATAGTGAAATTTGTTTAAAAATAAAAATAATCAGGTTTACAGCATACATTATAGGGATGTTTTTTTTTTTAATTTAAAGTCTAAGCCCTTGTACCCAATAATAAGCACAATCTTTCTTGATGGCATTGGAATGGAATCCCCAAGGAAAGCGTAAGCGTGGCCGCCCAAAACAGACCTGGAGGTGGACGATCATCACAGAGGCGACGAAGATAGGGAAGACCTGGAGCGAAATGAAGCGCGAATCTCAAGACCGAGCGGGATGGCGAAGCACTGTGGAAGCCCTCTGCCCCAACTAGGGGACATAGGAACTTAAGTCATGGGAAGATGAAATCAAAGTTAAAAGCACTTGGGCTAAGGAAAGAACTGGTTCTTCATAAAGTATTGCCGGAACACATCACCGCCGGCGCGGAAACATTGGCGCCAGATTTTATATGAAGAGTCGCTAGCCAGTCGGACCCACCACCCAGCAAATTTCTCCAATTGAACCAATCGTACTCATACACTCCCATTCACCATCGGAAATTTAGACAGACCTTCCATCCCTGTATAGTGGACATTCCAAAACGTCGAACAAAGCGTTTCAATGGTTCCTTTTTGGTACGTATCACCAAGGTGTGGAACAAACGGCTTGCGTCTGTTTTTCTGGTATTATATCAAGCTTCGAGTTAATAGATTTCTCGTAGATGCACTTTCCACTAAGGCCCAACGCTGCGTCACGCGCTTGTACCTACCGTACGTCCGTATCGTACGCGCCTACAGCAAGCGTGACGCAATTTCGCAAGTAAAATTTCATTAGTGTGTTTGTGCAGTCGTCTCAATGGAATACTTAAACTCTTACTATTTAAACTTCGATAAAAATAAGGTTTAAAGAACATTATTTCTCATAAGATCATAGTTAGGCCGTATACAGAAAGAAAGCTGGAAACTTATAAGCGCTTACCGGCGCTTGACAGCGCTGGTCCGTTCTACACAAAGGAAGCAGGTTGAAGCAGACCAAGCAAAATGTCGGACTCATCGGACGATGAGTTCCCAGCGCTGACCAGCGCGTGTTGAAGCTTGTCGGAACTTGTCGGCACCGTTCAGTGCTTATCGGCGCGCGTTCATATATTTTCCTGCGCGGGTCACCAGCACAATTTAAAAAGAAAGTATTACCTATATCGATATTTTGATAATAGGAAATGATACATATGCTAATTGTTATTGATATTTTGAAAATGGTGTTTTAATCTAAATTTATATGACTCGAAAGAGTTAATTTCTTTTAAGTTATTTGGTAATTTATTATCAAGTTGTGCTCCAATAAAACTGTAGTTTTTCCGTAATTTGTGCGAATTTCAGGTAAATGAATCTTGTTTCTGTTTCTTATAGAGTATTTATTTAGCATTTTATTAAAACTTATACTAGATTGGATTGAATTAGTTAAAATATTTCGTATGAAGATGCAAGTTTTGTAATTATATAGTTGTTTTCCAATTTAAGAGTTTTGTATTCTGATATATTTGAACAGATGGAGTCTCAGATGGAAAATCGATGCAGGATGTATGGGCGTGAAGTACACGCGGCAGCTACCCAGGTCCCACGCGCGCGTACCGCGTGCCGTATGTCCTTACCCTACGCGCGCAGCTACGTCCGTAGCAGTTTTATATGAATACTTGCATAGACACGAGTTGGCCCTAAGGGCACATAAAAGACAATCGTCTCATCCTTTGTATATAAAAGTAAAGAGGCTTTTGTAGCTCACTGTACATACAGACTATAAAGAAAGAGGTTAAGTAAGCACTTAACCACACACCCTTACTTAATAACTCCGCTTGAGAGCCAAGTACCCAGACTTGGAAGTTATACAGTAACATCGTTTTGTTAGACTTTTAAGTTGGTTTTAGTAATCTTAGATATTCCAATGGACGTAAAATTTTGTATTTGGGAAAGCAGTAACTTTTGTATCATGAAAATTGAATTATTTAAACTTTACGTAATTTAAAGGATCCAGGTATTTTATGATTTAAATCAGGATAAATGTTAGTGTGCAGTGGAACAGTAGTCAGCAAATATTTGGGAAGATGCAGGTTTTGTTCGTGAATTTTGGAAATGCCGGACAAATCATGCAAGGGCCAAATGCTCTTTATATGCTTACTACCCTTGTAATAATTTTATTAGATTAGAATTTCAGGATAAAAATTAGCCAATGTGCTATTCCAGATTGTATTTTATCACTATGTCAAATTTCATCCAAATCCGTTGGGCCGTTTTGCCATGATTGAGGAACAAACATCCATACATCCAAACTTTCACATTTATAATATTAGTAAGTAAGATACAATAACTCGGTATTCTTATAAGTATGTATGTTTTGACTGCAAAGTAAAATAACGCATAACCTTTTTATTATATCACACATGACGTATAGATTGAGAATAGAAAAGAAAAATTAAGTTTTTGTATTGGTATTTAGTAAATAAAAAAAGAATAATAGTTACTACACCGGTTTTGTGGGCGACAGGCTGGCTGACCCCCTGACACTGCGATACTCTCTCTTCATAATTATAATACCTCCAGAGTCAAACGTGACATTAGATGGTTTTATAGCCTCTGGTGTTCTGCCTACCCTATAAAGGATACAGGGGTGAAGGGATGTATGTAGTTATTACATATGCTATCAGCCAGGTTTGTAGTAGTGTTTTTAAGGTTTCTAAATACATTATATAGACATCTTGCATCTCCTTTTATACCACCGATCTATTACACAAGATCGCGGCTTAAACTTTTGATATCTTTTAAGTTACGTAATATACCTTTCCGTCATAAAACCGCATCAAATCAAACGGTTTAAGTTAAACTTAAAAGAAAAGAGAACCTAAATCTTTTTGATAACTCTAACTTAAAGAACTTTTAACTTAACTTACTTAATGAATATATGAATATTTTAAGATTGCGAACTTAACGATGCTTAAAGTCTGAGTAAGAAGTAAATAAATCCTTTTTAACTTCTAACTATAAAATTAAGAAACTCATAAAACCTTTGCTTAAGCAACAATCTTAAACTAAAGTGTTAGTTTTAATTTCCCTTTTTATAACTAGATTAGTTCTTTTCTTTTCTTCAAAGGGCAACCTAATGAGTCTAGACTCTAGACTATTTGTGTATTTCAATTGCAATATAAAGCCTGGACTGGGAGCAAAGCAAAAACATAGAATGTGCCAGCTGCTTCTCTTCCCGGGCATACAGTAAAGGACAGAGGTTTTTGTGGGCGATTGGCTGAGTCCCTGTAACTGCAATAGTCTCTCTCCACCATTACAATTCCTGAAATTTGTCAAACGTGACTTCAGATAGTTTTATAAACTCTGGTGTTCTGCCTACGCCATAAGGGATACAAGCGTGAAGTTATGTATGTATAGAAAAAGTCATTCTGCGGGGCTAGCATGCTACCGTCGACAACGATAAATCCGGCCTTTTATTGATATTTACTTAGAATTTGGCACATACGGTATGTATTTTTTTAAGAATATTGCATCTGTGGTTCTTTGGGCTTAATCATGGTATCAAATCGAGTAATTCTATTTATTATGGGGCGCATGTAAGCTAACAAAAAAATATTTATCTTGTCGATTTGAGTATTTATCGATGGTCGCATGCTAGCCCTGCTGATGTATTTTTTCCTGTGTATATCAGTCGATATAGTGGGTTGCTCAAGGTTTCGTTCGACCGTATCAGGACTAGAATGGTTTGAAAATTGATTAAGTACTACGGTAGGGTAATTCTAAGTCGACCCTCTAGTAATTATACCTGGAAATAACTGAGTAAATATTTTGTAGGCTGTTTCTTCTTTTGCTCCGAATGTGTGCAAAATTCAGTCCAGTCCAGTCATTATCAGTTCTGTCAATTCATTGTGAAAGAGCAATAAGCAGTCAATTTCAAGGGCGTGGGGCCATCACTAGGAGCCGCGCCTGCCGCTCAGCGATTCATATTTGCTCTTAAAATTATATCCATTATGGTTCATTCATTATAGAAAATAATGCCGGTTAACGGCACGGCACCGCTGCCCCGCTGCCACGCGGCGCAGTGCCGTACGGTGCAAATCAATATTTTCTATAATAGCAGCCTTTAATTTTAAACAGGGAATAACGGAACGACTTGTGTAGCGGTAACATACATTGCCTTCTATGCCAGAGGTCCTGGGTTCGAATCCCGGCTGCGGCGGATATTGATGAACACAGATATTAGTCGTCAAGTCATAGATGTTTATATGTTTATTTAAGTTTATTCTATTAAAAAATATGTATTTATTAAATATGTATATTTATATATTTCCTAAGTATATCAGTTATCTAGTATCCATAACACAAGTTCTTTAAGAAACTTAATTTGGGCTAGATAATGTTGTGTGAGTGTCAGAAATATTTATTTCTTTCATTTCATTTCAATTAGTTAAATACACGTGGCCACATGACTTAAAAAGCCACTGAAAAGTTTAAAAATCGGTTATCTCTGTTGAGGCTTCTAAATAGACTTAAGAGAGACTTAAAAGCTCAATGATATAATATCACTATCAGCTTCACGCGGTCTCTACACTTCACTATTGATCGCATAAGATAATAATAAATCTATCTTTACTTCTATACTAATATATAAAGCAGAAGAGTTTGTTTGTTTGAACTCGCTAATCTCAGAAACTACAAGTGGGATTTGAAAAATTCTTTTTGCATTTGATAGCCCAACTCTTGAGGAAGGTTATAGGCTATATTTAATCCCGAAATTCCCTCGGGATCAAAAGTTACGCGGGTAAACCGCGCGCGGTGGTTAGTAATATTATACAAAGCTGAAGAGTTTGTTTGTTTGAACGCGCTAATCTCAGAAACTACAAGTGGGATTTGAAAGATTCTTTTTGCATTTGATAGCCCAACTTTTGAGGAAGGTTATAGGCTAGGTATATTTTATCCCGAAATTCAGACGGGATCAAAAGTTACGCGGGTAAAACCGCGCGCTTTGGCTAGTAATATTATATAAAGCTGAAGAGTTTGTTTGTTTGAACGCGCTAATCTCAGAAACTACAAGTGGGTTTTGAAAAATTCATTTTGCATTTTTGGCTGGCCACTACATTCAAGAAGACTTTAATCCGATCGGAAGTAACAGTGATAAGAGCGTCTAAACAAACAACCCAAATTGACCTTGATATAAAGTCTTAAAGTCCTCATAAGTCTTATCATATTAGTAGGTATAGATTTAATAGATTTTTTACCCGCATCACTTTTATTCTGTTGGAAATTTTCTTTATAAAATAAAGTAAACTTCCAATAACCTTAAAAAAATGAAAAATGTGATAAATAAAAATTACTCGACCAGGATTCGAACCTGGGACCTCTCGTTTGCCGGACGAGTGCTCTTCCGCTGAGCAACCGGGGCCTGGCGGTACGCCTCGAAATTACTTCTCACATTTTTGTTTTTACGTTATATTGCTAACTTAGCTCCATCTTATGGTATAGCTTTGCAGCTAAGACCACCCGAGACCAATTTCTTTACAGAAATTGTGAATCCCAGTTAAAGTGAAGCATTGCAATGTTATAATAATGTTTTTAAGTTTTTGTATTTAAAATGCTTAATTATTCTTAAATAAAAATAATTGAGCATTTTAAATGCAAAAACTTAAAATCATTTCCAATAACCTTTTCTCAGAAAGGTGTATTTTAAAAACAAGCATATTTTTCTAATTGCGACCGGAAGCTCCATCGTTCAAAAAAACAAACTTCTAATCTTTTTAGTATAGCTTAAATTGGACAAGATCCGATTAATTTTGTCAAATTATTCATTTAAACTTAGAACAATATGCGAACGAGCACGGGTTGGTGGTTGCAAAGTTATAACTAGTTCACAGAGTAATTCGGCATATTCTAAACTAGAGCGAGTTCAAGTAGTGTTTCCTACATGTACGAGTAGATAACATGCGGTTACCTTTGAAATTCGCACTTGAAATTAATTAAGGTAACAGACAGAGAAATTATTAATTATATTCTGGACTGGGAGCGAAAGAAAAACATAGAATGTGCCAGCTGCTTCTCTTCCCGGGCATACTGTAAAACTCAGGGACGGAGGTTTTATTGGAGGTTTTCGTGGGCGATAGGCTGACCACCTATCACTGCAAGTCTCTCTCCATCATCACAATACCTCCAAATTTGTCAAACTTGACATTAGATGGTTTTATAGCGTCTGGTGTTCTGCCTACCCCATTAGGGATACAGGCGTGACGTTATGGCAAATTAAGGATAATATACAATGTATCAAAGTTTTCTCTTTTTATAATTAATTATACTAATATAATAAATGTAGACGGTTCGTTTCTTTGATCTCATTTATTTCCGATAATATAAGTCCGATTTTAAAATAAATTAAAGCCGATGTGTTGAGAAAAGCTATTGGTTGAATTTTGTCAAAACTTCATAAGGGATCCAAAGTGAAGTGGGTGAAACTGCAAGCCACATATTTTTAGGCAGTGCCACCTAGCATTTTTACTCAATAAGTATCATAACTTTATCATACATAAGAAAAGGTATGTAATTTTTTACAAGGAAATTAATAATATATTCAGTAGCATATTAATATTAAAAAAAGAGTGACCGACCATACTATAAATTATGAATTAATTCCATTATATTAATCAACGAATGCAGAGCATTAAAAAATCGAATTCACGACAAGACTTAAGCTAAGTTGAGAATGTCATCAATCATACATATTTTTTCAAAAGTTTGAAATTTTCAATGAAGTACTCAACCGATTTCGATGAAATTTAAATGGGACCAACTATGAGGTATCCTCATCAATTCATAAATGTCCGAAATATCGTGTAAAAATAACACAAAAAAAAACATACAGACGAATTGAGAACCTCCTTCTTTTTTGGAAGTAGGTTGAAAATTAAGACGACTACAAGGTTCCCCCAGTTCGCTACATACAAGGGATACCCATATTACAAGATAAGCTTAGTTTTACACTATTTAAATTTTAATTATTTACCTAACTAAACTACATTTATTCACACAATGCTATAGAAATAATACCGTTTCCTAAACCTTTGCCTCCCATAACCTCACACCACAAACTATTGGCATACGTTTTCGCAGTAGGTACGTGATATTTGCTCGTAGACTGACAAGCAGACGGATATGATTGATAGCTTTCATAACTGTCAACGCGGCGTCAGCCGACTGTCACTCATAGATACGGTGTCTGAGAAAGCATCGGAACCACAGACATACATCTACATAAATTACGCAAGTGTCACGATTTGTTTTGAAACCGCCGATGAAATCGATTATTAAGAACGATATCGATATTGTGATATAATTTTTTTGCGGTATCTGTGTAGGTGTAGGTATGTCTGTGATCGCAACATTGAGTTTATATTATATGTATTATGTATGTGGAGATATACTTATTCTAGCTTTGAAGAGATGCTTCTTTGCTCTCATTACAAACTGCTGAGGCTACACCTACCTCCACAAATGTCTTTACAATCTTGTGTTTTGACTAAAGAGTGCTGGCAGTTTATTTCCGCCGGCATTTTTCCTCTCGGTCTACCTTGGGTTCTAATTTTAATTAGGCAATTATCATCTTCATGAGCCGAGCGACGAACACTGCATGACGGAGGCCTCTCCCAGGATTCTTCACGTCGCCCGGACCCACGCCCTTATCTACCATTTAACCATCACAGATTATAGAATTCCCTTTCGTCCGTAACAGGATTCATCCTCCTCCTGCTAGAGCTTGCTTTAGTGTGTGCCAAAGATTTTTCCTTAGCGGAAAAACAAAAAAAATACTTTATGTACCTAATTCCTAACCTACTTTACAAAGGTAATTGTGTGTGACTGAAAAACTTTATAATTTTTTGATTGTTTTTTGTTTTTGTCATTATGATTTGTGAAAATAAATATTTTTTTCGTTCTTTCTATTGTAGAGGCCCTAATTTCCCATCTTTTATCTTCTTCATTACGTAACTTTGTATTTACAAGGTCTGTTTACATTATCCACTACATTGTTTATATTTATACATACTCGTACATACATACATAACACCACGCCTGCTTCCCTTATGGGGTAGGCAGAACACCAAAGGCTGTAAAACCATTTGATGTCACATTTGACAAATTTGGAGGTATTATAATGATGGTGAGAGACTATTGCAGTGACAGAGAGTCAGCCTATCGCCCGCAAAAACGACAATAAAACCTCTGTCTCTTAACTGGCTTTTACAGTATGCCCGGGAAGAGAAGCAGCTGGCACGTTCTATGTTTTTCTTTCGCTCCCAGTCCAGCATAGAAGGTTTATAATCATCACATATGTACCTAGGCTCCATTATACCTAAAAATCTCAAGTTTTATTAACAGTTAGTTACATTTAATTCATTACAGACATATGGGTAACTCTGGAATATACAAATAGAAGTAACATAGCTTCCTTTGAATAACAATAAACAAAGTAAAATTTCATTTCATACTCAAAGAATTCCAGATACTACTGATTCCAACGGCTTACGGATAAACCTCGTATTTTACCGATTGAAGATCAAACACAAAGGATATTCCTGCGTAGTTTATTCCAGAAACTTCCTGTTTCTAACAAAAGAGATTTCCGTAATACCTAATATATATGGCTAGTAATATGGCTGCGACGTATAATTGGGCAAAAGTTTAACCAACCTTGTTTGTTTATATGGCATTGCTGATGAAATTCTGAATTAAGTACTAAACTACGTTGATTAACAAATATTATGTGAAATCCTTATATAAAATATATTATGTTATATTATAAATATTGACGACCAATTTGGCGGTGGGGTAAACCTGTCTACCTCAGACGTCAGTGGTTGCGGGTTAAATTCCCGGACGGAACAAGAAAAAAAAAATGTTCCGTGTCTAGGTGTTTATTTATTCATGTATTTATATTCTAGGTTCGCTACATGGTATCCTATAACACAAGCTATGCTTAATTTGGAGCCATGTAGTCTGTGTGATTGTCTGGGGATTTTTTTAAATTTTTTTATTACAATTGGGGTTATATTTATTGAGGACTCATTATAAAATTACCTTTAGTATCGATTTATTTTTGAAATAGTAGTTAAGTTTAGCTGTTCCCTTAAAATTTAATTTCGATATAAGTGCTCATCTCTTTGTCGAATGTAATGATAACAAGTTCGTCACCAAGGATACTATCTTTTTGCTATCTGCAAGCGAGTCTCGACCAACTAGCATTTAATCGGTTTGCCATGGTGGGTCATGATTCAATGGGTTAATAGTACCTAATTTTCATACCTGACTGTTTTCAATTACGAGCAAACGTGAAAAATTTCAGGTGTGTTTAATATTAGACCGAAAACTTAAGTCAGTGTGTCACATATACAGACTGTAAAGAAAAAGATTAGGCGTGTAGGATGGCTTAGAACGCGGCATTGACAGCGAAAGCATTTTATTACATTTCAATAGATTGGCCATAGCAACATTTTAACGTTTGGTGGCGCCACTTATTATTGGTGGCGCTAGCACAGACCAGGGTTAGCGTTAAAACGCAAGGGTTAAGAGATAACACGGGTTAATTTGATAAGTTGTCTTGTACCATCTAGGTTAAGCAGTTTGGCCCGAGTTAAACCGCAAAATATTCCCTTCAAGATGACAAGGTTAAGCCGCTAACCCGGGTATTGTCAAAACTTTTAATGACAGATGTCCAGTTGTAAATATAGTTTGGTTGGTATTGTTAAAATTGAATAACCTAGAGCAATTTTTGGTTGGTGCAAGACGTTGCCCGAGATAAAAAAATAAGCATTTAACTTGAGTTAGTAGTCGTTGTAAGTTATCATTTTAACCCTGTTTTTCGTGCAAATGGGCCTTAGGTATTATTGGCAATAACAACTTGAAATGAGTGATAGAGTATCAATGGCTTTCGCCATTTGATCACAGAAAACTGCCGGCTTAAATTCCTACGCATATTATATTTATTGTAAACTCCACGTATCTGCTGTGTTTATATTATTTCCTGCAAACTCACAGGTAACGTCAAGTGAACTTTAGTTTATAATTTGGATAACTTAATTATTGTGATACTTGATAGACTTCTTGATTCACATATTTCGTCGAAAACTATCAAACATGCTAGCAAGTGTTGGTTTTTGATGATTTTAGTTAGTGGTTCGTTAATTCGTTATTATTGTAATGTAAAATAAGCAATCTTTCTTTCACATATGAAAACCAATATTTATCAACAATACATACATACATAACGTCACGCCTGTATCCCTTATGGGGTAGGCAGTACACCAGGGGTTACAAGACCATTGATGTCACTTTTGACTTTGGAGGTATTACAAAGAACGAGAGAGACTATTGTAGTGACAGGGGGTCAGCCTATCGCCCACAAAAACGCCTTTTAAACCTCTGTCCCTTAATTGACTTTTACAGTATGCCCGAGAAGAGAAGCAGCTGGCACATTTTACGTTTTTCTTTCGCTCCCAGTCCAGCATGGAAGCAATTTTTTTTTAGGCTGCATTATTTTTCTCTCAACAATAATAATCAAAAACCACTATAGTGCATAGTCTACCTCAAGCACAAAAGCGCCGCCAAGCGGAAAAAAAGCTTGCATTCCGAACTCCCTATAATGTTGATGTGTCCTGTCTGTACTTGTACATAATACTTTATAATCTGTGGCTTGGAATAGCCATGCCCCTAAATAAACTTGTAAAAAGCGACAAATCCGAGTGACTCCTGCTTGGTAGTAGAGGATAGGCTAGCGACTTAAATCGGTCGCAAAATATCACCACACTGAATTCCCGAAATAAAGATACAAACATGTATCCCTTAGGTATGTGGTAGTCAGAACACCATAGGCTTTTGAGGTAGGCAGAAACCATCTGAGGTCTCATTTGACACATTTGGAGGAATTATAAATATGGATTGCATCTTTCCTACTGCAGTGACGGGGGTTACTATCGCCCACAAAAAAGCCAATAAAACCTCTAGCACAGTATTGCTAAATCTTCTTATTTTATGCTAAACATTATTTTATGCTACAATATCTATGTAGGTATATATATATAGTGCATGTATGTTTATTTTAGTAATTGTATATATTTTTAAATTGTGAAATTTTAAATTTTAAATTTTTCTTAGATATAATTTAACTTAAGCCCGGCGACAACTGAAAATCAGCGCGGTGCTACACTTTTTCTGCAGCAACGCTTAGGTATGCTGAGTTGAAGCCTTTTGTTTCCTGTATGGTCTATGAGATTTATTTATTACTTCTGCTATCTTTTAAATCCATAAAATGTATATACTATAATGTTCCAAATTGTAACTGTGTATATGAAGGAAACAATAAACGTTTTTTATCTTATCTTATCTTTATTTAATCCCATAAACTAAGAAATAACCATTGAATTGTTCTACTTACAGTTACAAATTCCCTTCTAAGTAAAACCCATGGCTGTGCCGAATGAAACGATTAAAGGAGGCGGATTAAGGTAAGCGGATTTTGAGGAATATAGCGATTTACTTTTTATTATTTTGATGAAGTACCTCCGAAACTAAGAGCTTTACATTTTAAGTGTTTTATATATTTTACGACAGGTAACGTGAAGATGAATTTCGCTTTCTGCTTTTGTTAAAAGAAAAACATTTTGCTATGGCAACTATGAAAACGTAGTTAAAATAGATTTATTTTATTAATTTCTTTACCCTTTATTTTACACAATTTTTTTTTCTTCTATGCGGACTGGGACCGAAAGAAAAACATAGAATGTGCCAGCTGCCTCTCTTCCCGGGCATACTGTTAAAGTCAGTTAAGGGACAGAGGTTTTGTTAGCGTATTTACGGGCGACAGGCTGACCCCCTGTCACTGTAATAGTCTCTATCCAACATTATAATACCTCCAAATTCTTCAAACGTGACATCAGATGGTTTGATAGTCCCTGGTGTTCTGCCTACCCCATAAGGGATACAGGCGTGAAGTTATGTATGTATTTACACAAAAATAAATCCAGAATAAAAAAAACACAAATAAAAGAACACATTATGTATAAATGGCGGCCTTATCGCTTGGAAGCGATTTCTACCAGGCAATCCAAATAAAGATACAAACGGCAGATCATAGTATAAAAAGGATTTGTGTGATATCGTTAATAAATCTCTAATCTCTAATAAAACAAAGTCCCCCGCCGCGTCAATTAAACCTCTTTCACCTAACTGACTTTTACGGTATGCCCGGGAAGAGAAGCAGCTGGCACATTCTATGTTTTTCTTTCACTCCCAGTCCAGCATGGAAGAAAGGTTTTTGATGGTGTCTTACGCAAACCCGGGTACAGCGGCACAGCAATGTTATCTACGAGTGTAATAGTTTTTCAAGTAACACTTTCTGACTGTGTACATAAATTAAGTATAGAGTAAGCTTGAACTTCAAGAAGGACATAGTAAAATTATTTATCCAATCGCAATTGGCGCCAACGCTTATGTATGGTAGTGAATCTTGGGTATGTCAGAAGAGACATGAAAGCAAGATTAATGCTGTGGAGATGAGAGCGTTGAGAAGCACGTTGGAGTGAAACTGAGTGATAGGGTGCGCAATAGTGAAATAAGAAAGAGATGCGGATTGAAAGAAGATGTAGTGACTAAGATTGAAAAGGGTATGTGAATATAAGTGAGTAAGGAAGTGTGTGAGTGTGAAGTAAGGATGAGTGAATGTAGATTTAGGAAAGAGGTGTACAGAGCAAGAATGGATGGTGCTGTCGGAAGGGGCCGCCCTAGGCGAACGTACGCCGATCAAATTGGCGACGTTCTTAAAAAGGGCCTAGTTAAAAGTACCCGTAACCGGCGATCATGTATGAAAAGATTAATGAACGTTGAGGAAGCGAAAGAGGTATGTCTGGATCGAAGCAATTGGTGTTCCCTTGTCTCTGCCTACCCCAAAGGGAGACAGGCGGCGTGAGGTTATGTATGTAATTACTGATATTCACGCGGTCGAAGCCGCGGGCAATAGCTAGTAATTTATAAAATAATCTTTTAAAATAGTGTCAAATCTTTTCATAATTAATAACATAAATTCACACAGCAGTACGAGCACAGAACTTTGTCGACCCGTATGTTTACGAATGTTCGTATAGTATGGAGTCGGTTACAAAATTTAATTTATCTATTTTACATTTATTTAACAATACAACATGTTTAGAAGGCACGTATTTATTTAATCTTGTCCTGGGGCAGTGGCTAGTTTTCAATGATTGCTTACAAACCCACTCCATACTATACGAACTTTTGTGAAAACACGAATCGATAAAGTTCTGTGCTCGCACTGCTGTTGTCACAAAATATTTTGAAGTTAATTACTACCAAAACATAAATCTTAAAATTCTGAAAACCTTATTAGTTAAACCTCATTTATCTAGTTCAATAACCCCTTTCTGTATTAAAAGTAGGGCCATATTAAGAGGTCACATTTGACGTTTCCTTATGTCAGGCAAATAAATTTCATTGTTGGTTGTGTTGTAAGAAAATGTATGAGACACTTCAAATGTGAATTATTAAAATGACCCCACTGCACTGTAATAAATAGTCTGTCCTATTTTAACAGTTACCACTATCTTAACTTCAAATTGAGATCAAACGATCCACATGAAAAAACTTAAAGTGTAGCTTAAATGAGAAGACGAATATCCGCTCTTCACTTCAGAAGTACACTTAAACTAAGTTAGGGCTAAACTTCGAACCGTACCATGTAGATTATAGGCTTAAACCATTTACAAAGTTTTCTAGTTAAATAAGAGATTGTAGTATTCTAAAGTGGTTTTCAATGTATAATTACGAATAAATAGATAAAAGGATTTCGCTTGAGTCTGTGATTGATTTTGAAGTGGGTCTAACTAAATCTAATTTCAATTGCGAGGCATGTTTCTTTGTTATTCAAACGAAAAGGAATTTAAATTAGTTTTTTTGGCCTCTATTTTGACAAGGTTGTCTGGGAGAAATCGCTATTCAGTGTAAAGATGGCTTGGTAGTACTTAAGCGACCAACAGTATTTTTTACAGTTTCACAAAAAGGTAATGTTAAAATACTATTGTGGTATCACCTAAGATGCAGATGATACGCTGCAAAGCTGGAGCTTGTCTCGTGTTCTTATGATGTTCAGGCAGCTCTTTTACTTTATATCTACTGGTTGAATGATAGTGGATATTCAAAGAAAACTGAGGTAAATCACTGAATATATAACTTATATTTCACACACTTCTTAATTCTACGACTTTACAATTATGATGCTGATCAAAGAATGCTGCAACCGGCCATTTTTCCCACGCTTGCTAAAAATGTTCCCGCGCCAAAGTATCGAAACCAATCAGAATCGGCTGCCCGGTGATTGGCTAAACCTGACCAATCACTGAGCAGCGGAACCGGAAAATGTTAAATTTTTGGTAGAAATAAATGGAATAAGTGAGTAAAGGTTAATAAACTTCCGGCAAAGTCAAAACAAAACCCTATAAAAGTGAATTATTAACAAACTTCCTTAGAGGTCAAAACAAAACCCAACACTATATTATTGGAACTCGCGTTAAATAAGAAAATATTGTCTTAAGTTTTCACGATTCATAATTTAAATGAAACTACTTTTTAACCGGATTAATCGCGTATAATTTATATTTTACATTTTAACTCGACGTTTCGGTGTCTTTGCAGATCCCGTGATCACGAGCGACTGAAACACCGACACCCATATCTAATATTTTCTCGTGTCACAGTTTTCGTTGCCATACTCCTCCGAAACGGCTTGACCGATTTTGATGAAATTTTTTGTGCTTATCCGGTATCTATGAGAATCGGCCAACATCTATTTTTTTTTATATGGCAAAACAACGTTTGCCGGGTCAGATAGTCTAATATATAAAATTCTCGTGTCACAGTTTTCGTTGCCATACTCCTCCGAAACGGCTTGACCGATTTTGATGAAATTTTTTGTGCTTATCCGGTATCTATGAGAATCGGCCAACATCTATTTTTTTTTATTTATATGGCAAAACAACTTTTTCCGGGTCAGCTAGTGTAAAATAAATATTATACGCGATTAATCCGGTTAAAAAGTAGTTTTACTTAAGAAAATATTTAATCAAGTATTTAGTCGCTAGCCAACTGATGCAATCCTACCACCAAGTGGGTGTTATTTGAAATATATGCTTTTTACGACAAATTATTATCTAGGGGTGGTATAACTATAGTTAGCTTATTGTATGTTGACCTAACGAAAATTCGTATTGAAAAACGGATACGACTTAACTCGTATTGTCTTTGGTTTTCGCGAAAACATAGAATGTGCCAGCTGCTACTCTTCCCGGGCATACTGTAAAACTCAGTTAAGGGATAGAGGTTTTATTGGAGGCTTTTTCGTGGCCGACAGTCTTTTTTTTATATTGTAAGGATAGGACGTTTGCTTTCCATGCCACCTGATGGAAAGTGCGCATGAAGACTATGGTGTTACACGTCCATCTACGAGAAACCTATTCACTCGACACTTAAAAGTTCCAGGACTGTAGTGGTCAGGACTCCTGTCACTGCAATAGTCTCTCTCCATCATAATAATGCTTCAAAATTTGGCAAACTTGAACTCAGAATGTTTTTAGAATCTTGTGTTCTACCCATACGGGATACTCCACGGGAACTCTATAAGGGATTCAGGCGTGAAGTTACGTATGTTCTTTCATTACTTACATAAAAATATCTGTTTTAGTATTCACTAACCAGCACTGGACCAGCTTGGCAGTGTATGGCCTAAGTCTCCTCGTCAGCCAAGGGAGAGTCTTATAGCCGTGCACTTGACTCATTACAAAGAGTTGCTATGATGATCAGGCCAAGATATCAAAACATCGAGTTAAAATATAAAATACGCGATTTATCCGGTTAAATAAAAAGGGTTTTTTATTTGAATTTGTGAATACCTATATTATGTCCATGCTGCCTGCTGCCAGCTGCTTCTCTTCCCGGGCATACTATAAAAGTCGGTTAAGGGACCGAGGTGTTATGGGAGGCTTTTTTGTGGGCGATAGGCTGACCCCTTGTCACTGCAATAGCCTCTCTCCACTATTATAATGCCTCCAAATTCATCGAACGTGACATCAGATGGTTTTATAACCTCTGGTGTTCTGCCTACCCCATAAGGGATACAGGCGGGAAGTTATGTATGTATGTATGTCCGATTTTTTTTTTTTTTTTACTATTTACCATTAAGAAGTCCTGAAGCACACCAATATTGATAAAGCCATATTTAGAAATAAACTGGGTCATAATAATTTCTGAACTATGCTGCTGTATTAAAATGTCCCTGCATTCTCAGAGATATCTTCTCAGACAATAGCTTAGAAGTGAACGCACAGACAGATTTTCATATCTTTCTTACAACCACATTCCTTTGACCTAGTTAGCCGTACCGTAATAAAATGCAGATAGAAAATGCCTCGTATCTTTTGATAAGAGAATATAATTTTGATCATAATAATGAATTCAAATATCAAATATAAAATATTGTATTTTGCTAGTTCTGCGTTACGACATAACTACTCTAAGCCGACGAATTTTAACCTCAAATTTTGAACTTGCTGTGATGGTCTTTTCTAACATCGGTGTTCCGAGATGATAGACAGTAATTTAAATTGGCAATAAAATAAACTAAAGAGCTATAATAAATGGAGAACTTAATTAATTTTAGTGTCAGAAAAAATATACGTAAATTAAAGTAATAAGATTATGTATTGAGATCGAAGAGTAAATACATGAATTAATACATGTCAAAATCGAAATCAAATGAAATAATATCTAACAGTAGGTACTAAATTGGAGGATATCTTTTACAGCAGGGCTAGCATGCATCCATCGATAAATAGTCGAATCGACAAGATAAATATTATTTTGTTATTTTATCCTGTTATGTAAGCTACTATGCGCACCATAATAGATAGAATTACTCGATTTGATACCATGATTAAGACCACAGAACCAAATATGTCATAATCTTAATAAATTACATACACTAAATACCATATTCTATGAAAATATCGATAAAAGGCCTGCTTTATCTTTGTCGACTGTAGCTTGCTAGTTCAGTTCTGGAAAACAAACTTTTATTAGAAGTAAACAAATCTAGTGCAGGATTGCTAGCTCATTGAACAATCGTGCCATTCTTCCTAAAGGATTAAAGAAGGAAGTGTTATTTTTGTAAGTTAGAAGGGAAAACAGGTCACATTTATTGGATCTGCGAGTGCTCAATTTGGAATTAAAATATAGATGTAATAAGAGATTAGGAGTATCCAAGATGGAATGTGTGATTTTTGAAAGATACATTAAGTCTATGTACTTTCTGCGAGATTCTAACGACTGCGTACAAAACTTAGCCAGTCTCGATTCATAGCTCAAGTCAGAACGACCAGGATTAAACCTGAAACTCAACGCTCTCAGTAATTTCCTTTGTACCCTTTCAATATCATTTATGTGTAGCTTGTAATGAGGAGACCAAAACAAGCATCCATATTCCAGTATTGTTCTTACCAAAGCAGAGAATATATACACAACACTGGAAGGATTTCGAAACCCTGTTCCTGTCATCATCATCACAACTCTTTGTAATGAGCCCACTGCAGGGAATGAGTCTCTCCCCTGGGTGACGAGGAGGTTTAGGCCAAAATCCACCAAGCTGGCCCAATGCTAGTTGATGGATGTCAGATATTTCAGGGTGCCGAAATGGCTTCTGACAATTTTTTTTTTTTTTTTTTTTTTTCCGCCAAGGAAAGTCGTTTGGCACCCACTAAAACCAGCTTTAACCAGTAAAGCTAGCTTTAGCGGGAGGAGGATGAATCCTATTACGGACGAATGGGCATTCTATAAGCTGTTAACCATAAGTGGCTAATGGCAAATAGAATGCCCAGACAGTGTGGAGACTCTCTCAGATAGGCTGAGCATACCCACTAAACATCCCCCTTTTGACTCACCTTGATTAAGGTCCTTAGTCATCGTCGGAACGACAGCCAATTGGAGCGAGAGGCTGCGTAGTGAGCGGCATCCAGACGGCTGCCACCAAAAGGAACTGAAAGTGAAAAAAACAAAGCTAAGATTAGCAGAAATGACAAAGCTGAAACTAAGATATTATCTAGAGTGATCAGACTCACTCTGAGATAGGAATGCTGAGAGCGTCGAGAGCGGCGCCGAAAGCCAGGATCTCGTCGATGGGAGCGAGCTGGATCCAGAACGCCATGCGGTCTTGAGACCCTTTTGCGTTCTGGCACTGGGAAGCCGATTTGGCGGCCGGTTGCGATTGAGTCGCAACCCGGCTGCGCTGACCTGAAACGATAGGAGTAAAGGCCTTGGGGACCTTTGAACTGACTGGAGGAGCGTCCGAGCTAGGCTGCGGTCGCTCTCTCCAGTTCTCGATGGGCTTCACGGTAGCCCTGGCAGCACGCGGTGCCTTGGGGCAGCCGCGAAAGTTTGCTGTGTGGCCAGACTGGCCGCACAAGACGCAGGACGGAGCGGTGGGCGATTCGGGAGTGCGAGAGCACTCCTTAGTCCCATGCGGATCTAGGCACTTGACGCACCTAGGGGAAGCAAAACAGTTCGCCGCCGCATGACCATACAATTGGCAGCGGTGGCACTGACCTGGGAAACCACGCTTGTGTGGAGCTTCGACTCGGATGTTGGAGAGACCGCACACGGTGAGCTTGCCTCTGAAAATTGACTGCCCTTGCGGGCTCTTCGCTAGGATTACTAGCGCAAGTGGGAACTGCTTGCCTCGGCGGCTGTGCATTTTGTGCACAGATTCGACGGGGAAGCCTTGAGAAGACAAGTCCTCTTGGATTTGCGCGTTCGAGAGCTCGAACGGCACGTTCCTGAGGACGGCACGAATCTTACGCTCCTCAGGGAGGGCGTAAGTGTGGTACTCGAGCTTCTTGTCAGCAAGAAGCCGAGTGAAATTCCTGAAATCAGAAATTGAGCAGACAACGACCTTAATAGAGTCACCCACGTTGGATGCCTTACTATACTGGATCTTCGGGGAGTGCGTTCCGCAGAGAGCTGAGACCTCGGTCCAGCGGCTCTTGTCCCGTAGGAAGACGGGGGGCGGAGACTTGACTTTCGGCGGAGCCGAATCTGATTGCGACGCAGGCTGTGACGCCGGGATCGCTGAAACAAAAGGCGCAGGAGCAGACGCCGGTGCGACATTTTGCGGAGCAGGAACAGCGGCTGGAGCAGCTGAAACGGATGGACATAAAGACGAAGAAGCATCTTTATTCTTCTTCTTTGATTTTGATTTTTTGCGAACCTCGGTGAACGGAGCAGGAGATTCTGGAACTAATGGAGCGGAGTCGGAATCACTGCCCGGTGGGGTAGTTTTCCGTTTGCATGCGGAAGAATCGACCGACATGAAATCTGGCATAGTATCGACAGGCTCGACATCTGGGGACGCCGGGGAATCTGTCGGAAAACTAAGAGAAGGCGGAGTGGTCGGGAGGGTCGCAGATCTTGCCTGAGCGGATGCTAAATGTTGACTTAGTAACGTGAACATGTGAGTGAGTTGGACGACTTGCGATTGCAACTGACTTACCACGTCCCGGATTTCTTGCGATTCTCCGGGACTAGCCGGGGATTCGATGGGGGCCTCCATCGATTCCGGGGAACCTAATCCTACTCTGAAAAAGAGCCCTAATCCTAACTGGAGGGACCTATGTGCCGGTGAACGGCGAAGTAGCTGCACAAACTGCGCTGAAAGAAAGATCAACCTAACACGGACCTATTGCCGATGAACGGCGGACGATCAGGCTTCGTTGGCACGGTTACGTATCCACCTGACCAGCGATGCTTCGGCCGGCAGCAGTCGGGTCCGCCCTGAAAAGGGCAGATGAATTAGCCCCGACACCACACAGCCTCCACAAGAGAAAACTTTCCGAAAGAGCTTAACTTGGCACCTGACCCGCACGAGTGCGGAGGAGGGAACAAGGGCAGCGCAATACGAACACTCGGGAGCGGCCGCAGACACGACCGTTCGGGAGCGAACGCAAACGGGAAGTGTGTTCTGACAAACCCTAACTACTACTGTATACAAGTATACAGCACCCGGGACCGACTGCTTAACGTGCCCTCCGAAGCACGGAAGTCACCGTGAGAAATGAATGGTCGGCGGTCACCCATCCAAGTTCCGACCGCGCCGAATGTTGCTTAACCTGCGATATCGTATGATACACAGTAAACACGGCGCCACGACGACTTCATCCTATACTCACCGTTAATATACTATAAATAAACATGTTGAAATAAGTGTTATCACGAAGTTCACGTGAGTTCATAGTAACCGAAGTAACGTTATAGAGGGCGCCCTTTGCAATGAATGAGTTATAATGGATTGTAGGGCTGCGGTTTTAACTTCGACTGAAAGGAAAAGTCTGGCAAACGACATGGATTCGGTAAGAAAAGATAATATGCCCATGGATGAAACGAAGGCGATTCACATATTGCCATGCCTCGTAATGCATGTTTACACATGCGCGTAGTTGCGTTTTGTGGATGTACGGCAGCTCTGACTCCTTTCATTCAAAGCCTTCCACAATCACGAACAGTGGAACGCGGTGTGCCAAAACTTGCGTTTTGCTTGACACGCACGCGTGAGTAAGTGTTTGTTCTTCCGCTTAGGCGCGTGATCTGCATGAACGCGCGTGGATGCGTTTTATTTGTGTTGGACTCTGCGTGTTTAATACACAAATGGGGATACTTAAAAGCAACGTTACCGCAACGTTGCGTGTTTCGGAGAAATGTGGAAATCACCTAAAGGCGCCTTCAAATTAAGATGACAAAGTATTTATACTAGGTAGCTCATTTTCTTTGATTTCTTCTAATGGCTGTAATTTATTATTCAAATAATATTTCAGAAAATAAAGTCTAGGTTCTTTCCAAGGACGCACCAGAATACTTAGTAACGTGAGATAAAACTCACCATTTTCCTCTTTTCCGACAAGTAGGTATAATTAAAAGAATCCACAGTAATTTATGATAATTGTGCGGAAAAGGGATTGTCCTTTATAAACAGGTTGTTAAATAAAAAAATAAGTAACAAAGGGCTTATACAGGGTTATATTTTATTAGAGCCACTTCTGTTGAGGGGTTATAAAGGGTGACTGGTGGGTCACTTTTGAAATTCGATGACGTGATAGTTTGAGAATATACATAAAGAGAAAAAATATAATAAAAAATAAATGTTAATGATTTACTAAGTAAACTCACCCGAAAGTTAAATAATTGATTACGCAACGCATGGTTACACTAGCTTTGGCTGCGATCCGCGTGCCAGGTCACGTGCAGCGATTGAATCCGGCGTAAGTAAAATTAATAGAAACAAAACTTTATTTATGTATAGGAAATCCTAGTGAAAAATTACTTAAAAGTAGGTACTCTTTTACCTACTTTTGTTGCATAATTATGATCAGAATCGTGTACAGAGTGCTCTCCTTTAGTATCTAAAATTTGTTACCAGTCACCCTGTATTCAATATGGATGTACCCCTCCACAATTTACCGTATTTGTTAATAAGTGCTTTAAGATTTTATAATAGACACCTATTTTTACTAGGGAGTTTTAGTAAGATATAAAAAAAACTTTTTAACAAAAACAATTGATACGAGTAATGTTCCATAAATTATACAACGACAATGATCTTGAACTGGCCGTTGACGCACGTACATGATTTATAAAAAAATATTGAAGTATTTTAAGTTTAAACATTATTTAATCAATATCAATCATAAACAATGAGTTTAATCATAAGCAAGAGATTTTAAAGAAAACTCGACAAACATTTCCGTCATTTACTAATATAATAATTGTGAATGTTTGAATAGACGTAAGGATGTTTGTTCGTCGATCACGGTAGGATGGATGTATTTGGATGAAATTGAGCATAGTGATGAATTGAGCCCAGAATAGCACATAGGCATTTTAACAGGATATTCCCACAGGATTTGAAATTGCGCGTGTAAAACCGCACGAAACAACTAGGTAGTAATATTATACAGGGTGGCTGGTGGATCACTTTTGAAATTCAAGGACGAGTGATAGTTTGAGATCATACATGAAGAGAAAAAATAAAAATAATTACTTACTAAGTAAACTTAACCGAAAGTTAAAGAATTGATTACGCAACGCATGGTCACGCTAGCGTTGACTCGGGCGTAAGTAAAGTAAATAGTAACATAGTAGTATTTATTTGTAGGGGATTGCAGTGAAAAATGAACTTACTTTTATTATAATTATGATTATGATCAGAATCGAGTACAGGGTGCTCTCCTTCGGTATCTAAAATTTTTCACCAATCACCCTGTATAGACAATCTCTGTGGCACAGTGGTTTAAGACACTACTACGTAATCCGTGCGGTAGCGGGTTTGATTCCACACGGACTAAGAAAAATATGCTCCCGCTCTGGGCGTTTATCTAAACTATACATACGGTACATTTATATGTTCTAGATTCCCACTTAGTTCGCTTCTTGATATCCCTAATCATAAGCATTGCTTAGTTTGACCATGTGGTTGTTTTGATTTTATGGGAATTTTATTTATTTTTATACTAGAGAAAGAATACGAAATAAAATCGGATCTTTTGTGACACTTTTTGGTGTCAATTTTTTTGTAAGATCGCTGTGTTTCTCTCATGTTTTTATTTCATTAATAAAGTGTTTGTTTTTTAAACTTACGTTGTTCACCTTTGAGATGAATAATTGAAAATTTTTCCTCTTTCATTACATTGTTTTGTGATTAAGGTAATAGGTTAATTTACATCACAGCTTATATCAAAGTAATTACTAACAAGTTTGCACTTCAGACTGATCTTTTAATCGAGTGTAGGTAAGAATATCGCAAATAGCAGATTTTCAAAATAAATATGCTTTATTTACTTGTTGAAATTTTAATATAGATAATTTAAATGAAAACATAATTTAATACCTACGGATTTTATTTCATTTAATATAGTTTATTAAACTCTACTTTTATTCTTGAACCCATCGTTCCTAAATGCATTAAAAAACTAAACTTAGGCGGAAGTGATACCTACTTATAATTAATGTTTTCACAGATTTTATTTTCTGCGAGTGCTATTTTTCAAAAGGTCGATGTATTATTAGTTGAAATTGACCTCTGCAGCATATTGTACCAAGTTTAATAATAATTAAAACCGATTCATAATCGACGAAATAATTGCGTAACAAACATATAATAATCACCAAATGCAGAACATTAAAAAACCGACAAAACTTTGGCTGAGTTATGATGTCGTCCACGTAAACATACTCCGAACTCATACATATTTTTTCAAAACTTAATCCTCCTCAATCCTCTATCATATGAAACCAGAATTTTCAAAATCGATCCATAATTGCCGGAATATCGTGTATTAACAAAAAAAAAATCATCCTCCTTTCTTGAAAGTCGGTTGAAAAGGCAGTCGATTCTCCTTATGGAAGTCAGTTAAAGAACTTTTTATCCAAGATGTTTTTTATCGTTTACCTTTTACCCAGATCTGTAATATTTCCCAGGTTCGGTCTTTCATTAGTCATCGCTAGTTTTAGATTTTAAAACTAGCAACTTCGAGCGGTCATGCACGTGATAGGCCGTATACAGAAAGAAAGCTGGAACTTATAAGCGCTTACCGGTGCTTGAAAGCGCTGGTCCGTTCTACACAAAGGAAGCAGGTTGAGGCAGACCAAGCAAAATGTCGGACTCATCGGACGATGATTTCCCAGCGCTGACCAGCGCGTGTTGAAGCTTTTCGGAACTTGTCGGCACCGTTTTCCTGCGCGGGTCACTAGCGCTGTCAAGCGCTGGTAAGCGCTTATAAGTTTCCAGCTTTCTTTCTGTATACGGCCTGACTTTTGTTTCTTAAGAATTTCTTGATAAAATCCTATTTTCTATCGATAAATAGGAGGTAATACTTACTCCAGAGTAATCTAAATGTCTTGTTATATTTTTGTACTTGCTCATCTCGAATACTATTAAGTTGTTGGATTCGTTATATCTGTTTGAATTTGATGGCCCAATTTTATCTAGAAATTTAGCGTCACGAACGAAATCATGCGAAGTTTTGTTTTTTTTTTTTTGTTATTTTTGTAATATTTAATGTCTTTTCGTACTAAATGAACACTTGAACATAGTTGGACCTAAAAAGTAAGTCAATTACGTTATTATCATTTTTATATATAAAGAATCAATAATTGAGGTGAACGATTTTATTGTTGTCACAATAGATTGTGATAATTGCATGTAATTGGGTTAATCAGTACTTATGACTAGTTAATGTATACAGTACAATTGGCTACATTATAAGTAAACAATATTAGTTCACTGTACTTGTAGATACTATTAATAGAGAGATCATAAATTAAAAATGGTTTACACGAAATAGCTTTTTCTATTTCATATAAACCCTTTTTCAAAAATTTAATAATTTAATTAAATTTTCAACAGGAACTTGATACGTTTAAATTGTGTTATTAAACTGATATTATCAATAGTTCAATACTAATAACATAACCTCTTCCATTGGGGTAGGCAGAGACAAGGGAACGCCAATGGGAAGTTTTCTGACAGCTCATATAAATTAGTTCAAAAAACCTCTATAGATGGCACTTTTAAAAAGCCGAAGGCATTAAGTCTGTATACTATACTTTAGGTAAGTGGTATCTATCATCTATGGTTATTTATAAGTTCGATTTCTGACACAGACGTCAATTAATTTATTTTACTTTTAAAACACAATGTGGAATAAATGGCTATATTATGAGAGACAAGACTTCGCCTTTTGAAAAGCGCCATCTATCGAAGCATTTTGTACCATTTTTGTATGGTTTTGTTTTTTTTAATGAGCTGTCAGAAAACCTCGCTTTGCTACGATCCAGCAGTGCTAGCACGGATCTTTTGTCGATCGTAAGTTTACGAATGCTCGTATAGTATGGAGACGGTTTTGCAAGCAATAATTGAAATCTATCCATTGCCGCACGGTCAGCTTAAATAAATGTGTTCCTTGTTAATTTTGAATGTTTGTTAACAGGTTCTACTCTTAAATAACTGTAAAATAAAAAATTACATTGTTACTAAAAACTAGCCACCGACTCCATACTATACGAGCATTCGTAAACTTACGATCGACAAAAGATCCGTGCTAGCACTGCAGACATCCCTCTTTCGCTTCCTCCACGTTCACAAATATTTTCATACACCGTTGCGGGTCACGGGTACTTTTTACCCATTGTATGCAAATAGATTCTCAAACTAAACATACAAACACAATCTTGTTTTCTCATTGAGAATGGGACCTTTGTCTTCCATCTCACCTACTAGAAAGTTTACATAAAGACTAAGGTACAGAATGCAGCAGACCAAGCGTTCCAAATCTGTTAAAAACTTGTAAATGAATCTGAACTCTATGCCCCTGACATTAAAGTTAATATTTGGTTGGGAAAATCTGACTGCTGCCTTCTGTACCTACTAGTCCTTATTATTAGTTTGTTTACTAACATAATGCTGAGTTACGGCATATTTGTGACAATTAGTCCACTTCATCTTTGAAGCATTATAATTTTCTATATTGTAAAAACATTATATCGCAATTATCGAAATTCTGATAAAATAGGCAGCGTAAATTACATACATACATACATAACGTCACGCCTGTATCACTTATGGGGTAGGCAGAACACCAGAGGTTATAGGACCATCTGACGTCACGTTTGACAAATTTGGAGGTATTATAAAGATAGAGAAAGACTATTGTAGTGACAGGGGGTCAGCCTATCGCCCACAAAAACGCCTTTAAAGCCTCTGTCCCTTAACTGACATTTACAGTATGCCCGGGAAGAGAAGCATCTGGCACATTCTACGTTTTTCTTTCGCTCCCAGTCCAGCATGGAAGCGTTAATTACCTCTACAAATAAGAATGCTTCTATGCTGGACTAGGAGCGAAAGAAAAACATAGAATGTGCCAGCTGCTTCTCATCCCGGGCATACTGTAAAAGTCAGTTAAGGGACCGACGTGTTATGGGAGGCTTTTGTGTGGGCGATAGGCTGACCCCCTGTCACTCTTCACTATTATAATGCCTCCAAATTTGTCAAACGTGACATCAGATGGTTTTATTACCTCTGGTATTCTGCCTACCCCATACGGGATACAGGCGTGAAGTTATGTATGTATGTATGTACAAATAAGAATTTCGTCACTACCTACTATAGCACAGTCACAAGTTAACTTGTTATACTAAGATTATAATTGGCTCGAGTTATTCTCCCTAGTAATAATTTCTTAGTTTCTCAGACTTAATACAAAAGAAAAATGAATCATTGTTAACGTTAAAACCCACACTTTATTTTACCTTATAGCAGAACTATAAGCATAAGGCAGCTGCGCTCGGTTTTGCCCGCGTAAATTCCCTAAGAATTTCTTTGTGATTTACTTTTTTTATTTTACTTTATTTTGAAACCTAACCTCTTACGTTCTTTGTGAGCTAGGTTATCAAATGCGCTTTTTTTTAAATCGGAGTCGTGATTTAAGAGATTTCTACGATCAAACACACGAACTCTTCATCTTTTTTTGTATATATGTAGTTTATTTATTTTTCTTGACATTATATTGTGGTACCTATCTAAATAATACATACATACATTACTTCACGCCTGTATCCCTTACGGGGTAGGCAGAACACCGGAGGCTATGAAACCATCTGAGGTCTCGTTTGACAAATTTAGAGGTATTATAGGTAATCATGGAGAGAGACTATTGCAGTGACAGGGGGTCAGCATATCGCCCGGAAAACTGTCAATAAAACCTATGTCCCTTACTTAACTGACTTTTACGGTATGCCCGGGAAGAGAAGCAGCTGGCACATTCTATGTTTTTCTTTCACTCCCAGTCCAGCACGAAGATATCTAAATACTACGGCCCTAAATTTTTTTTACTATTGTTTTACTTTAAAAAAAAAACGGAGAGTCTGCTCTGCATTGTTTTAGTTTTCTCCTCAAATTTGCGTTCAGATATATCAGGCTCGTTTCGAAAGCTTGCTTGCCTATCTGGAATTGATCTCTATTTTAATCCCTGTATATTGGGTTAATTTTATTATCATCATCTTTTGCTGGCAGCCTCTCCACATAAATCCCAGCAACATTTGTCCTACGACTTTTTACAAATCTTGATAAATAACAAAAAAAAAACAAACAAATTTTTGAAATTTTTTAAAGTATTTTGCATATAAAATGCTTAATTACTCTTAAATAAATGAAAAAATGCGTTTAATAAAAATCACCCGACCAGGACTCGGAGCAATATAACGTAAAACCAAAATTCGAGGCATACCGCCAGGCCCCGGTAGCTCAGTGGGAGAGAGAGCACTCGTCCGGCAAATGAGAGGTCCCAGGTTCGAGCCTGGTCGGGTGATTTTTATTTAACACATTTTTTCATTTATTTAAAATAAAGTTTTGCTCCATCTGTTATTTATTATTTTGTATTTTGCAAAACGCCGTCACCCCGCAACCCGCTGCACGTGGCGTGACGTAAGGTGCATAGCATTATCTAGTGTAAATAGAGTAACTAATAGAGTAAGTTAACTAGTTAAATTGCTTAGGTACCTATGTATCTGTTGTGATTGTATAAAATAAATTTTGCCGGAGCACCACTTGAAAATTGAAAATTGAAAAATAAAATTTTTTTATATGTAAAGTAGTTATAACAAAGTTTTGTACTGAAGTACACTATTTGCATATTCACAAACCTTCGTAGTTTATTTATGCACTATGGACATGTTTATTTTAATTTTTTTTTTGTGAAATGACCTGCAGGAGGTGATGGGCTAATTAAAATTAACCCTGTATTTTTAGACAATTCTTTATAGTTCAGTTCAATCAAAATACAGACCTCACAGCTCAAGCGTCATAAGAAATGTGGTCCACTCTTGATTTCTTAATAATTAACTTAATATTTTTTTTTTAATAAACAAGTGATGTTAATTAAATTTAAGCGTTTCCAGATGATATTCGTAGATGTTAATTAAGTTATGTAAGTTAGGTTTAAGATAAACATTTCATTGTTTTAATAACATTGAAACAATATTTTTTTTATTTTAATTGTGTGTTACGAGATAAATACCTTATAATTTTAATTGGTGACTGGTAGACGCAGTTTTACTTACGTTACTTTTGAAGTATATCAATTTCATGATATACCTACCTAACTATAAACATAGAGAGCCTATAAAATTTACACAAAAAGCACAAAAAGCAGCACATCAAACGTTACAAAACTCTCAAACTTTCCCAACCAATTTTTAACTTAATGTCGAGGGCATAGAGCTCATTTTTTGATAGGTATAGAACACTTGTTCTGCGGCCTTTTGTACTATCCGGGATTAATGCGTCAACAGACCCTTAACTTTTATTACATTAGTGTAGACTAAACCCACATGTAACCTCAACCTCACCTGATGCTAACTTACGATGAGGTCGGGTTTAGGAATCTACATGAAACTGGCTCTTCACAAATCATTGCCGGGGCCACAGACATACACCTACATAGACAACGCAAATGCATGTACCTACATAGCGTGTCCGAACCCTGACCACGCGTCGAGGTTGGTCGCCGCCAGCTTCAGTCCCCGCGTATGTATGTCGGTTAGAAAATCGATTTCACAATATCGATATCGTTTTTAAATATTTAGTCAATAAATATCAGCTATGACGTCACAAAAGCTGTTAAAAAGTCGGCACGCTTGGGTTCAACACAATTCTTGATACGTGCGTTTTCTATGTCTGTCTAGATGTATGTCTGTGGCCGGAACAATGAATTTTGTAAAATTTGGATCCTTTAAGTTTAGATTAGTCGTTTTTAATACTGTAACCCTTAAAGGATCACTTTAGTTCCAGTCTTTCTATAGAAATTTTCTTCAGAAATCCCTTGGAGTAAAGAAAAATACAAACTTCTAAGTCAAGCCTTTTATGCAGCATATTTTGACACTCGCAAGGTAATAAAAACCTACTGTGTAGCTATTTTTGTCTATTATTATTATTGTCTATTTTTGTCTGGTAGTCATGGTTGTCTGGTAGAAATCGCTACTCAGAGATAAGACCGCCAAGTTTTTATGTTTAATGTAAGTGTTCTTCTTTCTTTTACTGTACCTTTATAAACTGAAGTGTAAATAAATAAATAAAATATTTTCTGTTGACTAGAATTATGAAATTTGTAAAAACTAAGAACATTCATTACAAAATATAAGGAAAATATCAATAGAATATCTTTAACCTTCAGTTAGCAAGTGCGCTTTTTGCTTGATCAGTTTTTTAATAACGTGCTTACCCAGTGAAGGACTGCACTTAACCGACACACCACAGTCAAAATATTGCATTGTATCGAAAGACCTGTATATCGTTTGTCACAATTTGACAACGTTCGTGCAGTAAACCAATAACTTTAGTCTCACACCGTTCATAAATAACTATATTTATTGAGATACTTGAAAATTTTCGGAAATAACACGTCGCCTACAAACTGGCTATAAGTCACGTCGAAATGGTTCCATTGAGCATCCTTTAATTTAAAAGACTCTACCACATTTAGAAGTTTTTTTACTAACCACTCAATATCTTTGGTACTCACTAGATTGTCGTTTGCACCATATAACACTACAACCGGAACAGTCACAGCAGATAGATTATAAGCTGGTGGAACCTCACTGCCGTAAATCCTAAGATTTTTCTTGCCACCATAGTCAAACTTCAAAAATTCTCGCTGGTTCATACTCTGGCCGTAGCCCACGATGTTTTTAACAGATGTGCCAGCTGGAAAGTGCTTGAACATCAGAAAACTTGTCTCATTAGTTATAGACCTTGGATGAGCAGCATCAAAAATAGCAACGCCACCAATACACGTCTTCTCTGTAAATTCGTTTATTGGGCAGAAATTTTCTAGAAACACCTGGCTGAAATCACCTCTTTTAAAAATCTCGTGTATCCCAATACTGTTTAGAAAAGATTCAGCGTAGAGAACAGTTCTGGTGAATTTTCTGTATATAATAGACTTAGTGTTGAAATGTCTCGAAGCCGGAGCTAAACTGATCATAAGCTGAACTTTTTCACAATATTCAGGTCTTTCAGAACACATTACATAAAACGTGCCAGCTCCTTGTGAATACCCAACATAATTTAATTTTTGTGCACCAGTTGTTAACAAAACGTAGTCAATTATAGCTGGAACATCGTAAAAACCAATCTCAGCGATGGAAAACTTCCAGAAGTCTGGATCCTTGTCTGGTTTAAGTCTTATATGTGATCTTGCATAGTAATTTCCACGGACGTTTCCAACCCAAATGTCAAAACAGGAGTCTGCTATTAGGTAAGCAAGACCTGCAGGAGGTCCAGCGTCTAACCACGCATCAGAAGACTGAAGAAGACCATGCATCAAAACGACTGGAGGTCCCCGAAGTTGTCCATAGCATCTTCTACCCTGGACAATCCTGAACAACTTCAGAATATAACCATCTTCCGTGACAACGTCATGTTCCTCTGATAAATATCCATTTTTGTATGACTGCTCCGTAAAGTTGTACGATTTTTTGTAGCCGATTTGCTTTCTTGGTATAATAACATAGCCTACTGAAATCACAACAACAATCACTAAAATATTCAGCGTAATGTATCGCTTTCCCGTCATGCTTCTGTCACTTTGTATAACTTTTTAATGAATCACTTAATCGCCGTGCGTTTACGACCGTGTGCAGAAATGGTTATCGTCAAGAATGAGGAGGTCGCTAAGAAATCTTCGATATCATGACCAAGTCCAAGGTTACAGGAATAAGCAGTGCGGCCGGTTGGTGACGTCAGGCAAGTCACAATACTCATTACAACTTTGCTTTACTTAGCTGATGCAAAAATCACGTTTAAAACAGGAAATTTTACGATCTTGCAGCGAGGACAAGTTCAGTAGATTTTGGTTTATTTTTCAGGTAAACGACAATAAAAAAAGGACAAAAACCAGCTCTTTTTGAAAGTCAATCGCCTCGGTCTTGCGTTATTTTCCGCTCCTTCTTACATTGTATTAAATACGCAATATGCACAATAAACTACTAGATAATATAACTTCACGATGTTTTTATTAAAACTACATAATTACACTTCTTCTAAGTACGAAATCAATTGAATATTTTTGCAGTTACGTCAAACACATGACGAATTTATTGGAAAATATGTATTTTTATATATTAAAACTTAGAAAAACTTTTACAATGTGTTTTACATATTAATGCATAAATTTATACAAAGCGTAAACACATTTGATATTCGAAATGGGGTTCATAATGTCACTTACTAATTTAAGAGTTCAATGCACTTAAATAATCAGTACGCATTGTTATTTAACATTTATCACCGCGGGCAAAAGCCGTGCGGTTTTACCCGCGTGAGAAGATTTCATAAAATTTGTTCATGCGAACAATCTCTTGGCTTATTTATTATATTGATTTGTGTTTATATACCTAAACAACATATTAACCTATTAATATGAACCATAAAAACGGTTTTCGACTGTTTTAAAAAATGACAAGTGCTGTTGAGTTTCCTGACAATTAGCTTTCCGAAGTGGATTGTTTACAAATAAATCTTATTGCATACAATAATATGTGCATTGAACTTCCATAAAAAATGTGCGGTAGATTTGAACTTTGAAAGTCACCTCCAAATGATACCAAGATCGTTGTCATTTGTCATTCTTTATGCCAAGTCTGCTGCCAATGACCATGGCATTGGTAATTGTCATATTTATACATATATAGTCATTATTATACATACATAACTTCACGCCTATATCCCTTATGTGGTAGGCAGAACACCAAAGGCTATAAAACCATCTGATGTCCCGTTTGACAAATGAGGTATTATAATGATGGTGAGAGACTATTGCAGTAACAGGGGGTCAGCCAATCGCCCTCAAATACGCCAATAAAGCCTCTGTCCCTTAACTGACTTTAACAGTATGCCCGGGAAGAGAAGCAGCTGGTACATTATATGTTTTTCTTTCGCTCGCAGTCCAGCATGGAAGCAGGTAATTGTCACAGCAGTATTAAAAGAGTTACGTTTTTTTTTGTTTTTTACACGTGGATAAAAATATACATATAGTATTGACGACCGGCTGGTGTAGCGGTAACATACATTTCCTTCTATGCCTGGGTTCGAATCCCGGCGGCGGCGGATATTTGTGTGATGAACACAGATATTAGTCGTCAAGTCATGGATGTTTCTATGTTTATTTAAGTTTATTCTAATAAAAAATATGTATTTATTCAATATGTATGTTAATACATATTAATAATATTTCTTAAGTTTATCAGTTATCTAGTATCCATAACACAAGTTCTTTAAAAAAACTTAATGGGCATTGTTCATTTTTTTTTAATTTATTTCATACGAAAAACCGTTTCGAGGAATAAGGTTTCTGATTAATTTAGTCGATTTAAAACATTTAAAAATATTGGGGTTTATGAGATTTTTAACAAAATACATTTGACCTTTATTTAACCTTGATGACGTCATCAAAGGCATCAAATCGATCAAGTGTTATGCCTTAAAGCTGTTTAAAAAGTCAAACTAAACTCTATGGTGGTTGCTTTGTTTTGTTTATATTTTAACGTGACCTCAACGTAACAAACTCAGCTTCTTTATTTTTCCTTGCGATTGATCTAAGTTTAATTAACAATTAAAATTTTAAGAATAATTAATTTAATTATTTTAATTATAGATTATTTATACAAACTACAAAGAAAAAAAACAGCGGAAATAAAGACGGTTAAGATTTGATTTGAATCAATGTTTGAAATGTTGGTTTGTTGTCTGTTGACAATCCATTGGGTGACAGTGACATAGCATGACTTTAGCACACAGACACAGCTTATGTTTTTTTTTACTGACTGACATATGTTTATAAAGTTAATGCCACTGATGACGTCATCACGTACTAATTTCATAAAATCAATATAAATTAAACGACACAGTTAAAAATAAGACTATTCAAATTGTTCTCTCAAAATAGGCTAAAGATTAATATAACATAATAAAAATAATAGGTTAAAAAAAGTGAACAATGCCCATTAGGGCTAGATAATGTTGTGTGAGTGTCAGAAATATTTAATATAAATATGTATATAATATGCTAATATCAACATAGTTTTTTTTTATTTTTGAACCTAAGTACTCACAATATAAGTTTTTTTTTTTTATAAAATATGGATGGGACGTTTGTATTCCATGACACCTGATGTTAAGTGAACATGAAGACTAAGGTAATGTTTTTTGCTGAATTAAAACTCTTCTGACCGGAGTGTTATGATTTATATTTAATTACTTTATCTCTACCTTTATGGCGGTTTAGTTAAAATCTTTATTAATATAATTATTAAGAATTTGTATGTTTGGATGCACTTATCACCGGCACTGTCAAAAATTGGTGCTGCCGGGCTAGCATGCGATCATCGACATTTTATTTCCGCCAACGAAATATTTGGCACCTAATAGACAAGCTCTATTAGGAGGAGAACGAATAACGATAAATCGGGCCATTGTATCGATATTTTCTTAAAATGGCACTTAGTGTATGTATTTTTTTAGAACATGGCATCTTTGGTTCTATTGGCTTAATTATGGTATTGAATCAAGTAATTCTATATATTACTAGCTGACCCGGCAAACGTTGTTTTGCCATATAAATAAAAAATAAATAGATGTTGGCCGATTCTCATAGATACCGGATAAGCACAAAAAATTTCATCAAAATCGGTCAAGCCGTTTCGGAGGAGTATGGCAACGAAAACTGTGACACGAGAATTTTATATATTAGATGTTGCTCATGCTAACATGATAGAATAATCAAATAATTTTCAATCGATTTCAAAAAAGGAGGAGGTTATCAATTTGTCAGGTATGTTTTTTTATGTTTGTTACCTCATAACTTTTGACTGGGTGAACCGATTTTGATGATTCTTATTTCATATGATAGCGGATACTTCACAGTTGGACTTCATGAAAAAGAAATTTAATATGTATGAATTCGGAGATGGCTTACCTTGACGAACTTCTGCTTCAGCTAATGTTTTGACGTGACGTCAGTTTTGTAATGCTCTGCATTCGTTGATAATTATCTTGTCGATTCGAATTTTTATCAATGGTCGCGAGCTAGCTCTGTGGATGAAGGTTATAAGCTATTTTTCATTAAAATATTCCTGTGTGTAAAATATTATAATACGCGATTAAATTCCCTAAACGTTTATATTTTAATGAATCGGGAACACAAAAGATATTATTGTCTTTGTCTTTCTGATATTAGCATAAAAACATTTCCTGGTTCGTTCTCGTGCCAAAGTAATTAATTATTTAAAAATAAATCTCTCTTCCGCGTTGATTTTAAACCTCATTCAAAATTTGTTTTTCATAAAAATGGGTGAGATTTTCGTTTTTGTAACATTCAATTATTAGTTAAAGTTATGCAGGATTTCTTCCAGGCTGAACTGGGAGCAAAGGATAAACTTAGAACTGCTTCTCTTCCCGGACATACTGTAAAAGTCAGTAAAGGGACAGAAGTTTTATTATGGTTCTTTTCTGGGCGATAGGCTGACCCCCTGCCACTGCAATGGTCCCTCTCCACCATTATGATGCCTAAAAAGACGTGTGGCACTCGGAGACTGCCGCGGTAAAGCTATCGCATAGCATTTTTTATCAACTTATGCAATTATAATTATTTATTTATTTTATTAATGCAGTTCCTATTAGATGGCGCTGGTTGTTTATTAAAGCCCGCATGTAAAGTTATGAAATCAAAGTATCACCGCTGTGCCGGTCGGAGTGGGGGGTGTTAGGTATTTTTCGTTACGGAATTTCGGGATTCGGTCCCCACGCTCAAGGCCCGCGATAGAAGCTATGCAATAGCTTAAAAATAAGATTTTACCTACTTAATTAGTATCCCAATTTTTTTATTATTTTGTACGTGATGGATTGACGCCGAAAAAGTCGCGGGCAACAGCTTTACCGTGTTTATCACATTTAACATGTTAACCATAAAGATGGGTGAGCTAAGAAAACTTGCGAAAAGATTTTGTATATACTTCACGTAAGCCTTTGTATTTATTTGTCCCAAAAATTTCAATGCAAGACGCGGTCATTGGCTCTTGGCTTTGGACGAGGACAAACATTTAATAACAAACTAACGTAAACGTTTTTTGTATAATGATGATAAGATATGTTAATTATAATAAATAAATAAATGTTCTTATTTTAAAATGCTTTGTTATTTTTTTTAATTAATGGCAATGGTTTTGTTGTCAATAAAATGTGTTAATAGTACGTCGTAGTAGTAACTATGGGCCTTATAAACAGACTTAAGCTCAGCCAGCGGGCAATGGAAATGGCTGCGAGCTCGGAGTGTGAGTGGGATCGAATTAGAAATGTGGGGAAATGAGGCGAACCAAAGTCACCGACATTGCCAGAAGGATTGAAATGCTGAATTGGCAATGGGTAGGGCACATATATTCCTGACACTCACACAACATTATCTAGCCCAAATTAAGTTTCTTAAAGAACTTGTGTTATGGATACTAGATAACTGATATACTTAAGAAATATATAAACATACATTTTTATTAGAATAAACTTAAATAAACATATAAACATCCATGACTTGACGTCTGATATCTGCGTTCATCACACAAATATCCGCCGCCGCCGGGATTCGAACCCAGAACCTCTGGCATAGAAGGCAATTTATGTTACCGCTACACCAGCCGGTCGTTTATACATAGCTCGCAGAACAGATGGCCGTTGGGGCAGAAAGGTTCTCAAGTGGCGGCCACGTACTGGGAGACGCAGCGTGGGTAGGCCCCCCGCACGATGGACCGACGACCTGGTCAAAGTCGCCGGTAAACGCTGGATGAGGGCGGCGCGGGACCGAGCGACGTGGAGAGGCCTATGTATTAGGGGAGGCCTATGTCCAGCAGTGGACGTCTCCCGGCTATATGAATTAAATATTGCTAGTAGATTCACAGTGTTACACGTGTATATAAAATATAATTAAACTAAATGAAAAATGTGATAAATAAAAATTACCCGACCTCTGTTTTGCCGGACGAGTGCTCTTCCACTGAGCTATCGGGGCCTGGCGGTACGCCTCGAAATTACTTACCACATTTTTGTTTTTACGTTATATTGCTAACGTAGCTCCATCTTATGGTATAGCTTTGCAGCTAAGACCACCCGAGACCAATTTCTTTACAGAAATTGTGAATCCCAGTTAAAGTGAAGCATTGCAATGTTTTAATAATGTTTTTAAGTTTTTGCAATTAAAATGCTCAATTATTCTGAAGTAAATAAAAAATGTGATAAATAAAAATTACCCGACCAGGATTCGAACCTGGGACCTCTCGTTTGCCGGACGAGTGTTCTTCCACTGAATAATTAATTTATTTTTATTTATCACATTTTTCATTTATTTAAGAATAATTGAGCATTTTAAATGCAAAAACTTAAAAATTTTATTATAATTAAACTCTCAGCTGCCGAGAGCTCGCAAAGATTCGTACCCCAGTCGGCCGGTACTTCGCGCGATTACAGAGCATTCTTGATAGCGCTCGGAATAAACTGATTATTGAAAAAAAAAGGTATCAGGGACATGTAAGCAACGATTTTATTTCAAAGTTAGATAGACACTGTATCTTCTAACATACTTAATGACTGCTTTAACATTATTATAATATTAACTGGTAAGTGAAGTGATTGCTTGTTTTTCACCTGCTCCAGAAAAATTACGCAAATATACTTCTTATACATTTAATTTGAAAGCCGAACTCTTAAGGAAGTTAAAGAGTTTAATACATCAAGAAATTCCAACGACATTAAAAGTTACACGTGTAACCGCTAAACCGCCATTTATATTAAATTACCGGCTTATGTTAAGAACTTACTAACAGCCCGTTCACACATGGTCGGTTTTACTGGATACGTTTTACCGGATACGTTTTTTTTTTTCATCGATGGCGCATGAGGTTGTGTGGGCGACTTCACATATGGCACAGTATACTGAATGTATACGTATTTAAGATACAAATTAGATATCCAGTAAATTATATCCGGGTTGATACGTTCGCGTTATAATTTTCTCTGTTTGGCAGCAGTCTTACTTTTTTTGGTTTGGCACCGACTTCAAAAAATATACAAATACCTACCCAGATAAATTATTAATGTTCTTATTACATTATTAATTATTAATTAATTTTTGGCAGAAATTCACTATACGGGGTAGTAATATGGACGGAATAGAAACCGGAATAGGATGGCGTTTATAAAAAATATTTAAACATTTTTAGTGGGTCGACTTTTTGAAGGCGGTTCTCTTTTTCTGAAAAAGAAATAATGAGTTTGCTTTCATTTTGGTTTTATGTTTTTTATTTATTATCTTCATAGATTTTCCATATTGTTTTATGCTTTAATTGGTTACCAAATACTTGTCAATTGTATTTGCAAATATTTGTTGATAAGATATGGCTTTATTTTAGCTGTGTAGGTTTAGCTTAGAATAGCCCAGCCATCACTGGAAAAGCGCGTCGTAAAAAAAAAGACGACCAATGCGAGTGACTGCCGCTTAGTGATAGGACCCAGTAGGGTCCACCGGTCTAGCGACTACTCTTCATATAAAATCAGCCGCCAAATATTACCGCTGCACCACCAACTGGCTGTCGCTCATTTCTTCGGTCAATTGTCCGTAGAAAGACAAAAGATCCCGATTTTATCCCGAAATTCCCACGGAATCAAAAGTTACGCGGGTAAAACCGCGCGCGGTGTCTAGTGTTTTATAAAGAGACAGTTTTTTCTTAAAACTTTGACCTTTGACCTCATCTTCACTAACGACCAATGAGGTAAAAAGTGGGTGAAGTCACTGATAAGAAAATCGATAGAATCGATACAATAAAATTCGTCACGCAGCAAGGCTAGCATGCAACCATTGATAATGAGCCCACTGCAGGGCTTTGAGTCTCCTCTGAGTGATGAGGAGGTTTAGGCCGTAATCCACTTAGCTGGCCCAGTGCTGGTTAGTGGATGTCAAATATTTCAGGCTGCCGAAATGGCTTCTGACAAACCCTAACGACTACTGAATACAAGTATACAGCACCCGGGACTGACTGCTTAACGTGCCCTCCGAAGCACGGAAGTCATCGTGAGAAATGAAGGGTCGGCGGTCACCCATCCTAATATCGGCCGCACCGAGCGCGCTTAACCTGCGATTTCGTTTGATATGCGCAGTAACCACGGCGCCACGACCACTTCATCTACAAGATAAATATTACCAAATGATCTGATATTAGCCACTCGGATTTTCATGATATGCCACCGGGTGAGGAAAAACTTTTAAGAGGAAAATGTAGGTACACACAGCAGCAGGGCTAGCATGCGACCATCGATAAAGACTCGAATCGACAAGATACATATTACTGAATTATTTTATGATATCATGTTAGCTAACATGCGCACCATAATATGTAGAATTACACGATTCGATACCATGGTTAAGCCCACAGAACGAAAGCTGCTATATTATTAAGAAATACATACTCTAAGTGCCATATTCTAAGAAAATGTCGATACAAAGAACCGATTTATCGTTGTCGATGGTCGCATGCTAGCCCCCCTGATCCATTAATGAGGATGGTGTTTTAGGTAGTATGAATCATGCAGCTGGTATAGAACCCGTAACCTCTCACAAACCAGCTGGCTATTCAGCCACTTTGCCACAGAGTCTCGTATTATTCACTCGATAAATAAACATTAACTTAATGTAAATGTACCTTTACAAGGTCACCGTTTATTGAGACTGCGCAAGCGCAGGGTTATTCCGCTACTAACGGTTGCAATAACCAGTACGTAACCGGAAGATACCTACATTTATCTCCTTTTACATTTGTAATTCAAGGCATATTACGTTTACCTTTTTATAAAAACTTATTTTATTATTAACCTTCATAGATTATCAGGTTTTGTTTTAGTTAACAAGAGCGAAACCTTTTTACTTATTTCTTTAAGTCATTGCAGCGTAAAACAGAAAAAAAAGACGCGTAAGTTTTGCTGTAAGGATGTTTCACGCAATTATCAACGAATTCAGAGCATTATAAAAAACCGACTTCACGTCAACACTTTACCTGAAGTAGAAGTTCGTCAAGGAAAACGATCTCCGAATTTATACATATTAAAAAAAATCATGAAGCACTCATTTCATTTCAATGAAATGTAACGGAAGTAGTGGATAGATGGCGTTTAATATTGTCTTAAGTTTTCGCGATTCATACTATTAAATAAAACACTTTTTAACCGGATCACCGGTCAAATCAACCGGTCAAACCAAAAGAAACGTATCAACCCGCGTAAAAGAACACATAGCTGATATTAAAAATCGAAGAGCTTCAAAGTCTGCAGTTTGTGAGCATTCCATGGACAAGCCCAACCACTACTTAAGGTTTGACTCTGTGAAAATTTTATCTAGAGAGAAGCATTACATTCCTAGAATGATCAGAGAAGCGATTGAAATTAAAAACACCCTAATTTCAATAGAGAAGATGGTTGGAAACTATCACCGACATGGGACCCTATCCTGAAAAACATTAAATCTAACATCCAGCAAGCTGCACGACCTGTAACTCAAGATACTGTCAGCTCGTTTTGTGTCAATCCAGAACGCTACGCTCGAAGACTGAGAAACAGATGGAGATGATGATGTATAACTTTTTTCAATCTATCAATCCGACGCTTGACACCTCAGTCGCTCGTGACCACGGGGTCTGAAAAGACACCGAAACGTCGAGTCAAAATTTAAAATGTAAATATACGCGATAAATCCGGTTAAAAAGTGTTTTATTTAATAGATGGCGTTTGTTACGATGAGAGGTGAGCCGAGGTGTGGTAAGCCGAGATGTGGTGAGGCGAGGTGAGGCGAGGTTAGGCGAGGTGAGGTAGTAATCTGAAAAGTTTGCATTTATTTAAGACCACTCCCTTATAATTTATATGGGACCAAATGGAAAGTATTCTCTATCATATGAAATCTATCATATTACAATCGGTTCACCTAGTCAAAAGTTATTATGTAACAAAGAAGCTGGGATACAAGAATGTATGGGTTCATAACGGTAAAAGATACTGATACGTTGGATAGATTGCAAAAGTGTGGTTTAATTTATTATGTATTAGGTTTTTTCTCATTAAATACGATCAGCTCAAAATTTATTACCGAAATGTCAGGGGAATAACAACAAAGCTAAACAATGTATACCAAAAGGTCACATGTTGTACTTTTGACGTTATTATGTTTACTGAGACTTGGCTGCTTGATGGTATTTTCGACTCGGAAATCATGGATGGACGATAAACTATATACAGGCGCGATCGCACTCACACGATTCTTAACAACAAAACCAACGGTGGTGGAGTTCTAATAGCTGTTTCCAAGAAATACAAGTCTGAGCGATTGTTGGGTTTTGAAAGCTCCTGCGGTGATCTCTGGGTCAAATTATCACTGACAGTTGGTAAAGAGACCAATGATGTTTATTTATGTTTTTTTCTAATCTACCTAGAGTAGAGTGCTAGAGCATTTTATTGAAAATACTAACATTAACACTGTTTAAAAACAGAAAAAAAGTCATGTCTGTTGTATGTGACCAAGCTTATTTTATTCGGGTTTTAAGTAGATATTTATTGTTACATAGTGCAAAATTAAAATTCAAAAAGTTTTATTCATCTTAGGAATTTCACAAAACACTTGATGAATTCAGTCATCATATACTTCGGCTTTAAGTAGTTTTTGATAGTTGTTTAATAAGATATTAAAGCAGACCAAGAGACAAAAAAAGCCGGCGGAAAAACACTCTTGGCACTCTTTTTCACTCAGAATTATCAAATTAATACAAATAGGTACAGTACAAATTGACCGTGACATGAAAAAAAAACAAACACAAGACAGCTAATTATGAGAGCCAATATCATGCCACAACCAAATTGCTTACATAGCAGGTGCAATGAGCTATGGATGCACAATACGAACATGACAAACTGGGACCAGAGTATTTGAACAAGAATGGAATAAAATAGTCATAGTATCATTAGCAAAACTACCTGTCACAGTGCGGTCAAAATATCGTATATTTCATATCAATTCATATTTAGATAGTGGACATGACTTTGATTGATGAAAAATAGTTTACGTACGAGAATTTTAGTTAAGTGGAGATTTATCAGTAAATTTGATCAAAGATACGCTCTGAAAATAATTTCTAGAAAGATTATTGCTTCGTACTTAAGTTACATTTTTATGTGACGTCTGACTTGTAAAACATTGTTAAGGGATAACTTAATACTTGCACATAAAGTTACTGCTTTACAATTAAAGGTCACTGCATAAATAGCATTTAACTGCATTTGTGATTCGTGCGTAGTTCCTCATTATTGAAATGAGTTCTTATACAGGGTGACTGGTGAGTCACTGTCAAAATTCCAGGACGTGATAGTTTAGGATCATACATGAACAGAAAAAATAAAAATTAATATTAATATTAATTATTTACTGAGTAAACTTCTCCGAAAGGTAAAGAATTGGTTACATTAGCGTAATACAATAAATACTTAGCGGGTGGTGGTGTGCGTGTGGCGGGAACACTGCTGTGTGCGTGTTGACTGAGGCAGCGCCAGGCCTGGCTCACTCCGCGCGGTACATCCGTTATTTACCTACAGCGAAGCGCTCCGCCGGCGTATTTCGAATGGATTGTGTGTCACGCGCGCGCCCGTCGGGCGCGGCCCGTCGGGACCTACCTACCTAATAGCACTTACAGTAATTCTATGATCGAGGTCGCAAATAGTATTTAAAAATGGACATAAAAAGAAACAAATATTCAATTACATTATGTTTAGATTTGATTATGTTCAATTTAGCAAACAAAACATAGGTAGTATTACTAATTATTCGTCGTAACTTTTTTTTCATTTTGTACTTTAGGTAAGTTGAAACAATATTTTTTACAAAGGTAGAATAACAGTAATACCTACATCGGTAGATATTTAATTACAAATAAGGAGATTAATTATTCTTCACTAGGCAGTAACCCTAACAGCGTAAGAAAAGATAAGAGGCATGCGATAGAAAGAGACAAAACTTCTAGGTATATAAATTTGCAGGTACGTAATGCTGTGCGAGCTGAATTCCACCGTATCGCGTCGTAGCAAGACTCGAATTTATTTAGATCTTCTTGCGGAGTAATTCTTCTGTACCAACTATTACTTATTCTGTGGCAGCGCGTCGCCGGTTAGGAAGGTCTCTTTATTTATTCATAGGGATTTCTGGTGAAAAATTAAGTACCTACTTTTATTACATAATTATGATCAGAATCGAGTACAGAGTGCTCTCCTTCAGTATTGAAAATTCGTCACCAGTCACCCTGTATATTACTTTACAATTTATATTTTATTTTATTTAATTTACAGATTTTGTAAACTTAATAATAACATTCATCTGCTTTAATATTCGTCCCTCTAATTTGTTGTGAGTACAAGTTTGTTTTGTCTGCTTCGATTGAACCAGTTATATTTTAACTTGTTGATATTGAACGTTCCCATTGACAAAACAATTTCGAAAACTCGCTCAATGACTTAACAGACAACTGTGATTTTAGATCTAGTAGATATATTTGTTAGAGTTTATACGGGCGATAGGCTGACCCCCTGTCACTGTAATAGTCTCTATCTATCATTATAATACCTCCAAATTCGTCAAAAGTGACATCGGATGGTTTCATAGCCTGTTGTGTTCTGCCTACCCCATAAGGGATATAGGCGTGAAGTTATGTATGTATGTATGTAGATATATTTATCACATAAAGATCTGATTAACCAGGATGCTAACCCGTAACCTCCTGTACTTATTGAAGACATCTTTACTAACATTTACACCAACAAAGCCAAGGCGGCTTATAAAATATATGATTTTATATTTATCACTTTACAATTTATAATTTACTTATGATTAATATAATAAAGATAAACAACAGTTGGTACAAAGGTTAAGAAGTTAATGTTGTAAGAGTATGGCAAATGTGCAACTTGCTCTAATGTAATTAAAGACAATGAATACTTGGCTTGTTCTGTTTGTGAAAATAAATTTGATATCGGCTGCTTAAATATTAGTAATAAAAGATTCCATAGCTTTTATGCATTAAATAAGGAACGAAAGCGCGAATGGAAATGCTCTGGCTGTCGTTCTCAGGCCAACGATAGTACTAATACCAATAAGTCTCTTGAAAAGTCAGTACCAGGCTTGAATAATGAAAATATCACAGTCAGATCAAAACCAAAAGTTGACGCTCTGTCTTCACCAAAAGATCAGAAAACTCTAGCGGATAATTTTTTAACTGAAGAAAGTCTGCGCCTAATTTTAAAGCAGGAATTATCTGATATTCGACAAGCCAATGTTGAGCTCCGTGAATCTATGTCATTTATTAATATAATGTTTGAAGATATAAAGTCCCAACTCAATGAAAAGAATGTTATTATACGAGATTTGCAAGATGATAATGCTAAGTTAAAATCAACTATAAACGAACTATCAAGCCGTATTAATTTAATTGAGCAAAATATGAGGGATGGCAATGTTGAGATAAATGGTATACCTGAGAATAAAAGCGAAAACTTATATAAAACTATAGAACTATTATCTAAAACTGTTGGTGATCCAATATCGTCTGCTGATGTAGTAATGGCCACCCGTGTTGCCAAAATAAAAAATGACAGTCTCCGTCCACGTACCGTAATTGTGAAATTGCGTACTCCTCGTTTACGTGATGCGATCCTTGCAGCAGTGACATCTTTTAATAAGAAAAACAAAACTGATAAGTTGAATACTTCTCACCTTGGTTATGGAGGTACCACTAAACCTGTTTACGTCGCAGAGCACCTATCACCAGCAAATAAAGCTCTCCATGCAGCTGCGCGCATCAAAGCCAAGGAATCCAAGTACAAATACACTTGGGTACGCAATGGCAGAATCTTCGTTCGCAAGGATGACTTCAGTGATGCCATGTTCATACGAAATACAGACTGTTTATCCTTGATTAAGTAATGTATAACTACTAATTTCTATTTGTTAAGTTTATTAATTCATCAGCTAATGGTTTTTGTAATATTCAATTTAAAATTCGATCTATACTATCAGAATGTTCGAGGTGTTCGAACTAAAACTAAAGAAATTTTCAATAATATATTATTAAGCAACTTTAAAATAATAGCTTTTACTGAAACGTGGCTTAATAACAGCATCAGAAACAGCGAGTTTATAGATTCAAGATATGTAGTTTACCGTCGAGATCGTATTCATTCTGCGGCGTCCAAATCTGACGGCGGAGGTGTTATGATTGCTGTGTCCCGCGATATTCCTTCCAAGCGTATTACAGAATGGGAAAGCGATTGTGAAGATTTATGGATTAGTATTAAAGTTCCAATTAATGATACTATCGTAAGCGTGGCCATTTGTCTGGTGTATCTTGCACCTCCTGTAAAGTTTACTAATTTGGCAAACTTTCTTCGAAATACTGACAATGTTTTAAACGAAATTGAGAATGTAGTTATTTTGGGAGATTTCAACATGAGTTTCATTAATTGGCAACCTAAAGAAAAATGTTCCTATCTGTTACCTATGAACCATCATAATAATTTAGGCTATCTTTTGGAAGACTTTTTAGCGATGAACAACTTATACCAGGCAAATTGTATTCATAATGCGAGTGGAAGGATTCTTGATTTGGCTATCACTAGTTTTCACAATGCCAGTGTCTCACAACCAATTGATATCTTAAGTAAATTAGACCATCATCATCCTCCAATAATATTATCTCTTCCTGTCAATATTTCTATTAACAATGCAAACCTCCGATTAAATAGTAGAACTGGCTATAATTTTTTTAAAGCAAAATATGATTGCATTATTAAAACATTTAAAAAAATTAACTGGCGGGAAAAATTTAGTTCTGCAAAGGACGTTAACGGTATGGTGTGTATATTTTATAACATCTTAAAAAATATAATGAATGATTTTGTTCCCGTGCGTAAACCTAAAAGTAATAAATTTCCTATTTGGTTCAATAATAAACTTATAAAACTTTTAAAGGAGAAAAATAAAATTAGAAATAGATACCGTAAATTTCAAAATCCGAGAGATCGATTAGAATATGAGCTTTTGCGAGACAGATGTCATAAACTGGTGAATACTCTGAGCAATCAATATCACGAATCTTTAGAATCTGATATAAGTAAAAATCCTAAGGCATTTTGGCGGCTAATAAAAGAAAAGCGTAAAGGCTACTCCAATTTTCCAGCAGAAATGACTCTTGGCAATAAATTAGCTTCAACTAGTGATGCCATGGCTGACCTGTTTGCAACACATTTTTCTTCGATCTACTCAAATCACACATTAAATACAAATTTAACTGATGTATCTAATGGTACACAACTTAACAATTTAAAATTAACTGAACACCATATCCTAAAAAAAATTAAACAACTAAATATACATAAAGGGGCAGGTCCTGATAATATCCCACCACTCTTCATCAAACGATGTGGTTCATCTTTAGCGTTGCCTTTAATGTTGATTTTTAATGAGTCACTTAAAGTAGGAATATTTCCTGATGAATGGAAAAAAGTTAGAATTGTCCCTGTACACAAGAAAAATGATCCTTCTGATATAAAAAACTATCGACCAATATCTATTCTTTCGTGTTTTGCAAAAATATTCGAATCTCTTATATGTCCTTTTGTCTATAATGCAGTTGAAGATAAAATTTCTGATTTTCAACATGGATTTAGATCTGGTCGCTCGGTAGAAAGTAATTTAGTCTCCTTTGTCTCACACCTGTCGCGCGAAATAGATAAAGGCTTACAAGTGGATGCAGTTTACACTGACTTTTCCAGTGCCTTTGACAAGGTCAATCATTTGCGATTAATTGCTAAACTGAAATCATACGGTATCGATGGATCGCTATTATTGTGGTTTCAGTCATATCTGGCAAAAAGACCTCAGTTTGTATCAGTAAACGGTTCTGAATCTAACATATTTTATGCCAATTCTGGTGTTCCACAAGGATCGAATCTCGGACCGTTATTGTTCCTTATTTTTATCAACGACATAACATCCGTAGTAAAGAATAGCAATGTTTCATTGTTTGCTGATGACTTAAAGCTGTATCGAACCGTAGTTAATGTTGCTGATACAGAACTACTTCAAAATGACTTGAATAACATAATAGAATGGTGCTCAAATAATGGGATGATACTTAATGAACAAAAGTGTCACGTTATTAGTTTTACTAACAAACGCAAGAATGCTCTCAACGTCACTTATATAATTAATAACATGATTCTCAAGCGAGTAAAAGAAGTTGTAGATCTTGGAGTATCCTTGAGCAGTGCACTTAATTTCAATAACCACATTAATAACGTAACGAAAAAAGCAGCACAAATGTTAGGTTTCATTAAACGCAACTCAAAAGAAATGAAGCGTCTTTCAACAAAAATAATACTCTTTAACAGCTTTGTTCGCAGTCATTTGGAATACGCAAGTGTAGTGTGGAATCCAGTGTATTGTGCAGGCTCTCAGAGACTTGAAAGTATCCAACGAGCATTTACAAGACATCTATGCTATTTTTCATCAGGAATATCTTACAGACAACCTTACAAACAAAGACTTAAACATTTTCAAATGAGTTCTCTCCGCAACCGTCGTTTAGTAACTGATATAATGTTTCTACATAGCTTATTAAATAATAGAATTAAAAGTACTCAGATCTTGGAACAAATAAATTTAAATGTGCCGTATAAACTTTCCCGAAGTGTGATTACAAAAATATTTTATGTGCCCCGATGTCGGACAAACCTCGCTTTGCATAGTCCTATTTCAAGAATCTGTACCACCCACAATGAACTAAACGCTAAGTTTGAATTCGATGTTTTTTATTCTTCGCGTAATTCTTTAAAATTTAAAATTTCTCAGTCGCTTTCCCTCTCTGAGTAGTATTTTGTAATCTTTTTACTTTATTTCATTTTAATTTGATGTGATTTTTATATGTAAGTAAGTGATGTTAAATTATTTGTTTAATTTCAATTTATCTATTTTTTTGTGTGTTTGTGCGTCTCAATATTATTATGTAATGCTGTGTATATCTGTAATAGGTAGACATATAAGTACAAGACAAAGTGTCAAAATTGTTATTTTTAATGTTTATGTATGTACTACTGTTGATATACCTAATAAATAAATAAATAAATAAATAAATAGTTAATTGGATAAGGAAGAATGAACTAAGTTCAACTTGTATTTTAATATATTTTTAGACATTTCATTTATTGACTGAAAAATTTCAAAATAGAACAGTAAATAATAAATAAATATTTCCGACACTCACACAACATTATCTAGCCCAAATTAAAGTTTCTTAAGGACGCGTTTCCGCAAATCTTCAAAATAGGGTATTTTCTGGTACATATTGTGATAAAATGGCGCAAAGTTTAGTATAATTACAAGTACTAATAGATAGATAAGACTTTCATCTCCATTTATTATATAAAAATAATATAAATAAATTTGTTTTTGTGGCTTAAAAACTAATTTTGCGATGCCTCGTCGCACGAAAATGACGATTTTAAGCCAATTTACGGTACCACTTTTGGTATGAAAACACAAGTATTTATGAATAAAAAAAATACTATTCGATGGTTGACATGTTCATTTTTGATAATACGCATTTTTTTCTTTGAAATTACTACTAAAAACCCTTTAAAAAAAAATAAAACCAAACACGTAATTTTCTTCATGTTTGTATAAATGCGTAAATCTTAACACACTGTGGTAAGGGTTATTATACTTTAGCAAATAATGTCAATATCATTACAAACAAAAACTAGATATCTTCAGTCTGCGCTCAGCCGCTGTCGAGAGTGGACCTGTATCGCTTTTGAGTTATTTTTCGTGCTAAGAAACATCGCTGTACATACACAATTTATTGCATCAAACAAGTCTCGATACTTGACGCTCTCTGAACTGAGTTGAAAAGGTAATAATATAATTTTATTGAAAAAAAAAAAATTACAAAACCTTTTATGATTAGGATTGAATTTGGAAACTTGGAATCATTATGTTTGTTAGGACTAAACCTTATCTCCAGTTCTGGTAGTGGGGTCTGAAGGTATACCTCGAGGTGCTACTGGTACTCCTAGACGGGTAAAGCTAGGTATATCGAGTTTGGGCTCATTTTGATTCGAAGGAAGAGACCTTACCACCAGTTCTGGTAGTAGGAGCTGAAGGTATACCTCAAGGTGCTACTGGTACTCGTAGACCGATAGAGCTAGGCATGTCGAGTTTGGGTTCATTTTGATTCGCAGGACGAGACTTTACCACCAGTTCTGGTAGTGGGAGCTGAAGGTATACCTCGAGGTGCTACTGGTACTCCTAGACGGGTAAAGCTAGGTATATCGAGTTTGGGCTCATTTTGATTCGTAGGACGAGACCTTACCACCAGCTCTGGTAGTAGGAGCTGAAGGTATACCTCAAGGTGCTACTGGTACTCGTAGACCGATAGAGCTAGGCATGTCGAGTTTGGGTTCATTTTGATTCGCAGGACGAGACCTTACCACCAATTCTGGTAGTGGGAGCTGAAAGTATACCTCGAGGTGCTATTGGTACTCCTAGACGGGTAAAGTTAGATATACCGAGTTTGGGTTCATTTTGATTCGTAGGACGAGACCTTACCACCAGTTCTGGTAGTGGGAGCTGAAGGTATACCACGAGGTGCCATTGGTACTCCTAGACGGGTAAAGCTAGTTATATCGAGTTTGGGTTCATTTTGATGCGTAGGACGAAACCTTACCACCAGTTCTGGTAGTGGGAGCTGAAGGTATACCTCGAGGTGCCATTGGTACTCCTAGACGGGTAAAGCTAGTTATATCGAGTTTGGGTTCATTTTGATGCGTAGGACGAGACCTTACCACCAGTTCTGGTAGTGGGAGCTGAAGGTACCATATTTTAAAAGAACTGAACAGGACACAAGGAACTGAAATCTATAGGCGGTCAGATTTGGTGGAATCGGGTTTTCATATTTTAAAAGAAATAATAAAATTTATGGACAAAGGATAATGCAAGTGATTGGGCTCCAAAAAAAAAGTCATTGTGCAGAGATGAGATGAGAGTCAGATTATAGATTAGACACATGTCATTCATATTTGTTAGGACGCCAAAAAAATTAGCCCTGGGAAAAAAAAGATATGACCAAAAATACATTTTGCATTTAATAGAATAAAATCGTTTTCTTTTATGATACAGAAACTGAACGCCCGTAGATTTCTACGAGTGTATTCGTATAACCTTCACAGCCATTGACTACGAAACGAGTGAATATTGTAAATAAATACGATTATTGGTAAAAAAAAGTGCTTGTGTGATCCTTATAAGTACCTAATGGGTTGGCTACACAGTAGTAAACCGCGATTAGTTCGTCTCTTTTCTTAGTATAGCGACTTCCCTTCTTATCATCGTCGAGCGAGACAGCAGTGCGCTGTCACAAAAGAGATGTTATTAATCTGTCTCTTTTCTTACTATAGCGAACTTTTTGCGGCACTGGTTCGGCGACATTGGAAGCACGGTTTACAACTGTGTAGCCACCCCTTTTGATTTGATTTGTCTTTTTTCTTACTTTAGCGATGTCTCTTATACGGCACTGGTTCGGCGACATTGGAAAAGCAGTTTACAAATGTGTAACCACCCCTTATGAAATAATGGTATGTATGGTTTATCTAATACTGCCATTTAGAATAAGCTAATGTGTTGGTATAAGTGGTTATCGTTAATGAAAAAAGTAAGACTTTTAAACACATGATTTATTATTTCATTCATTACCATTGATAAGAGTTCTTAAACATAAAATAAGTACTATTTTTGAAGACGTTATTCATTATTTCAGTACAATTAAACAGACATCATAAATTATAAAAGGAATAGTACTTTTAAACACATGATTCATATTAACAATACAATTAAATATCATAATCATAAAAGAAGTTTGACTTTCGACTCGAACCCCGAAATGTTTCGAATAAAATGGACAATGCGCGCTAATAATGTGCTCCGAGAAAGAGATAGTGAGCGTTAATGAAATCTAGTTGTAATAATTATATAACCACTATTAGACTTTATTAACCACTTATAGCAACATACTAGCTTATTCTAAACGGCAGTATTAGATGAACCATACATACCATTATTTCATAAGGGGTGGTTACACATTTGTAAACTGCTTTTCCAATGTCGCCGAACCAGTGCCGTATAAAAGACATCTCTAAAGTAAGAAAAAAGACAAATCAAATCAAAAGGGGTGGCTACACAGTTGTAAACCGTGCTTCCAATGTCGCCGAACCAGTGCCGCAAAAAGTTCGCTATAGTGAGAAAAGAGACAGATTAATAACATCTCTTTTGTGACAGCGCACTGCTGTCTCGCTCGACGATGATAAGAAGGGAAGTCGCTATACTAAGAAAAGAGACGAACTAATCGCGGTTTACTACTGTGTAGCCAACCCATTAGGTACTTATAAGGATCACACAAGCACTTTTTTTTACCAATAATCGTATTTATTTACAATAGTGCCGCAAAAAGTTCGTTATAGTAAGAAAAGAGACAGATTAATAATAACATCTCTTTTGTGTGTCGACGATAATAAGAAGGGAAGTCACTATACTAAGAAAAGAGACGAACTAATTGCGGTTTACAACTGTGTAGCCAACCCATTAGGTACTTATAAGGATCACACAAGCACTTTTTTTTACCAATAATCGTATTTATTTACAATATTCACTAGTTTCGTAGTCAATGGCTGTAAAGGTTATACGAATACACTCGTAGAAATCTACGGGCGTTCAGTTTCTGTATCATAAAAGAAAACGATTTTTATTCTATTAAACGCAAAATGTATTTTTGGTCATATCTTTTTTTTCCCAGGGCTAATTTTTTTAGCGTCCTAACAAATATGAATGACATGTGTCTAATCTATAATCTGACTTTCATCTCATCCCTGCACAATGACTTTTTTTTTGGAGCCCAATCACTTGCATTATCCTTTGTCCATAAATTTTATTATTTCTTTTAAAATATGAAAACCCGATTCCACCAAATCTGACCGCCTATAGATTTCAGTTCCTTGTGTCCTGTTCAGTTCTTTTAAAATATGGTACCTTCAGCTCCCACTACCAGAACTGGTAGTAAGGTCTCGTCCTACGCATCAAAATAAACCCAAACTCGATATACCTAGCTTTACCCGTCTAGGAGTACCAGTGGCACCTCGAGGTATACCTTCAGCTCCCACTACCAGAACTGGTGGTAAGGTCTCGTCCTACGAATCAAAATGAACCCAAACTCGATATACCTAGCTTTACCCGTCTAGGAGTACCAGTAGCACCTCGAGGTATACCTTCAGCTCTCACTATCAGAACTGGTGGTAAGGTCTCGTCCTAAGAATCAAAATGAACCCAAACTCGACATGCCTAGCTCTATCCGTCTAGGTGTATGTACCAGTAGCACCTCGAGGTATACCTTCAGCTTCCACTACCAGAACGGGTGGTAAGGTCTCGTCCTAAGAATCAAAATGAACCCAAACTCGACATGCCTAGCTCTACTCGTCTAGGAGTTCCAGTAGTACCTCAAGGCATACCTTCAGCTCCCACTACCAGGACTGATGGTAATGTCTCGTCTTATGAACTCGAACTTGACATGCCTAGGAATAGGAATTCCAGTAGAAGCCCTCGAGTGTACCACCAGCTCATCAGGTTCGATGGTGAGGTTTTATCGTTACGAATAAAACGAGCTCAAACTTTCCGAGCACTTTAATTAATCTTACCCAATTTAATCGTTTTAATAAAAGAATTTGCAAATATTTAAAACTAAAGTATCAAAACTGTTCAAAACCTTTCGTCTTTTTCACGGCACGCTTGTGTGCGTGAATCTTATACATGTACATAGTAGTAGAATTCGATACCTAGCCTTTTCGGAAACGCATCCTTAAAGAAATTGTGTTATGTATACTAGATAACTGATATACTTAAGAAATATATAAACATACAAATTTAATAAATTTATTTTCTTTCTTCTTTCCTTCTTTCTAAATATATATATTTTTTTTATAAGAATAAAATTAAACATATAAAAATCCATGACTTGACGACTAATATCTGTGTTCATCACTCAAATATCCGCCGCTGCCGGGATCCGATCCCAGGACCACTGGCATAGAAGGCAATGTATGTTACCGCTACACCAGCCGGTCGTCAAAGTCACAGTGAAAGCATTCTTGATTCAAACCATTATCTCCGTTTTTATTCTACTTATTCTATTATATTAGACAATAGACAGGTGTTTGACGTAACTTTGTATACCAAGAGAACTTAAGTGTACCTAAGTGTCAAAACACACCTATGCCCGTCTGCACTAAACTTCGTCCTAATCCAGATCCTAAGTCGATGCTTAAGTCTGTACAGTCCGTTCACAGTCGGTTTACCTCTGACGTATGTTTTCTCTATATTGGCCCTACCGTCCAGTTTCCCTGAAAGTTTGCATAAAATTTTTAAATAGCCTTCTTTATTCTATTACAACAAGGTAAAGTAAATGGCTGTAAATTTTCCAAATATTGTAAAAAAGAACGAAATATTACGCTCAAATATGAAATAATTATTGTAGACTAGACATTCAACAATATAGGTGCTTTCATTATTAGTAATACAAACGGTATTTTGTAATCGAAATTTAATACGGCAACCCAAGATTCATGGCAGCCAATCAAACAGCTGGAGTTAAACCAACTGTGAATGCACTGTACTCTGATTTTTATTGTAATTTGTCCTGTCTGACGGTTGATTTGACATGATACGCTTAAGTCTTGCTTAAAGTTATGACATGGGAAATCGGGGTCATAACTTTAGGCAAGACACTTAACGACGGCGTTCAAAAAGTTACGCCAATACGCTAGTTTAAAAAATGATGTTTATTTTATTAATATTTTACCAAGTCTATTTAAAAAAAAATAAAACATAAAACATCGTCTCAAAAACGAAAATTCCTTTCCCCTTCACTAGTTGGTATTGTAGCTACCCTAGCAACTAGCTGCTACTACCCGACTACGGCGCAACAGCGAGGATATGTGTGTGCGAGCGAGATAGATGCACCTATCTCGCTCTGCGAGAGTTTCGAATGAAATAGCTGATTGTTTATTATTTCTTTCTAACACCTGTATATATTAAGCTTTATCAATTTATTAAATCATTATTTTACTAATCATCAAACTGATCGTTTAATTTCAACCTCAAGTAAGCCGGAGCTATAGTGGTGACCCGACCTCAGAACAATGGAAGAAAAACAAGAAGTTGGCAGCATCGCGCTATCCATGCGCATTCCACCCTTTTGGCGCGACCGACCGCGATTGTGGTTTATAACATTTGAAGCAGCCACCAACGATCTCAAGAAAAGTCAAGCTCAGCTCGCTCTAATGGTCATCGCTCAACTAGACAAGCCAGACGTCGAACAAATCAGCGATCTTCTTTACAAGCCATCTCAAGAAAATCAATACAACTTAATAAAGGACCGGCTCATATCAGTTTACGAAGAAAGCGAAGGCAGACAGTTCCAGAAACTCCTATCAGAAATGGAGCTCGGCGACCAACGGCCATCGCAGTTACTTAGAAAAATGCGAGATCTTGCGAGAAACAAAGTTCCTGACTCTACACTCCAAATGATGTGGATGAACCATTTGCCTGCACACGTTCGCTCGGTACTAGTCGTCAGCGATACATTTTCAACAAAGGCTCAGTTAGAAGATCTATCTTTATTAGCCGACAAGTTAATAGAGCAAAGCCGAGAAGTAAACGCCGTCTCAACCGTTCCAGAAACTTCAGCTTCGTGCAGCCATCGACACTCAAATGAAAATCTGCTACTAATTGAAGAAATAAGAAAATTAACATTAGAAGTCGCCGCTTTAAAAACACAACATCAAACATACGGGCGCGGCCGTCGTCCATACATTGCGCGAGAGAGAGACAGAAGATATCGTTCTCGCAGCCGCTCTTCAACACCGTCGCCGTACTGTTTTTATCACCGACGCTTCGGAAAAAGCGCGCGAAAATGTACAGCACCCTGCAGATTTTTGAGTGAAAATTCGGAAAACTAAATTCAGCGCTGGCAGCGGCGGATACCAGCGTTCATCTACAATCAAACCGCCTTTTCGTAAGGGACAAGAACTCAAAACTACAATTTTTGGTAGATACCGGTGCAAATATATCGGTTATACCGAAAATAAAAGGAACATCTTATCAGCAACTTACGTTCAAACTATACGCCGCCAACAACACTGCCATACCTACATACGGTGAAAAAACGCTGGAACTGGACCTCGGACTACGACGTCCGTACAAATGGAAATTTATAGTCGCCGGAGTTAACAAGCCGATACTTGGAGCAGATTTTTTAAACTACCACCAACTATTAGTGGACCTGAAAAATCGAAAGTTAATCGACAACGTCACAAGCTTAGCTGTCTCCGCGATTGCATACAAATGTGCAACGCCAACTATAAGAAGCATAGATCAACAACAACCATTTCACGATATATTAGCGAAGTATCCCGGAACAACGCGCCTCACTTCTATGAATTTGAACCCGAAGATTACAGTCGAACATTTTATAGAAACAAGCGGACCGCCAGTCAACTCCCGTGCCAGACCAATACCGCCGCATAGATACGAATCTGTCAAGAAAGAATTCGAGTCCATGATTGAACAAGGCCTATGCCGCCCTAGCAAAAGTTCATGGGCGAGTCCATTACACGTCGTACCGAAAAAGAACGGCGATTTACGAATTGTTGGAGATTATCGTCGCTTAAATGCCGCGACTAAGCCAGACCGCTACCCGATACCACGACTTCGAGACTTCAACCATCTACTCTACGGCAAGACGATCTTCTCTACACTCGATCTAAATAGAGCCTACGGACAATTGAGCGTGCACGAGAGAGATATAGAGAAGACTGCCATCATAACGCCTTTCGGTTTATTCGAATTTCCCCGAATGTGCCCTGGTTTACGCAATGCGGGGCAGACTTTTCAACGCTTTATTCACGACGTGCTAAGAGGATTAGACTTCATTTTCCCATTCATCGACGACGCACTGATAGCTTCTAAGAATGAGGAAGAGCACCGTCAGCACCTACACATAGTACTACAACGATTCGAAGAAAACGGAATAACAATAAATCCAGCCAAATGTGTTTTCGGCGCGGAAGAAGTGAAATTCTTAGGCTACACTGTAAACAGCGACGGAATCAAGCCACCTAAAGAAAAAATAGCTGCTTTGAAAACCTATCCGAAGCCTAAAACCATTCAAGAGCTAAGAAGATTCCTCGGTATGATAAACTTCTATAGAGAGCACATACCTAACGCCGCGAAAACGCAATCGCCACTCACTGCGTTTATGCATAACTCGAAGAAAAACGATAAAACTCAAATTAAATGGACAAATGAGGCTGAGTCGGCTTTCAACGAATGCAAGAAAGAGATAGAAAACGCCGCTCTACTAGCTCATCCGCATCACTCCGTCCCGCTCGCACTCATGTGCGACGCTTCTAATACTTCAGTGGGCGCAGTACCACAACAACGAGTAAATAACGTTTGGCAACCGCTCGGGTACTTTTCAAAGAAATTATTACCCGCTCAAGTAAACTACAGTACCTACGATCGCGAGCTTTTAGCGATTTATATGGCTATGAAGCACTTTAGAAAAACCTACGAAGGCCGCCATCTGATAGTATTCACAGACCACAAACCTCTTATCTACATGTTTACCAAGACACGCTGCGACACAGAAACACCGCGAAGAATGAGACAGATTATGTTCATCAGTGAATTTACTACGGATATACGACATATCGACGGGAGCTCTAATATCGTTGCAGACGCACTTTCACGCGTCGAGACGATTACATTTCCCAGCCCGATAAACTACAAAGAAATATCCAAGGCTCAAGAGCAAGACAGCGAACTACAAACATTACTACGGCAAGACAGAGACAACATATACCTAAAGAAAATTTACATGCCCGAATTCGACGCTGAAATATACTGCGAATGTTCAACATCTCAAGCTCGACCCTATATTCCAGCGCAGTACAGAAAGCAAGTTTTCCAACAGTTACATAACATAAGCCACCCTGGTATAAGAACTTCACGCTTACTAGTTAAATCACGATATTTTTGGCCACAAATGAACATCGACGTTGGTATTTGGGCGAAAACCTGCATACCTTGTCAACGTGTGAAAATACAACGGCATACGAAGAGTGAGACAGCACGGTTTACACCGCAGTCAGTCGAAAGATTCGCACATGTGCACATTGATATCATCGGACCGTTGCCTACATCGAGTGATGGCTACAGATATTGTGTAACGATGATAGACCGCTGTACACGATGGCCGGAAGCAACACCTGTGCAAGATATCACGGCGGAGACAGTAGCGAAGACTTTTTATAATACTTGGGTTGCTCGCTATGGATGCCCACATATTATAACTACCGACCAAGGGCGACAGTTTGAGAGCAATTTATTCACGCTACTCTCGGAACTACTTGGCATTAAACGACAACGCACAACATCTTACCACCCGGAGAGCAACGGCGTCGTAGAAAGATGGCACCGCACAATGAAAACAGCGCTGAGTACGAGATTAATGATGAAAAACAATTGGATCGACGAGCTACCTACTACAATGTTGGGACTTCGCGCCGCTATACGAACCGACAGCGGAATCAGCGCCTCACAGTTTGCATTTGGTCGATCTATACGACTACCAGGCGAACTGTTTGAAAATAATAACGAAAATACGCTACGAGTCACGGACTACGACTACGTAAACCGGCTACAGAGCGCCATGAAAGAACTAAAACCAATAATAGCTCCGCACGCAAACAAGCGCAGTATTTTCATACATCCAGATTTGTCATCGTGCGATCATGTTTTTATTAGATGCGACGCAGTGAAGAAGCCACTCACACCGGCATATGAAGGCCCGTTTCGTGTACTAAAACGAAACGGTAAAGTTTTCACCATAAAGTTACCGACTCGTGAAACAACTATATCCATCGATAGACTGAAACCGGCGTACATTATCGCACCACCACCGCCGCCTGACAACGTAGTAGCCCCGACCGCAGTACCACACAGCAGTACTTCGCAGCAGACGACAATACGCACTACCCGAAGTGGACGTGTAGTCAAACCAGTACGCTTCGCTTGAGGGGGAGCACTGTAGCTACCCTAGCAACTAGCTGCTACTACCCGACTACGGCGCAACAGCGAGGATATGTGTGTGCGAGCGAGATAGATGCACCTATCTCGCTCTGCGAGAGTTTCGAATGAAATAGCTGATTGTTTATTATTTCTTTCTAACACCTGTATATATTAAGCTTTATCAATTTATTAAATCATTCAAAAACACACTTCCCGTTTGCGTTCGCTCCCGAACGGTCGTGTCTGCGGCCGCTCCCGAGTGTTCGTATTGCGCTGCCCTTGTTCCCTCCCCCGCACTCGTGCGGGTCAGGTGCCAAGTTAAGCTCTTTCGGAAAGTTTTCTCTTGTGGAGGCTGTGTGGTGTCGGGGCTAATTCATCTGCCCTTTTCAGGGCGGACCCGACTGCTGCCGGCCGAAGCATCGCTGTTCAGGTGGATACGTAACCGTGCCAACGAAGCCTGATCGTCCGCCGTTCACCGGCAATAGGTCCGTGTTAGGTTGATCCTTCTTTCAGCGCAGTTTGTGTAGTCCTTTCGCCGTTCATCGGCACGCATCTTCGTCTTGGCTAGATAGACTTCTCTCTTTCAGCCCAGCACAATGCCTCGTCATACTGAATCCAGCAGCGAAGCCGCCCGTCGTCGTATTCGTGAGCTTCAAGCTGACAAAGAAGCCCTTGAGGCTCAGGTCAATTCCTTGAAAAAGCGTCCTGATAACTGGGCCATCGTCGATCACTTGGCTAATCAGCAACTTGAACACGATGCCGAGAAGGATACCCTTCTGGCTCAAATCCAGTCCTTGCAAGAGCAATTATCCGCTCGTCCCTCGTCCTCAGAATTCAGACAGTTGTCTTCAGATTTCAGACAGTTATCCAGCGATAAAAAATCACTGGAAGCTCATTATGCAGCCGAGAAGGTAGCCCTTCTCGCTCAAATCGAGTCCATGCGAAAGCAATCGTCCGCTCGTCCTCAGGTCGCCTCCATTTCACAGGGGTTCCAAACCGATTCTCCGGCGTCTCCAGATCCCTCTGAGTACGTCGATCCCTTTTCAGATTGCATGTCGGTAGATTCCACTGCATGCAAAAGGAAAACTACCCCGCCAGGTAGTGACTCCGACACCGTTCCTATCGTTCCAGAATCTCCTGCTCCGTTCAGCGAGGTTCGCAAAAAGTCCAAGTCAAAGAAGAAGAAGCAAGATGCCTCTTCAGTCTTATTCCCATCCGTTTCAGCTGCTCCAGCCGCTGTTCCTGCTCCGCAAAATGTCGCACCGGCGTCTGCTCCTGCGCCTTTTGTTTCAGCGATCCCGGCGTCACAGCCTGCGTCGCAATCAGATTCGGCTCCGCCGAAAGTCAAGTCTCCGCCCCCCGTCTTTCTACGGGACAAGAGCCGCTGGACCGAGGTCTCAGCTCTCTGCGGTAGACACAATCCCAAGATCCAGTATAGTAAGGCATCCAACGTGGGTGACTCTATTAAGGTCGTTGTCAATTCCATTCCCGATTTCAGGAATCTCACTCGGCTTCTTGCTGATCAAAAGCTCGAGTACCACACTTACGCCCTCCCTGAGGAGCGTAAGATTCGTGCCGTCCTCAGGAACGTGCCGTTCGAGCTCTCGAACGAGCAAATCCAAGAGGACTTGTCTTCTCAAGGCTTCCCCGTCGAATCTGTGCACAAAATGCACAGCCGCCGAGGCAAGCAGTTCCCACTAGCGCTAGTAATCCTAGCGAGGAGCCCGCAAGGGCAGTCCATTTTCAGAGGCAAGCTCACCGTGTGCGGTCTCTCCAACATCCGCGTCGAGGTACCACACAAGCGTGGTTTTCCAGGTCAGTGCCACCGCTGCCAATTGTATGGTCATGCGGCGGCAAATTGTCATGCTTCCCCTAGGTGCGTCAAGTGCCTAGAACCGCATGGGACTAAGGAGTGCTCTCGCACTCCCGAATCGCCCACCGCTCCGTCCTGCGTCTTGTGCGGCCAGTCAGGCCACACAGCAAACTTTCGCGGCTGCCCCAAGGCACCGCGTGCTGCCAGGGCTACCGTGAAGCCCATCGAGAACTGGAGAGAGCGACCGCAGCCTAGCTCGGACGCCCCTCCAGTCAGTTCAAAGGCCCCTAAGGCCTTTACTTCTATCGTTCCAGGTCAGCGCAGCCGGGTAGCGACTCAATCGCAACCGGCCGCCAAATCGGCTTCCCAGTGCCAGAATGCAAATGGTTCTCAAGACCGCATGGCGTTCTGGATCCAGCTCGCTCCCATCGACGAGATCCTGGCTTTCGGCGCCGCTCTCGACGCCAGCCCAGAGGGTTTCAACGGTGCTCTTCCGGTCCTAACCAAGTTCGCTCCCCTTATCAGGAAACTCCAGCAAGCTCAACGTTTCTAAACGTAGTCCTTCTTTCCAGCATTCCTATCTCAGAGTGAGTCTGATCACTCTAGATAATATCTTAGTTTCAGCTTTGTCATTTCTGCTAATCTTAGCTTTATTTTTTCTCACTTTCAGTTCCTTTTGGTGGCAGCCGTCTGGATGCCGCTCACTGCGCAGCCTCTCTCTCCAATTGGCTGTCGCTCCGATAAATGATCAAGAACCTGGATTAAGGTAGGTCGTAAAGGGGGATGTTTAGTGGGTATGCTCGGCTTCACTGAGTGAGTCTCCACACTGTCTGGGCATTCTATTTGCCGTTAGCCACTGGGGTTAACAGCTTATAGAATGCCCATTCGTCCGTAATAGGATTCATCCTCCTCCCGCTAAAGCTTGCTTTACTGGTTAAAGCTTGTTTTAGGGGGTGCCCAAAATTTTCTGTGGCGGAAAAACAAAAAAAAAAAAAAAAATTAAATCATTATTTTACTAATCATCAAACTGATCGTTTAATTTCAACCTCAAGTAAGCCGGAGCTATAGTATATTGACGAAACCTGAGCTACACAAGTTCCCACAATACATTATTTATAGTGTTCTCATTACTTTTCGATCATGTGAAATGAAACGTCAGACAGCCCAAATGACAATAAAAGTCAATCAACTCTCGTTGCACGTCACAATACGTATCAACTTAGTCTCAAAAAGTTTAGGCATGTCATAACTAAGCCTATGCTTAGTAGAGTTTAGTGCAGACGGGCACTAATCTTCTACAGATCAAATTTTGGGTAAGTATATTTTGAAAAAAGTTTTTACTTCTTAACCAAAATATGTACCGAGATACATGTAACAATGATTACAATCATAGAGTTAATACAAAGAGAGATGGTATAAGATTTAACCCAGTTTTCCTCAGATTCTAATATTAATTAACATAACTTCCATGCTGTACTAGGAGCGAGAGAAAAACATATAATGTACCAGCTGCTTCTCTTCCCGGGCATACTGTGAAAGTCACTTAACGCACATAGGTTTTATTGACGTTTTTGTGGATGACAGGCTAACCCCGCCCTGTCACTGTTATAGTCTCTCTCCATCATTATAATACCTCGAAAGTCAAACGTGACATCAGATGGTTTTAAAGCCTCTGGTGTTCTACGGGCGTGAAGTTATGTATGTATGTACATACGTAATGTTTTTTTTTTTTTTGTTTTCCCGCCAAGGATATTCTTTTGGCACCTCCTAAAGCAAGCTTTATCCAGTAAAGCAAGCTTTAGCGGGAGGAGGATGAATCCTGTTACGGACGAATGGGCATTCTATAAGCTGTTAACCCCAGTGGCTAACGGAGTATAGAGTGCCCAGACAGTGTGGTGACTGACTCAGATCCAGCTGAGCATACCCACTAAACATCCCCCTTTACTGACCCACCTTGATTAAGGCCATCGATCATTATCGGAGCGACAGCCAATTGGAGAGAGGACGCCTGTATCCCTTATGGGGTAGGCAGAACACCAGAGGTTATAAGACCACCTGATGTCACGTTTGACAAATTTGGAGGTATTATAAAGATGGAGAGAGACTATTGTATGTATGTATGTATATGTCTAATATTAATATTGAGGACACAAGCCAATGTCAAATATTTCTGGCTATGTTTTAATGTTGATTAACTTTCTATTCTTAGCAAATTAACTTTATATTTATCTTTCAAACTAATATCTACTTTCATCTTAATCCACACATACATACAACAACTTTGAATGATGGCAAACCTGATCATTCAACTAGTAAAAGTGGTCAAAATCCTGCACCGGTTTTTCAGGGTAATGGAGGCAAGGTCACTTATAAACCTTATAGGTATCAAGATGTCTAAAAACACGTTAATTAAAGGTTATGTCATTGTTTTCCTGTATAATCTGGTTTTAGTATTAAAAAAGTTGTGTACAGTTTAAAAACGTTTAAACAACCAATGTATTCAAAGATGACGTGAATTTACGTATAAACCTACCAGCTGTTTCGAATCCCGCAGGAATTTCGGAATAAAAAGTAGCCTTTGTGTTATTCCAGACTGTACACTATCAGTATGCCAAATTTCACCCAAATCCGTTGAGCCGTTCTTCCGTGATAGAGGAACAAACATCCATACATCCAAACTTTCACAACTATCCAAATTTGGCATAGTGATAGTGTAAAGTCTGAAATAGCACATAATACTAGTTGTCAAAATATTGACAGCTCTACTATGTTGATGCACAAAATGTCAAAACGAAAGTGATTGAGAGACTGACATGAGTGAAGAATGAAATTTTTCATTTCGTTTCCTCCCGTGTCTCGTGAATGTGCTCTGGATTGTGTTTTATAAATCTATAACTGTGGCAAGCTCCCGGACTCTGAATTCTTCGCATAACACATTGGACTTACGCACGTTACAAGGACACCGAAAAAGAAAACCTAATAAATCACGCAACTGCTAAATTGTCTTTTATTTACTTCAATACATAGACTTTGATTGAACTGCTGGATTCATCATACCCAAACCTGATTAACCCGTAATTTTATGAATCTAGCTATTCCAAAGTCTTAAGTTATTGTTTAAAATTACCCTTCTTGAGAATACAAGCTAGAGCGGCGCAGCTGGGTTTTGGTTGTCGAAGTACGGTTGTTTTCCGCTAGATCGCGCTAGTAGCAAATTTGTTAGTGACGACTCTATACCAGTATATAAGTTACTCTATGGTCAGCGCTACGCCCCCGAACTCGGTGGACGATATCAACGAGACAATGATCCCTACCTAGCCCATCGTTAACGCAGGTACATGGCTTTATAGCGATAAGGCCGCCTATTGTACCTTTCAAAACTGTTTTTGTTCTAATGTATTCTTTTCCTTTTATTATTTTGTAAGTGTGCAATGAAGTATAAATAAATAAATCAATAAAATGGCATATTTTTATAATTCTGGTACAGCTATTACCAATGACTCTGTTGGTTTAAAGTGGGTCTCCAAAGGCGTCTCATTACCAAAAATCTGTCAAGTTATACAAATCGTAACTCCTATAAACAATTTTGCTCCTAAATAAAATCAGGCTTTCGAGATAGGCTCTCTCCATAGATAAATCAATTAATCTAGGAGCAATAGTCTCCTGCTCTTCTCAGTCTGATCAGTTTGTTCCGAATATATTTTTTGCACCAAAATCAAATGGAGACAAAAGATTTATTTTAAATCTTATACAAATTTTATAAATTCCTTAATAACAAATCACATTTTAAAAGAACATTTTAGAACCTCCCTGAGCATAGTGACAAAAAAGTCCTTTTTAGCTTGCATTAATTTCAGAGAATCTTATCTTTTAGTTCCTATATTAAAGGAACATCGTAAATAATTACGATTTCAGTTTTTACCACAAACTTATGAATTCGAGGACTTCAACTCGGATCTGTCAAATGAATACAGTGTTTACGAGGTCTCTTAAAGATTTTTGGAAAAGTTATAACAAAGTCGCATATCAAGTCGCAAAATTAACTCAAAGTGAATTGCAAATATTAGTAAAGATAATTAATACTGCTCCGTGGAAATATAAACAGTGATTTTGCAAGAAAAAAGTGAAATACGAAGTAATCAATTTGTCATAAATAACAACACGTATAAAAACATAATATATCGAATCAACCAGTTTCAATCAGTGTTCACTATCTCAAATCTGTGTTGCCATCCTAAATTCAGTTTTAAAAAGTAAGGAACAAATTTTAAAAAGTAAGGTGTTGCACCATCAGTGAATTAGCACAATTCACAACTAACTAACCATTAACTTCAGCCTGTCCAACGGTTAAATATTAGTGATTATACTACCACTCAAACTTTCGAAAGGATAGATACAAAGCTCTCAAAAATAGCAATAATAACGATACAAAAATACAAATACATAGTAAGATTTTAGAAGATTTACAGTGGTGGAAAAACATGTGAAAGACATCTTGTCATAGAAATATTTAGCGAATATTTGCGTCACAGCCTGATGGGTATGTTTTCAGCTTTTAATGGGTTACAGTGTTTTGCAAAGGATAAACACGTTTGCGCTGTATGTAGGTACTATCTATATTAATTTAATGGGAGGAATTCGATTTCCTCATTTAAATGCATTAGCTAAAAGTATTTGGTAATAGTTTGAGAAAATGAATATTTGACTATTTGCTCCGTATATCAACTCGGGAAAAAATACAGCACTACCCAATTATGCGTATCAAAGTTTTCAGTCAACCTCAAGTAAATCTGTTTGCTTCTCGCACCAATGTTAAATGCTCACAATAGGTTTCTTGGTAACGAGATCTTGAAGCTACGGTTATAGACGCGTTTACTCTCTCTCCAAATTGCTTTAAATTAAAACATTCAAGCCGTTTTGAAATTTTTGCATTTAATAATGCTCAATTATTCTTAAATAGGTAACGGGAAAAATAAATTTAAAAAAAAAAAAAAAAGACCCGTTCAGTACACGAACCTGGGACCTCTCGCTTGCCGAACGAGTGCTCTTTTACTGAGCTAACGATTTTGAAAAGAAATTATTTATCTTTCCAGAACGAACCAGCGAGGCTTCCCGGCTCGGTTTCATTAAGAGAAGACGTGTAGGCGGTCACCACAGTACCTAGTCGTGGTCTCGTCGCTTTCTAACAAAACTTAAGCTCAGTACAACGTAGCATGGTACAACGTATCGGTACTAGAATTATTGTCACAATAACAGTGGAGATATCTTTAATCGTTCGATTTCACTGAATTTTATCATTTTTTAAGGAACAATTAAAGTAAAACTAATAAAAACAGTTAATAGATATAGTAAATAGTCATAGGTTGGCCTTATTATTAGGAAACAATATAGGATCACATGAACTAATTAATCCATTACCTTAGGTTAAGGCCATTACCAACATAACACAATTACACTTGGTTTAAGATTAAGATCTTCAAGTCGTTTTAAGATTATATTTCAAAATGGTATCCCAATAGTTATTTAACTCTTGAGCAAAGTACACACACAGTAACTGGTATTTTTACTGGCTTTTAGGCCACTAGCACACCGTGTGCAATTTCTCTTATAATTTTTGCAAATGAAATCAAAATAGGGAATTTGGATTTGATTATAATTTCAGCTACTGCTAGTAACCAACTCTAGTTTTGCCATATTTCCATGAACATGCCATTCCTGTATATGCCCTGCATTAGCTTTAGAAAATTAGTTATTTGTAACGAGTTAACTTAGGCCAGAGCGTGTAGATTGCCTTATAGTCAAACCAAAGCGACCTTACAAAACAACGATCTCACCGTCTATCAGTCGCCGGATAAAGCATGTCATGGGGTCTAGCGGCGCGGGCGTGGCGGCGGCGCGCGGCGTTCAGCGCTCACAGCACGCGGCACGCGCAGCAACGTCCGCGGCCGGAGCGCGTGGCGGCCTATGGCTGCTAGCCATTCGCAGCACGGCCTGCAGGACCGCTCAGTCTCAAACATTCGCTAAGTTTTATAACCGCCCCATGGTCGATCAATAAAAGTAATTTTGGAAGGGCAGGTTTTCAATCAAATGTAGAAGTAAACTTCTTTATTGATCCTTAATTATTAATTTACTTTAAGTAATTTTATTCAGTATGCATATAAACAAAATGTTTCAAAGTTATACATTTACATTGAGTTGATTAAATAACTGTTGAATATTAGTTAATGAATTTTTATAAAGCAAAACTTTACCTTATGCTCTGAACATCTACTTGGTAAATGAATATATCTGAAGAATGAAGCAACGAAATATAATAGAAGATCAAACGAACTTCTTAAGTGAAGTTCGATCGATATTATATGAGTTGCTTCATTCGAAGATATACATTAAGGTCCCACCCGCCCTGTCAATGTAGTAAACTATTGCCCTTAAAGTTTTGCCATAACTATAAAATTAAGAACTCTAAAATAATGAGCTCGACAGAGGCGCATCCTATGGATCCAGACTGGTGTGAAAAATTTTAACTAAAACGATCGAAAACACGTGTTTTGACCTTTTTAGTCATTTCATAACTCTTAAATTCGTGCGTGCTACCGTGTGAGTCAAAGGGACTACTTGGTAAATGAATATATCTTCGAATGAAGCAACTCATATAATATCGATCGAACTTCACTTAAGAAGTTCGTTTGATCTTCTATTGTTTGCAATTTTTTTAAGTTTTATTAGTTTTTTTTACACATTTGCCTTTTAAATAACATCAATATTGAGCCCCTTTGTTTTAAAAATCAGAATGGCAGGGTTTTGAAATTTACCTATCATAGGAGGTATTTTCGTCGATGAAATTGTGAACAGTTACTGCTACTACAGTCCTATTACTACATGCGGGGACATACTGTAATTATACCTATACATGGTGAATGGTGAAAAATTTGCAATACTGAAGGAGAGCACTCTGTATTCGATTCTGATCATAATTATGTAATTAAAGTAGGTACTTAATTTTTCAACAGAAACCCCTTTGAATAAATAAAGAGACCTTACTACACTTTTCCCGACGCGCTGCCTTAGTCAACACCACCACCCGCTTAGTATTTATTTATATGACGCTGATGTAACCATACGTTACGTAATGAATTCTTTAACTTTCGGAGAAGTTTACTCAGTAAATAATTAATATATTTTTTTCATGTATGATCTTAAACTATCACGTCCTGGAATTTTGAAAGTGACCCATGAATCACCCTGTATGTTGGTAATTTTCATAGCTCAGTTGCTTAATCTACGCGGCGATCACAGGCAACTTTAAAATCCGATGCATATTTAAAAGTTGCTAGTTGCGGCAATTAGTTACTAACTTAGTCATGAAAACTGTTGAAGATGAGTGAAATATGAAGCTCTTTTTTATAGACAAAGCCCGCGTTTGCGATCAATCTCACCTGCAGGACTATTCGCGTAACTAAATTAACAGCGCTGTGCTCGACGATGAGCTCGACGACGAGCTCGTCGACGAGATGGCAAAGGTTTTGTCGTCGAGCTCTTATGTTACATTTAGTAGAATACCAAAACCTATAGAAAATTGTCAAACAGTTCGACGAATAACAGTTCTTACTCACGCCGTCATCAGCGACGAGCGCTGGTGTCGTGTTAAGATATAAAGATAATACCAAATATTGTCACTCGTCGCTGATGCATCAACGAACTCGACGCTGTTGTTTTAAATGGTAATGAGAGGTTTTCTGACAGCTCATTAAAAAAACAAAACGGTACAAAAGGCTTCGATAGATGGCGCTTTACAAAAGGCGAAGTCTTGTCTTTCATAGAGCCATTTATTCCACACTGCGTTTTTAAGAGTAAAATAAATAAATTGACGTCTGTATCAGAAATTGAACTTATAAATAACCATAGATGGTAGATACCACTTACCTATTGTAGATATTATAGTATACAGACCTAACGCCTTTGGCTTTTTAAAAGTGCCATTGAACAAATTTTCACACAAATTTTCATTGATATACATGTAAAAATTAGTATATAATAATTTGACGTATTTCAAGTGCATGTAAATACCTATGAAATAAAGAATTTTTGACTTTTGACTTTGACTAAGCCCCAATTTCACCGTGTGATGAAACGCGATAAATTTGAGTTAAACTCGGCTTACGGGTTAAAACGAGTTTCACCTTAAATTTTTCTTTAGTCAAAGCCGAGATTTGTTAATCTAGTATCAGAGGGAAATCGGTGAAATCGGGGATAAGTTGCTCCATGGGCAAAGCGCCTTCACGTTACAGCTATGTAAGTTTTTCTTCTAAGTAATTATCGTTTCTTTTCTAGACGCTTGTTTTTATTCGTGTAAACTTAAGCTATCTTAAAAAAGAATTACAATAGTCGTAAAATTTTGCAAAAGTTACAAAACGCCTTGGGTATTTCGCGAGGACAGAAGATGTCCTCAGGCGTTTACTAAAAGGGTTAATATTGGTGAGTCTCTCGCTACTTCGAGTCAAACAGATTAATTTTAAATAATGATACATTTTTTTTCAATTTATGTAAAAAAAACACAACTAAATAAATAAAAATAATGACATATATCTAAATGCATCACATTTTAATGTTTTGCATTTAATAATGCTTAACTATTAAAGATCAGAAAAATATACTAACCCAGTCCGACAAGGTAGCAATATAACATTTGAAAAAAATTTATATAGGTACAGTCAACACGTTGTCATATTTTCGAAAATATCTAAACTTACACTTTTTTAAATTTTATATTTAAACTTTACATAATTTTGACACAAATTAATGGTTAGATAATTTAGAACAAATTGTCGTACAGTTTTTTTCTGGATTTGTATAAGTTTACATATTTTCGAAAATATGACAACGTGTTTATATTATTGCTCATGACTGTACCTTTACTAAGTAATTTCGATGGCATCTGCCAAGGACCTGGTAGCTCAGTTGGTAGAGTCTGAATAGCAAGAGACCCAGATTCGGGTTCTGGGTGGGTTAAATTATTTTGCATATTTTCTGAAATAGTAACAAACAGAAAAATCATACAAAATTGATTTGATTACTAATATCTGTGCTTATCAAATATCCACAAATAGACATAAAAGGCAAAACTTTTACCAATAACAGGGAACGATTAGGAGGCTAGGCCGTACGCGAGCCACATCAATTTCCGCGAAATTGATGTCGTTAGGTGGTAACTTGGTTTGGCATATTTGTTTTCTTTCGGATTTCATTGTATTGGTACTTTCTACTTACTGAAATTAATTAAATAAATGAAAAATGTGATAAATAAAAAAAAAAAAAAATTACCCGACCAGGATTCGAACCTGGGACCTCTCGTTTGCCGGACGAGTGCTCTTCCAACTGAGCTATCGGGGCCTGGCGCTACGCCTCGAAATTACTTACCACATTTTTGTTTTTACGTTATATTGCTAACGTAGCTCCATCTAATGGTGTAAGCTTTGCAGCTAAGACCACCCGAGATCAATTTCTTTACAGAAATTGTGAATCCCAGTTAAAGTGAAGCATTGCAATGTTTTAATAAAGTTTTTAAGTTTTTTGCATTTAAAATGCTCAATTATTCTTAAATAAATGAAAAATGTGATAAATAAAAAAAAAAAAAAAAAAATTACCCGACCAGGATTCGAACCTGGGACCTCTCGTTTGCCGGACGAGTGCTCTTCCAACTGAGCTATCGGGGCCTGGCGCTACGCCTCGAAATTACTTACCACATTTTTGTTTTTACGTTATATTGCTAACGTAGCTCCATCTAATGGTGTAAGCTTTGCAGCTAAGACCACCCGAGATCAATTTCTTTACAGAAATTGTGAATCCCAGTTAAAGTGAAGCATTGCAATGTTTTAATAAAGTTTTTAAGTTTTTTGCATTTAAAATGCTCAATTATTCTTAAATAAATGAAAAATGTGATAAATAAAAATTACCCGACCAGGATTCGAACCTGGGACCTCTCGTTTGCCGGACGAGTGCTCTTCCAACTGAGCTATCGGGGCCTGGCGCTACGCCTCGAAATTACTTACCACATTTTTGTTTTTACGTTATATTGCTAACGTAGCTCCATCTAATGGTGTAAGCTTTGCAGCTAAGACCACCCGAGATCAATTTCTTTACAGAAATTGTGAATCCCAGTTAAAGTGAAGCATTGCAATGTTTTAATAAAGTTTTTAAGTTTTTTGCATTTAAAATGCTCAATTATTCTTAAATAAATGAAAAATGTGATAAATAAAAATTACCCGACCAGGATTCGAACCTGGGACCTCTCGTTTGCCGGACGAGTGCTCTTCCAACTGAGCTATCGGGGCCTGGCGCTACGCCTCGAAATTACTTACCACATTTTTGTTTTTACGTTATATTGCTAACGTAGCTCCATCTAATGGTGTAAGCTTTGCAGCTAAGACCACCCGAGATCAATTTCTTTACAGAAATTGTGAATCCCAGTTAAAGTGAAGCATTGCAATGTTTTAATAAAGTTTTTAAGTTTTTTGCATTTAAAATGCTCAATTATTCTTAAATAAATGAAAAATGTGATAAATAAAAATTACCCGACCAGGATTCGAACCTGGGACCTCTCGTTTGCCGGACGAGTGCTCTTCCAACTGAGCTATCGGGGCCTGGCGCTACGCCTCGAAATTACTTACCACATTTTTGTTTTTACGTTATATTGCTAACGTAGCTCCATCTAATGGTGTAAGCTTTGCAGCTAAGACCACCCGAGATCAATTTCTTTACAGAAATTGTGAATCCCAGTTAAAGTGAAGCATTGCAATGTTTTAATAAAGTTTTTAAGTTTTTTGCATTTAAAATGCTCAATTATTCTTAAATAAATGAAAAATGTGATAAATAAAAATAAAAAAAAATAAAAAAAAAAAAAAAAAAAAAAAAAAAAAAAAAAAAAAAGCGCCAGGCCCCGATAGCTCAGTTGGAAGAGCACTCGTCCGGCAAACGAGAGGTCCCAGGTTCGAATCCTGGTCGGGTAATTTTTATTTATCACATTTTTCATTTATTTAAGAATAATTGAGCATTTTAAATGCAAAAAACTTAAAAACTTTATGAAATTAATTAGTTATAAAAATATAACTTACAGAGTACACAAATTCATAATACGTAAGTTTGCCGGTGCATCAAACACGCGTAGCGTCACCTTGAAATCCAAAAGCGCGCTGACGATGAAAGCAATATATCGAACGCTCGGGATGCGCGTGATTGTTCATACATTTTTCTATGGAGAATTTACGTAAAACTTATCTAGATTTTAGAGATTGAAAAAAAGAAGACTTTTACAAAAAAAAATATTTATTATTTATTGGTTTCTTAAGTGTTCAGAAAGTATAATTTTAAATCAATTCGAATTGATTTTTTTAGTTAAAATCTGAAAAATACGAAGGATGTTCTTGCATTCTTTCTCAATTTTGAGCGTTTATTGACGTATATTTTATAATAACTATTAGATTTTAAGAGTCAAAATGAGCACTACGTTAATTTTTGGTCTTTCATTTTAATACATGTAAATTATCATCTTTCTCAATCATATATAAATAGGTGAAATATGAAAAATCGTAACACTCTTTTCGGTGTTTTGCACGATCTCCCTCCTTAATTACAGCAAAAAATCAGAAGGATGGTAAACGAAAGGGTGGTATCACACAAAACAAAAGAGGCTACCACCGAGTCTTAATCAAAAAATCTCTCTGTTATAATATGCAGCAAAAAATTATCCAACGGTGTCAAATTTTCCCTAAATTTGTCCGTACCCTTGATAAGACACGAGCCAATTTCAACAAGTGATTTAAGTGGGCCCTTAAATCCAATACGAGCCCTTAGGGCAAAGTCCTAAGGTTTCTTGAGTGGAAGCTTTGATCAAAAGGAGAAAACCATTATACTGTGTTTACTAACCTAACCTTGAAGTATGTTAATCTGCCTTAAGTTTGCAAGCATTAAATTACCAAGCATAGAGTGGCGTCCTCCGACGTGACCCACAGAGAATCAATATATTATTATCTATTAATCAAACGTGCTCGATAAAATCAATACTAAGATAAGATTAAATATTGTTAACTTAATTATACACGTATATTTTGGTACTAGCTGTGACCCGCGACTTCGTCCGCGTGGATACCGTTTATTAGAGTTGGATAAATACTATTATTATATCCTCCTAGAAGTTAAAACTTACCTTATTCTTAATTTCGTCAAAATCGACTGAGTAGTTTAGCTGTGAAAGCCGTACTGATAGATAAACAGACAGAATTACTTCAAAAACTGTTACAACAAAGCAGTGATCCGCAGTTTCACCTAGGATTTGTGAAAAAGTATATTTTTATTTTATTATATTTTATTTTATTTTATAGGTATAGGTAGGTAGGTATATTACATAGATGATGCCCGCGACTTCGTCTGTATTGAATTAGTATTTCGAGTAGGTTATTTTCTTCTCCAAGGTCCTAACTATCTTTAATAACAAAAATAAAAATAAAGAATCTTCGCCCATATAATATGTATAGCTCCTTACCACAAACATAGGTAGGTAACTATCTATTAGGTACATTACAAAGGCACATAGCGTTATAAACAAATCGGGTGCCAAAGTGCCTTAAATTTTAATATTGTCGTAAATTTTCGCGATAACTATTATGTATGACTTTTAAATAAAACACTTTTTAACCGAATTTATCGCGTATATTTACATTTTAAATTTTAACAGTCGCTCGTGACCACGGGGTCTGCAAAGACACCGAAACGTCGAGTTAAAATGTAAAATATAAATTATACGCCATTAATCCGGTTAAAAAGTGTTTTATTGAATGCCTTCAATTTTACTTAATTCATGCAATATCTTCATTAATTATACTTAGCTTATTGTTATTCTAGGTAAAGCTAAGTAGTTTTTGCGTGAAAGAATAGCAAAAATCCATCCATCCAGCCATTATCAGTGTACATACAATACTACCTATAGTTATGTATGGCTGCTTTTCACTGCCAAACGGCTAAGCCAATATTAATGTAATTTTGTATAGTAGTTAACACATACGTTACTTTTTATTCCCAAGAAATCTACGGTTTCTGACTTCCAAGAGGCAGAAACGATCATGAAATAAACAAAACCTTGATTTCCATTTTATCTCTGTATGTACAGAAGGCAGTACATCAAGCGTTACAAATCTGTCAAAATTTTTTACTTGAATTTGAACTCTATGCCCTCGATAATAAGTTAAAATTGGTTGGGGAAATTTGACAGGTAATGTAACGCTTGTTCCTTCTGTACCTACTTATATTAAATCGCGCAAAAGCTTGCGCTCGCCTCCCTCCTTTTTATACCCTACCGCCGCGAGTCGCGTCGAGCGCGGCAACCATTACGCCAAAATAATCCCTATATCATTCAGTATTCACGCGCGATGGGTTATTAGCGTATTTCATGTATAAGTTTGGTGTTTCTATACCGATTTCTATGATTCTTTTTTTATTGAATAGGTAATAATGTTATTTTTTTTAATTAGGGATGAGTGAGAGTATTATAAACGTAAGAGTAAACAAATATAATCAGAAAGCTCCAAACTGCGAAGCTATCGGGATTTACACGTGTTATTGTGAGTCAACCATAAAATATATATAAAATACATCAAAGATTTAAATCCATAGATGCGCCCTTTCAGTACAAAGAACCGAAGAAATATTGTCATTACTGAAAGAGGTGGATGCACAAGTCTTGTGACAGTTTCTAACGAGCGCTTGTCGTGCACGTTCACATAGATTATTTTGCTTAAAATATTTACCTAAAGACTTAGCTATGCTGTCTTGTTCATTTCGAGGGTATAAAAATACAATTTGTAATACAAACAAGGATAAATATATTAATTTTCATGCGTTATTAATGATTATATTATTTAATTCATTTCTCGATTTTGTCGGGCAAGGAAGCGGCCGGCCGTCAAAGAGCAAATAACCAGATAGTAAATAAAAGATCAACTTAATACTTTATTTAACCTATTAAAATCATAATAGAAAACCTTTGAAGTTTTTATTTTACTTTACAAAGCCGTCATATTTTTTGACTATTTAATGTAAGTAGAAAAATATATTGGTTCATTTTATTAACATATTTAAAATCATATGTAACGGTTTTAATTAATAATTTTTAATTAAAAACTTCTTTGTTTTGTCAGCTACCCAACAAGGTATAACAATCTAGTCTTTTATTTAAATTCGTGGAAAAAATGTTAGTTTCATCAGCGATATTGGACGTAAAAATAATTTAGCTTATTGAGCCTAATCCATTCTTTACCCAAGGAAAGTAAAATAAACGAAGGCCCAACGAAGATTTAGTGTAAACGTGTGAATGGACATCATTTCCAAACATTTGATAAGACCCTATTTTGTTACTGATAATTTGTATGGAGCACTATGAAAACTTCCTGAGAGGAGAAAATCCTTCATGGAAGATTTGTCTCTGAACCTTATTATTGACATATGGTTCCAATATGATGGCTGCCCTGCAAATTTTCGAAGGAGTTTGAGGGAACGAGATAGGACGAGGAGGATCTTCACCTTGGCCAGCCAGAAGTCCGGACCTAACCTCAATGATTTTTTATGTGTAGAGGTACATAAAAGCCTCCTATACTGTGAGCCACATCCAATGGCGTCTGCTGATGGATAGAAACAGGATAATCAACGCGGCAAATTAAATGCGAAGAAATTTGACCACTGCTGCAGTAAAAACTAGGCTTAAACTGAATAATGCGAAAATGTATCCAAAACAAAGGAGGACGCATTGAACGTGAATTGTAATGTGCAAAGATAGATTTTTTTTTATAATCTTACCTTTTGTTATATTTTACTTTCCAGGACTAAAAAATGAATTTAACTCAATCAGCCTAATTATTTTTACGTCCAGTATCGACTATGAAACTAAGATTTTTTCTATGAATTTAAATAAAAGCCTAGATTTTTATAACTTATAGAGTAGCTGACAAAACGTAGATGTTTTTAAGCACTTCCGCTGAACATCTTCCATACTAATTATTTTAGGTATTCTTAAAAGAAAAGTAAACCTTTTAAAAATATTTGATTATTTCAACTTTTAATCGCTCAGAACTATGTATTTAGTAATCTTACGTAGAATTTTGGTTACTCAGATCATATAACATCTTAATCTGAATTTGAGAATCAAATAATAATAGTGCACCAATTTTAAAATACGACATTTAATGGCAAAATTCGTCAATTTTTATAAAAAAAAATAAAAGTCGTTTATCTCGAAAACGGTTTGGTTTGGGTATGAGTGTTTTATAGTGAAATAAGTTAGAAAAGACGGATACTATACGCCTTTAAAGGATCTAGGTCGACTTAACCAGTATTCCTCTATAAATGTAAGACTTCATTATTTACATAAAAAAACACAAACAACAGAACCCCAACAAATTAAGAAGTTGGTGCTTTTTGCAGGTTAAGTTAACAATCCTTTAGGTATGTTTTTAATAAATAAACGATTTATAAATATTTATCTTTATTTTTATTACTCTGTAAACCTTTTAGGCGTATTTTCAGCGTAAGTTATATCTGATCTTATTCTATGACGTTTGTTGACGTGGACGCGCCGTGCTTGTGTGAGTAAAAATGACAACCTTAAGACACGTACGGGCAAATCTATGGATTTAAATCTTTGAAATACATACTGTTGTGGGATATTTTTTATATAATTTTATGAAGAATATTTCTGTCATACATGATTTCTATGTAGCTATAACCATTAAGGCTGCACACGCGACGGAAGCTTAAAAATGAAGTAACTTCTCCCGTTTTTCCAACATTTCCCTTCACTGCTCTGCTCCTATTGATAGTAGCGTGATAATAAGTATACTATAACCTGCCCAGGAGTACGAAGAATAATTTTATTAAGTTTCGTTAAAATCCGTCAAGTAGTTTTTGTTTCTATAAGGAACATACAGACAGACAGACAGACAAAAATTTTACTGATTGCATTTTTGGCATCAGTATCGATCATTTATCACCCCCTGATAGTTATTTTGAAAAAATATTTCATGTACAGAATTGACCTGTCTACAGATTTATTATAAGTATAGATATAGATATAGATAGATAGATATAGAAGATATAGATAGATAGAAGATATAGATATAAGCTATTTCTTTATGTGAATAAATTGTCACTCAAGATGTAATCGTGTCTTGCTTTAAAACCCTTTTCCTGGTCGTAATACATAGTATAAATAAACTAACTGTTTCGCGCAGTTTTACCCGATCAATTTCGAATCCCGAGGGAATATCAGGATAAAAAGTAGCCTATGTGCTATTCCAGACTGTACACTATCACTAGGTCAAATTTAATCCAAATCCATTAAGCCGTTTTGCCGTGATTAAGAAACAAACATCCATTCATCCATCCATCCAAACTATCATATTTATAGATAACACTATGCTGGACTATGCTGGACTCTTCCAACGTACAATGTCCCAGCTGCTTCTCTTCCCGGGCATACTGTAAAAGTCAGTTAAGGGACAGAGGTTTTATTAGACATTTTTTGCGGGCGATAGCTGACCGCCTGTCATTGCAATAGTCTCTACATCATTATATTGCCCCCAAATTTGTCAAAAATGGCATCAGATGGTTTTATAGCTTCTGGTGTTCTGCCTACCCCATAAGGGAAATAGGCGTGAAGTTATGTATGTATGTATAATATTTCTAATCACGCAGGAATATCGGGAAAGAAGTCGCGTATGTGCTATTGTACTCCTATCACTGATTGTATTTTATCACTATGCCAAAAGAGATGTCCCAAGAATGTATGGAGCCTTGGCTAGGACTATGTACACCACGCGAAATTATAGCCATAAACATGAAAAACAGTTTTTAACACATAAGTCACTACAGAATTACTTTCTATTTTGGTTCAAACAAAAAAATAAACAGTATTAATACAACATAAAAAACATGACGGATAATATGAAAATCACGTAAGTAAAATGGATTAGTTTTTATTTTTGAACTACAGAACTATTTGGTATATCGCATTATAAGTATTTTTGGTAGAAAGAGTTATATTCTCAAAAATTTTTGAGGTGCTGTACAAGTTCCTAGCCGAGGCTGGGAAATCTCTTTTTATTAAAAGCCGTTAGGCCGTTTTGCCGTGATTGAGAAACAAACATCCATACATCCAAACATTCACATTTTTAATATTAGTAAGATTACTGAGACGTAATAAACAAAAAAGAGGTTTTAGTTATTCGTTTTTTGGGGCCGATAGGCTGACCGCCTGTTACCGCAATGGGGTAGAAAACTGCCAACTTATTCCACTAGAGGCACTGATTACGCTTGACCCATAACAACTGTCAAATATCATAGCTTAAGATAATTTTATAATAATTTTCATCAATTAATGAGAAATGCTTCATTGCATGGTCATATGTTTGATATAAAATAAATAATACAGTTTCTCCGATGATACATACTAGCTATGGTTGTGGATAGGCTTGATTTAAACTTTTGTGGAAATTAATATATTACGGTTCATTCCCATTTTGATACAGAAAAACCAAGTACTATAAAGATTTACCAAAAAAAGGACACTGAACTAGCAATAACCATTAGCAATTTGTTCATTTGACTGTTTGTTATGGGTCAAGCGTATGAAGCGACATCTATAGCTTTTTGTTTTTTTCTCCATAGCCTCTCTCCATCATTACAATACCGCCGAATTTGTAAAACGTGACATTAGTCAGATAATCTTATAACCTCTGGTGTTCTGCCTACCCCATTAGGGATACGTCGCACGTGGAGTTATCTATTGTGCGTAATAAATAAAAGAGGTCTTAAAAGTAATCGACAGCGATAAATCAGGCCTTTTATCGATATATTCTTAGAATATGGCACTTAGAGTACCTATGTATTTTTTTAAGAATATTTCATCTTTGGTTTTGTGGGCTTTTAATCATAGTATCAAATTGAGTAATTCTATCTATGATGGTGAGCATGTTTGCTAACATATTTGCTTACATAAAATAACAAAATAAAAGTTATTTTGTCGATTCGAGTCTTAATCGATGGTCGAATGCTAGCCCTCGCTCTCCTAGACTGAAATTTAGTCAGCCAAATCAGAAATATTTTGGCGCGTAAAAAAGTTTAACCATGGGTATCTAATAAATTATTTGTTATTTTTAGCTTACATTCGTAAATGAATGGAAATAGATGGTAAAAAACTGTCAAATTTGTCCCTATATAGGGTGACCTTAAATGTTTAGAAGTCCTGATATAAAACACATAAAAAACGTCTTACTGTAGTCTAATGAGGATAACTAGCCGACTAGCCAGTCGACTAACTATCTGGGATATTTTTCTCCAAAGTCTTTTTATTAACACCCTGTATTAGTCCTGCACGATCGCGGCCATTTGCATTTGAATTGCTCTAACTTTGATACTAACGAACTTTGAGTCGATAGCGCCAATTTCATGTGTAGATAACTACAACTAGTTTTAAATGATAATGCTTAAGGAGGTAGATCTTCTTCATTATTTACTAAACTTACGTTTGATTTCCATCTCACCTGGTGGTAAGTGAAGATGAGGTCGAGGATAACACACAGGCCTAGGAAAGAACTGGCTCTTTATAAAATATTGCCGGAACACATCACCGCCGGAGTGGTATTATTTGGAGGCAGATTTCAAATAAAAGGTAGGTTATTAAGCAGGGGTCACTCAAATTAATCGCCATTTGTGACATGCTTATCCAGGAGCAGTTAGATTACTCTTACTCAACTTTATACAGACAAAGATATATTTATCTTCCCATGCAACAAATCAACAGCGACTTAAGTTTCATACATAGGTTATGGCACTCTCAATGGTGACCAAATATCAATAACTCTCCTTATACAGGGTCCGCATATAAGAGTCAATTATATTTTAATAACAGATTAGGAATGATGAGCAGGACTGATTTTCGAAAAAAAAAAAAATTTTTTTAAAAATATGTTTCATCAATTAAAGTTTCAAAATTCTTCTCTGAGAGTAAAATTGAATATTAATCTACATTTTATGACTGCATACAGTTATATGGAAACGTTTTTATTACTTGCTGTGTAGTCATAAACTATAGATCAAACTTAAATTTTGATCACTTACAAGAATTTTGAAATTTTAAATTACGAATAATTATTACAAAAAAATTTTCTTTTCGTAGTTGTGACCAACTCATCAGTCTTAATCTGCTATTAAAATATTATTGACTATTATAAGGCGACCCTATATGTATAAATAAAATCAAAACTAGATAATATTTGTGGCAAAAAATTAATAATATGATATAAATTATATTTCGTTGCTTCATTCGAAGATATATTCATTTACTAAGTAGTCCCTTTGACTCACACGGTAGCACGCACGAATTTAAGAGTTATGAAATGACTAAAAAGGTCAAAACACGTGTTTTCGATCGTTTTAGTTAAAATTTTTCACACCAGTCTGGATCCATAGGATGCGCCTCTGTCGAGCTCATTTCCTTTTTCGTGCGCGGTAGCAAGTACACCTGTCATAAAAATGCCGAAGAAGACGGCCGAAGAAAAGAAGAATATTATAAACGCAAGCTTAGAAGGTTGGAGCGGAAAAAATCATAGACGAGTGATTTCATACAGACAATATTCAAGAAAAGCATCTAATGTCTCCAGGATCTTAACCTAGCGTTAACGCGAAGAATAAAACACCCGGATGTTGATTTTTTAATTCGACGCGGAGGTGGTACCCGGATGTTGATTTTATAAATCGACACGGAGGTATTCAAATACAACGATATTCAAGGAAACTGTTTAATATCTTCAGGAACTTTAACTAGCGTTAACACGAAGGATAAAATACCCAGGATGTTGATTTTTAAATCGACACGGAGGTAGTACCCAGGATGTTGATTTGATAAATCGACACGGAGGTCAAATAAAAACTAATACGCATGCATGCATGCATAACGTCACGCCTGTATCCCTTATGGGGTAGGCAGAACACCAGAGGTTACAAGACCATCTGATGTCACTTTTGACAAATTTGGAGGTATTATAAAGATGGAGAGACTATTGTAGTGATAGGTGGTCCGCCTATCGCCCACAAAAACGCCTTTAAAACCTCTGTCCCTTGCCCGGGAAGAGAACCAGCTGGCGCATTCTATGTTTTTCTTTCGCTCCCAGTCCAGCATGGAAGCAAAAACTAAACTAGATTTCGGAGATAGAACGTCAACTGTAACCAAAAGTTCCATCTGAAACAGCAATAATTCAAGCGGAAATACAAACGCTTCCAATTTAAATCTTAACGGTTCTGGTAGTTCCCGTTAACAAAGGCCCTAAACATGGCGAATGTATTCACCAAGATTTAGCTCAAAGATGGCTGCCGTTATTGCGCAAAGGGCTACCCAGAGAGGTTTAAGATCAACCAGATTATTGAAAACCCTTAGTCTGAAACCAAAAATTTGAAGGTAAGCACTTGGGCTCGGAACAACAAGCTATAAGCTAAGCTATGACTATTCTTTGGTTGGATATTAAAGTAAACACAATAAAATTCCTAGTGGAGAATTGCAGAGTTCCGTCTGATTTACATTTTTTGAAACTGAAACAAGAACGAAACGGCCATGAAGGTCTTGATTTGTTAACATATTGGAAAATGAAGAAAGGGATAATAAAGCATGTTGACACGCCCGCGGTTTCAAGGTAACTGGACCGAATATCGGCTCGCAACTACGCAACAGTATTATTGTCAGCGCTACGCCCCCGAACTCGGTGGACGATATCAACGAGACAATGATCCCTACCTAGCCCATCGTTAACGCAGGTACATGGCTTTATAGCGATAAGGCCGCCTATTGTACCTTTCAAAACTGTTTTTGTTCTAATGTATTCTTTTCCTTTTATTATTTTGTAAGTGTGCAATGAAGTATAAATAAATAAATCAATAAAAATGGCATATTTTTATAATTCTGGTACAGCTATTACCAATGACTCTGTTGGTTTAAAGTGGATCTCCAAAGGCGTCTCATTACCAGAAATCTGTCAAGTTATACAAATCGTAACTCCTATAAACAATTTTGCTCCTAAATAAAATCAGGCTTTCGAGATAGGCTCTCTCCATAGATAAATCAATTAATCTAGGAGCAATAGTCTCCTGCTCTTCTCAGTCTGATCAGTTTGTTCCGAATATATTTTTTGCACCAAAATCAAATGGAGACAAAAGATTTATTTTAAATCTTATACAAATTTTATAAATTCCTTAATAACAAATCACATTTTAAAAGAACATTTTAGAACCTCCCTGAGCATAGTGACAAAAAAGTCCTTTTTAGCTTGCATTAATTTCAGAGAATCTTATCTTTTAGTTCCTATATTAAAGGAACATCGTAAATAATTACGATTTCAGTTTTTACCACAAACTTATGAATTCGAGGACTTCAACTCGGATCTGTCAAATGAATACAGTGTTTACGAGGTCTCTTAAAGATTTTTGGAAAAGTTATAACAAAGTCGCATATCAACATATTAAAATTAACTCAAAGTGAATTGCAAATATTAGTAAAGATAATTAATACTGCTCCGTGGAAATATAACCAGTGATTTTGCAAGAAAAAAGTGAAATACGAAGTAAACAATTTGTCATAAATAACAACACGTATAAAAACATATATCGAATCAACCAGTTTCAATCAGTGTTCACTATCTCAAATCTGTGTTGCCATCCTAAATTCAGTTTTAAAAAGTAAGGAACAAATTTTAAAAAGTAAGGTGTTGCACCATCAGAGAATTAGCACAATTCACAACTAACTAACCATTAACTTCAGCCTGTCCAACGGTTAAATATTAGTGATTATACTACCACTCAAACTTTCGAAAGGATAGATACAAAGCTCTCAAAAATAGCAATAATAACGATACAAAAATACAAATACATAGTAAGATTTTAGAAGATATACAGTGGTGGAAAAACATGTGAAAGACATCTTGTCATAGAAATATTTAGCGAATATTTGCGTCACAGCCTGATGGGGGGGGTATGTTTTCAGCTTTGAATGGGTTACAGTGTTTTGCAAAGGATAAACACATTTGCGCTGTATGTAGGTACTATCTACCTATATTAATTTAATGGGAGGAATTCGATTTCCTCATTTAAATGCATTAGCTAAAAGTATTTGGTAATAGTTTGAGAAAATGAATATTTGACTATTTGCTCCGTATATCAACTCGGGAAAAAATACAGCACTACCCAATTATGCGTATCAAAGTTTTCAGTCAACCTCAAGTAAATCTGTTTGCTTCTCGCACCAATGTTAAATGCTCACAATAGGTTTCTTGGTAACGAGATCTTGAAGCTACGGTTATAGACGCGTTTACTCTCTCTCCAAATTGCTTTAAATTAAAACATTCAAGCCGTTTTGAAATTTTGCATTTAATAATGCTCAATTATTCTTAAATAGACAAAGGGAAAAATAAATTAAAAAAAAAAAAAAAAAGACCCGATCAGTACACGAACCTGGGACCTCTCGCTTGCCGAACGAGTGCTCTTTTACTGAGCTAACGATTTTGAAAAGAAATTATTTATCTTTCCAGAACGAACCAGCGAGGCTTCCCGGCTCGGTTTCATTAAGAGAAGACGTGTAGGCGGTCACCACAGTACCTAGTCGTGGTCTCGTCGCTTTCTAACAAAACTTAAGCTCAGAACAACGTAGCATGGTACAACGTATCGGTACTAGAATTATTGTCACAATAACAGTGGAGATATCTTTAATCGTTCGATTTCACTGAATTTTATCATTTTTTAAGGAACAATTAAAGTAGAACTAATAAAAACAGTTAATAGATATAGTAAATAGTCATAGGTTGGCCTTATTATTAGGAAACAATATAGGATCACATGAACTAATTAATCCATTACCTTAGGTTAAGGCCATTACCAACATAACACAATTACACTTGGTTTAAGATTAAGATCTTCAAGTCGTTTTAAGATTATATTTCAAAATGGTATCCCAATAGTTATTTAACTCTTGAGCAAAGTACACACACAGTAACTGGTATTTTTACTGGCTTTTAGGCCACTAGCACACCGTGTGCAATTTCTCTTATAATTTTTGCAAATGAAATCAAAATAGGGAATTTGGATTTGATTATAATTTCAGCTACTGCTAGTAACCAACTCTAGTTTTGCCATATTTCCATGAACATGCCATTCCTGTATATGCCCTGCATTAGCTTTAGAAAATTAGTTATTTGTAACGAGTTAACTTAGGCCAGAGCGTGTAGATGGCCTTATAGTCAAACCAAAGCGACCTTACAAAACAACGATCTCACCGTCTATCAGTCGCCGGATAAAGCATGTCATGGGGTCTAGCGGCGCGGGCGTGGTGGCGGCGCGCGGCGTTCAGCGCTCACAGCACGCGGCACGCGCAGCAACGTCCGCGGCCGGAGCGCGTGGCGGCCTATCGCTGCTAGCCATTCGCAGCACGGCCTGCAGGACCGCTCAGTCTCAAACATTCGCTGAGTTTTATAACCGCCCCATGGTCGATCAATAAAAGTAATTTTGGAAGGGCAGTTTTTCAATCAAATGTAGAAGTAAACTCCTTTATTGATCCTTAATTATTAATTTACTTTAAGTAATTTTATTCAGTATGCATATAAACAAAATGTTTCAAAGTTATACATTTACATTGAGTTGATTAAATAACTGTTGAATATAAGTTAATGAATTTTTATAAAGCAAAACTTTACCTTATGCTCTGAACATCTACTTGGTAAATGAATATATCTGAAGAATGAAGCAACGAAATATAATAGATGATTAAACGAACTTCTAAGTGAAGTTCTATCGCTATTATATGAGTCGCTTCATTCGAAGATATTATATAACAGGTAGTCCTTTTTAGGTACTAGGTAACTTCGCATAATTTAAAGCATCATAAAAAAAACACTGTGGTGGGGCGCCGCGTGGCATGATCCACCCGGTTCGCGCCAAGCCCTCATTCTTTAGAGACCCTAAACGAAACTTTTAAATGGGTTCTGGTGTGGGTGGGTACGTCATATCTTCGAATGAAGCGACTCATATAATAGCGATAGAACTTCACTTAGAAGTTCGTTTAATCATCTATTATATTTCGTCGCTTCATTCTTCAGATATTATATAACAGGTAGATTTTCAGAGATAGAAAGTTTTGTTTAGGTATATACTTGGAATTGAAATAAGTAAATATATAAATATGTAATTACATATTTTATTATTATAATACTTAATAATTAGTATTATTACATAATGAGCTTCAAATAATCTTACTTTATTTGAGTCGCTAGAAATTATAATCAGCTTAAATTAATGAAACTTAGTGATAGTCTATTTATAGACACATAATTTTTAATGTAGTAATTTACTTAATATCAAAATACGTAATATTCAATAACTATTTTTAATATTAGGTTAAGTATTGTTCATGTCTCGATTAAGTATCGACAAAGCAAAGTTATTTTGTTGATCATCTAAAGGCCGATGGTAAAACTTTGCGAACACCTGTGAGTTTTGTGTCCACCCGGCCGTTTTTCGAATGACATCGACACTGATACCGGCCGCGCGCGCGGCTGAGGTCGACGCGTGTCGTGTGCTGTGCGCACTAAAACGCTCATGTCAATGCCGCTCGTGGCGAGCGTTTGCTTAATCCATCGACTTAGCGTCTGACTTGATGCAGTTCTGTGGGGAGCTTTGAATGTTACGAAGAGATTCCCGGAGTTTGAACCTCAGATATTTTTTGTAATAAAAATATATTCTTTTAAAGTTGATACTGGGCATATTTGGATATTGCTTTGAAAGTTCGGGAGAGATAATAAGGGCTGTTCACGATTTGGAGCGGAAGTCTTGATTATATCTGTTATAATAATATTTACTTTATCAGATTGAAAAACAATATTTTCTAATTTAAGTAAAGACAATGTCTGTACTCTTTGACCGGTACATAAAGCTAATAATGTAACGAGTTTTTTTGTAATATTTTCTAATGATAAATTAATATTTGGATACCAAGAAGACAGTTGATTTAGTACTAAATTTGGATCCCAAGTAAATGAATATTTAAGCTTAATATGTTTAGTTTTATAGGCTCCTATTAAGAGGCGTTTAACACAACTGTTATCACTTATCTCTTCTCCTAATAAAAGAGATAATGCAGATCGATGTGTATTTAATGAACCGTAAGAACATCCCTTATTAAATTGCTCGTTTAAGAATCAAAGAAATAATGGAATGGATTTTTCGAAACTATTAATTCATAACCACACTTCTTGAAACCATAACTTCAATGAGACGTTGTACTGGCGAACAGTAGTGTCTGCGAGCGAGGCGAGCATCAACGTGAGAGCCTCTGGTGGGCAGCTGCGCCGGCTGAACGAGCGACGCCCGGAGAGCCTCGCGGCACCCAGGGTAAGGCTGGAGTGCAGTGGGTGCTGACTCCATGGCTGGGAAGGCCAGAAGGGGAATACAAGTACCCCTTCGGCTTTATCATCAATGATTTTTCGTATACATTTTAATACAAGAGAAAAGGGAGGAAATGCATAAAAATCCAAGTCAGCTAAGCTTATTGTAAATGCATCAACTGCGACTGCATCAGGTTCAGGCTTCCAGGTGACAAATAATTAACATTTGGCATTGGCTCGACTTGAGAACAAGTCGATCTTAATGGGCCCGAAACTATTTACAATAAGTTGGAAAGCGCTATCCGAGAGGGCCCATTTGTGGACTCGAAATCTGCTCGATTTTCTTTGGTGTTAACATAAGAAGCAAATATCCATAAATTGCGTTTTTCACACCATTGCCAAATTTCTCTACTTAAAATATTCAAATGTGGGAACTGAATACCTCCCATCCTATTAATGTAGCTAATGGCGGTAGTATTGTCAATACGTAATAATATTGCGCAATCTTTTCCTTCACTAGCTATACTTTTGAGACCTAACAAAACCGCGAGTAATTCTAAAAAGTTCATGTGATTTTCTTTTTCACTGTTCGTCCATGAACCACTATATTTATTATTTTTGCATACTGCTCCCCAGCCTGTCCTAGATGCGTCGGTGTAAATTTCTGACTTATAATTTTGAGTAATGATTGGACAAGAAATAATATAAATATTATTTTTCCACTACCATAAATCTTTTAGTAATATCTTATTAAGATTCATTTTCACCTCATAGTTTCCTCCGAACTTATTTAAGGCTAAAAACTTTTGTCTCTCTAATATTTTTGTATATAAGAATCTATATTTTGTGGTTGGACAGGCTGCGATCAATACACCTATAAGTTTAGCGAAATTTCGTAATGAACAAGTTTTAAGATTAATGTACCTATTTATTAACTGTGCAATGTTATGCCGCTTATCGCCAGGTAACGTAATAGACATCTGTTCTGTGTTGAACATAAAACCTAAGAATTTGATTGACTTTTTTGGTACAATGTGACTTTTATCGAAATTTACAATAAAACCTAGACAATGTAATAACTTCAAAGTTTCTCTTACATTAATCATGCATTCTTCATATGTTTCTCCAATAAGAAGATCGTCTTAATAGGTAGTAGACTTAAAACCTTGTTTTCTCAAATGACTCATTACTTCACGTATATCTTTTGTAAATACCCACGGAGCTACCGATAATCCATACGGCATTGCTGTGAACTCGTAAGTGATCGGCTCAGACGAATCATTTTCTTGGAATTCGAATCGTAGGTACTTTCTGTCACTAACAAAAAACGGCATAAGTAGATATGATTCTTTCATATCTATGTTGGCTAAGTATCCATTACGAGGAATTAATTTCGAGGCTGTTTTATAAGATTCCATTTTAAAATGTACTTTTGTTACGAACTTGTTTAAAGATTTTAAATTTAGTATAAACCTTTTTTCTCCGTTAGGTTTCGGAGCTAAAAATATATTTGAAATAAATTGATCATTTGAAGGACAACAAGGCTTTATAGCCCCTAAGTCTAATAATTTATTTATAGCTATTTTGAGTTTGAATAATTGATTTTGAATAATTTGTCAGATGATGACAAATTATTTTTAGGAATAGAATACTGACAAATTTGAGTATCAAATGGTATTCTAAATCCATAATTTATCCACATTAATATAACTTCGTTTTTAGTTACTTTTGTCCAACAATCATAAAATAAATTACTTCGACCTGCATGTACCTTGATTAATGTTGGGTCGGAGCACGCATCCTGGACTAAGTCTGCGGCTGGAACTTGGCGTTGAACGCAGAGTTCGATTGAGGGCGCCGCTGTGTTTGAGCTGCTATCGGTTTCCTCTGACCTTCCCGCCCCCCCTGAACGACGGGTAACGAGGAGGTCCTGTCCAGTTTCCCTGCTGAGACGACCGGTTGACCGTTGATATTTGAGAGGAGACTGTTTTGGCTGGGCCCTTTTTTAATTAGGGCTCCCTACTTTTCAATGGCTTTACTTGCCTTTATTTTTTCCGGCAACGAACTTCCGAATAAAGTTTCGTCTCTTTCGGAGTCTTGTATAACATGTTTAAAGTTTGTATCCAAATTAGGTAAAATCAGTTTACCCTATCTTTGGTGAACATAAAGTGGAGGTCTGATAATACGTGACGGAAGGCCTTCATTTTGTTTTCTTCCTTCTCAGGGAGGACGTCCATCTCTCGATTTATGGTGGTAATACCGTACCCCAGCTGTTGCTGAAAGTTTTGGTTTTTTTTTTTTTTTTTTGTCACGTGCTCGTGCTATGTCAGTTATGGTTGCTGAGATTTCAGCATTTATTTCAGCTATAATCGTATTGAAAACAAAAGGTGATCGATAAGATCAAATAAAATTTATTAAATTTTACATCATTACGATATTGAGCGGATAACGTGATATATCTATTATAGATTACACGCATTTTCTGCTCTTATTTTTTAAATAACCTTGGAGGCGACATGTTTATGTCTAATTCATATTAATATAACGCCCATAACGTATTACAGACAACGAGATAAATCTCCTTGAGATTACCCGCATTTTCTGTAATCGTATTGAAAACAAAAGGTGATCGATAAGATCAAATAAAATTTATTAAATTTTACATCATTACGATATTGAGCGGATAACGTGATATATCTATTATAGATTACACGCATTTTCTGCTCTGATTTTTTAAATAACCTTGGAGGCGACATGTTTATGTCTAATTCATATTAATATAACGCCCATAACGTATTACAGACAACGAGATAAATCTCCTTGAGATTACCCGCATTTTCTGTAATCGTATTGAAAACAAAAGGTGATCGATAAGATCACATAAAATTTATTAAAGTTTACATCATTACGATATTGAGCAGTTAACGTGATATATCTATTATAGATTACACGCATTTTCTGCTCTGATGTTTTAAATAACATTTTTAAACCGAATAAGTAGGTCTTACCTTGTAAGATTTCTTCTTCATCGGAGGAAATAATTCGCTGTTTCCGTTTTTTATTTATTTTTCGTTCCAACTTTTTTATCTTTATATTATAATGTTGAAGCTGTTCTTCTGCTGTACGTTTAGGCATTTTGTAAAAACTTAAGTAAATGATTAAAGTAAAAGACGTATGCTTGTTACCACGCACGAAAAAAGAATGAGGGCTTGGCGCGAACCGGGTGGATCATGCCACGCGGCGCCCCACCACAGTGTTTTTTTTATGATGCTTTAAATTATGCGAAATTACCTAGTACCTAAAAAGGACTACCTGTTATATAATATCTGAAGAATGAAGCGACGAAATATAATAGAAGATCAAACGAACTTCTTAAGTGAAGTTCGATCGATATTATATGAGTTGCTTCATTCGAAGATATATTAAGGTCCCACCCGCCCTGTCAATGTAGTAAACTATTGCCCTTAAAGTTTTGCCATAACTATAAAATGAAGAACTCTAAAATAATGAGCTCGACAGAGGCGCATCCTATGGATCCAGACTGGTGTGAAAAATTTTAACTAAAACGATCGAAAACACGTGTTTTGACCTTTTTAGTCATTTCATAACTCTTAAATTCGTGCGTGCTACCGTGTGAGTCAAAGGGACTACTTGGTAAATGAATATATCTTCGAATGAAGCAACTCATATAATATCGACCGAACTTCACTTAAGAAGTTCGTTTGATCTTCTATAAAAAGCCGATAAACATGCGGTTTGAAAATTTTATTAAAGTCACTTTCTTCAATCTAATCATTGTAAAAACTGGTTGACGACATTTATATTTACTAAAGAACTCCCTATTTTTTCAATTTACCTACTTGCTTCACGAAATTTAAACTATTTTCTTACACTTAAAACAGATTATCAGGAAGTACTTACTTGATCAAAATCTTGGTAACTTTAAAAACGCCAAAAAAGTATTCTTAAGGCGTTAAACCTAACACATAATTCCACTAACAACTTTAAAAAAGAAAAAGAATATCAGTTGAAAACCGCCAATCTAACTTGCGAGGATTAAGGCGGGAAATTTTAAATATAGAACAAAGCTGCTTTGTTCTCGGCGGGAAGGTGAAAACAGTTACCAGTTAAAAAGTTTTAACAAAACAAAAGAAAAACAAAAAACATCTTTATGAGCTTATAAAAAAGGTCGTTTCTAACGTGAAAGAAAGACGGTGTGGTATTAATTTTCTCGAACAGCAAAAGTTAAAGTATAGAAGACAAAAAGTTAGGTAAGCATAAATGGAAAGTTCATTATAACTTTTTTTGTTTATTTTTAAATTAATGAACTTTCAATGTTCGTGTTCGTTAAATAAAACCTTTACCTTTAAAATTTTAGGTAAGTTTGCAATAACATTGTCTTCCTATGTTGCCATTTTTCTATTCCTATGTTTCTTGCTACGACGACCAGCTGGTGTAGCGGTAACATACGTTGCCTTCTATGCCAGAGGTTCGAATCTGGGTTCGAATACCTGGGGTGGCGGATATCGGTGTGATGAACACAGATATTAACCGTCAAGCCATGGATGTTTATATGTTTATTTAGGTTTATTCTAATAAAAAATATGTATTTATTCAATATGTATGTGTACATATTGCTTAAGTATATCAGTTATCTAGTATACATAACACAAGTTCTTTAAGAAACTTAGTTTGGGCTAGATAATGTTGTGTGAGTGTCAGAAATATTTATTTATTATTTATTAACGTCACGCCTGTATCCCTTATGGGGTAGACAGAACACCAGAAGTTACAAGACCATCTGATGTCAAGTTTGACAAATTTGGAGGTATGATAAAGATGGAGAGAGACTATTGTAGTGACAGGGGGTCAGCCTATCGCCCACAAAAACGCCTTTAAAACCTCTGTCCCTTAACTGACTTTTACAGTATGCCCGGGAAGAGAAGCAGCTGGCATATTCTACGTTTTTCTTTCACTCCCAGTCCAGCATGGCCATTATCATTTATTATTTATTTATATGTTGAATAATAACAACAGTGTAATGCGTATAGTTTTCTTTACTACTTTACAGTAACTTTTGACTTACAGGATCCACTGTCTTTTACTATTAAATAAGTAAATAATCAATCAGTTTATCAATCAACAAGCTTATACCTGCAACTTCGTACGTTACTGCCCTTCCTTTAAAGGGCGATGTTTAGTGGGTATACTCAGGTAACTGAGGAGTCTCGTGGCCGTTCTTGCGGTCCCCACACTGTCTGGGTACTCTATATCTGTTGGCCACTGGGGTCAGCAGCACTATAGGTGCCAAACCTTTCCTTGGCGGAAAAACAATAAAAAAAACAAATGGGTCAGTATGGAGAAGTCAGAAAATATGAGAAATAGCGAAATCTGTTTTTAGAAACCATGGCATCGATTTATGATTTAATAATAATAATAAGTAATAAATATTTCTGACACCCCAAGGGGCGACAAGCGTGAGGTTATGTATGTAATAATGTATGTATTTCTGACATGATACTACATACATACATAACCTCACGCCTGACATGGATACTAGATAACTGATATACTTAAGAAATATATAAACATACATATTGAACAAATACGTATTTTTATTAGAATAAACTTAAATAAACATTAAACATCCATGACTTGACGACTAATATCTGTGTTCATCACAGAAATATCCACCGCCGCCGAGTTCGAACCCAGGACCTCTGGCATAGAAGGCAATGTTTGTTACCACTACACCAGCCGGTGTAGTGGTCACATTCAAACTTTTTTCTTAACTCTCATAGATACATAACCGGGAATCGAGCCTGGTCAATACTCTGTAATCGCGTCAAGTATTGCTCCGTAAGTATAAGGACCAAATTTGGCTATGGAATCTTGTGTAAACAAGACTAACAGGAAATTGATCAATTCCACGATAACTGGATTGGTACAAATGACCCCATTAAATGACCCAATCGCCTCACATCACGCCTCTTGACTTTTTCTTATGGGGTTATGAAAAAGATGAAATCTACGATTAAAATAACGACACCGTATAGGATTTAACTACAGCCTGAGAAAACATTTTAACACATATGCACCCCATGAAAATACGAAAATTTTATTGTTGGGTGTTTCTTTCAATTATTTGAACATGATTCAATTGAATTTTTGCTTCTTACGACTTGCAGAATTTATACCACATTGTTTACAGATGTTTTGACTAGCAGTGCTAGCACGGATCTTTTGTCGATCGTAAGTTTACGAATGCTCGTATAGTATGGAGTCGGTTGCAAGTTTTTAGTAACAATGTAATTTTTTATTTTATAGTTATTTAAGAGTAGAACCTATTAACAAACATTCAAAATTAACAAGGAACACATTTATTTAAGCTGACCGTGCGGCAATGGATAGATTTCAATTATTGCTTGCAAAACCGTCTCCATACTATCCGAGCATTCGTAAACTTACGATCGACAAAAGATCCGTGCTAGCACTGCTGGTTCGATTCTCGGTTATAATATATGAGACTTATGCAAAAAGTTTGAATCATCATCATCACGACTCTTTGTAAAGTGCCCACTGCAGGGCTATGAGTCTCTCCCCTGGGTGACGAGGAGGTATAGGTCATAATCCACCGAGCTGGCATAGTGCTGGGTGGTGGATGTCAGAATTTTCAGGGCGCCGAAAATGGCTTCTGACAAACCCTAACGACTACTTTATACAAGTATACCGACTGCTTAACGTGCCCTCCGAAGCACGGAATAGCCATAAAAAAGAGCGAAATACGTCAAATAAAAAGTATCTACTTAAGGAAAGTTATAAAAGAGACCGACATAACCATCTTAATTAAAATGTTCATTTAACGACCTACAAAATCCTTCTTCAAATGAAAAGTCGTGTTATAGCCCTCAGCCGCTGTTATCACACCACACTTAAATTCAATATCACGAGAAAACATGGCGGAATTACAAAAAACTCACAACTTTTACGATTTCAATATTTTGTCAAAGAATATTTACTAAAATCGTAGATACTGAAATACTTACAACAGAGCACTTACCTACCTACAACAGAGCAAAGTACAGAATTCTTGATCTGACGCTTGATCTGCAAGCGTTCCAACTCTGTCAAATAATTGTGAATCTAAGCTCTATGCCCTTGACATTGAGTTAAAAATTGGTTGGGGAAATCAGGTTTATAATGCCTGATCTGCTGGTTTCTGTACCTAGTGCGAATATTTCAAGTATACCATCACATTAACTTTAACTTCGTTTTGTATGGGATCCAAACAGCCTAGTAACGAAAATGGAAAACCGAATTTGTGAGAACGTGATTTGTGGGTTTAAGATTTCGCGATAGTAAAGTCATTCAAAAAAAGACACAACTCGCACCAGGCACACAAAGTACTTTTTTAACAAAGTTTCTTAACCTATCTATTCTCATAAGATAAAGCTAAAGGGTTTTTTGTTTGGTTTTATATTTGTTTAAGCTATCAAGCCTCAGAAACTCCGTATCGGTGTTATAATTTATCTGCATTTTATAACTCTTTCTTTTTGTTATAGGCTTTATTTAAGTAATTATGTCAAATAATTAAATATTTTCTCAAGAAATTTATTGGGGATCCAAATTATCGCGAAATAATAAATATAAATAAAATCACTAGTTGATACACAAATAGATAAAAAACTAAGAAACACATATACAAACCGCTACGAAAACTGGCCATGCAACTAGAATTTCCAATTTCTAGCTTTAATGCTGACTGAAATCCTGTCACTAGTTTCAATTAGACCTGAGTAACGTAGAGACTACTGATTTAATTTCCACTAAAAAAAAACAATTCCACAGATACGATTTTTAATTAAAAATCCCCATGTCAGACATATAACATCGCTCTTTACGTCGAGGATTAAATGATATTATTACTGACAGACATTTTGGGGCGATAGCGCATGATCAATGAATGTGTGTGCTTCTTGTAATTACCAAGGTATGTCATATGAGATTTTTGTCACCAGCTTTTTTTTTGAAAGCCAAAGTTGTTAGTAAATTCTGTCATACACCAACAGTGAATTATTATTTTATATTCATTTTTGATATGTCCTTCACACTCCTTTGCTCTCTGACCTCGAACTTAGATTGAAAACGATACAATGTCGACCAAAATTGAAATTTCTGTTGTTTAATGATAATTCTGGATTTACAATTTTAATTATATTATAGAAATCATATAATAATAATAATAATCCTTACCTTTATCTTGCTTGGTGAAAACCCGCATGATAAAGCAAACCCTTGAAAAAGGAGATTAAAAAATGAAAATAATATTAATAATACTCTTTATTGCCAAATAAAATACAATTTTACAATTACTATGAATTAAAAAGATATTGAAAATGAAGCGGCATTATCGCTACAAGCGATTTCTACCAGGCAACCAACAAAAGGAATCCATTTAGAATTTAATTTACAAAAAGAAACAACATAAAAGAAAAATAAACAGAAATCTTATAGTGTTTAGAAATAAGAAAGTGTCACATCTGTGCAACTTAAATATTCTTTGACTGTATCAGCTTGTTACGTATTCATCGTTCATCGTGCTATTTAGGTAGGTAGGCGTTTATACGGAATCATAGCTCTGTAGTCATAATTACTACCTGTTTTAATTAGTGAAAAGTTCCATGAAAATACCCTGTTAGTTTGTAGAGGCAGGATTTCCGAGCGTTCTATTATATTTTAATTGGTTTGAGTTGCTTATTTTGTTTTTACTAGAAACGGATTATATAAATGGAGTGTTTATTTAAATCACCAAGGAAAACTTTTTTAAAACATTTAAATAATTTCAGGCATATGCTTTTTTGTACCTAAAAATGAAGTTTTTCTGACAGAGTGGTGGAAATTGGTAATACAGGCTTCAAATTAATGATGAGACTTAGGTTTTTTTTATGAAAGCTCACTTCAGCATCAATCATGACTCAAGACTATATTACTGTCAATTGTTCATAGTTTTTTTTGCAGCCAAGAAAAGATTTGGCACCCTATAAAGCAAGCTTTATTAGGAGGAGGATGAATCTTTTTACGGACGAAAGGGTATTCTATAAGTACTGCTAGCCCGTAGGCTATAAGACTCCTTAGAACCCTGAGTCCTGAGTATACCCACTCAACATCCCCCTTTGCTGATCAAGCCTTTTTAGGAGCCAGCTTGGTTCGTCGGTCTTGGAAAAATATCTTGCTATTTCGCTCAGTTTCCCGCGACGTATTACGTGTTTGGTGAGACGCACGATATATTCTGACAGAAATCAGGACGTAAATATAAAAAAAAAGCTTTTGGGACTAGTGTTCGTGTGAAAAAAAAAAATTTTGTCAAACGCATAAGTGTTTTTTTTTTGTTTATTTATGTTTTTCAATGTAAAATCCCAATCTGTGCATATTTGAACTAGTAGAACTAGTGCATTTTTTCTGTCGTGACGACACTCGACGATGGTTGCAACGGAAGACCAGCGCTATTTTGTTAACTAGCAATATGCTGAGTTGCGGTCTGTTTGTGGCATTTGTTCTAATTTTCTTTCATTTTTTTTGCTACTAATTTTTGTTTCAATTTTAATTTAGGATTTTATTTTATAATATTTTTAATATTTTGTTCATAATTTTTGCTTCTGTCACAAACAAAACTTTTTTCATTTCATTTAAAAAAAATCACGTACTTATTTCCAAAAAGTAACTTATCTGAATTCAATGATAAGTTAACAACGTCCGTAGCTACATAACTTTAATATATTCTTATTATTAATACGAATTATTTCTGGCAAAAGTAAAAAAAAAATCGGGGTTGCAATATGGGTAATTCTATCATAATTTCATCATGTATTTTATCTGCAAGAATTTTGAGGACTAACTTCAAACTTAATACTTAAACTTAAATAAGGCCAAATGATATCACTCACTTTTCGGAGTTTAACACCAAACCCACACCATAAAAAATAAAAACCATAAGGCTCCCCTTGGTTTGTATTGGAAAATGTATAAAATGAGTAACCTAAAGTATATGATGACGACCGGCTGGTGTAGTGGTTCGAATCCCGGCGGCTGCGGATATTTGTGTGATGAACACAGATATTAGTCGTCAAGTCATGGATGTTAATATGTTTATTTAATTTTATTCTAATAAAAATAAGTAAAGATTTATTCAATATGTATGTTTATATATTTCTTAAGTATATCAGTTATCTAGTATCCATAACACAAGTGCTTTAAGAAACTTAATTTGGGCTAGATAATGTTGTGTGAGTGTCAGAAATATTTATATTTATTTATAATATGTAATTAGTTCAAATCTGCTAAGCTTTCATAACACAACTTTTGGGTTGATACAACTACAATAAAATAATAATTGTTTGATGGTGAAAAATTCGGGTTCAACCAGGTTTATTTAAGCGTTCGCACGCTTTCCGAATGTTTTATAAAAGTGCCGTGATATCGTTTTTTGATAGCTTTTACGTGGTCTGGAATGTCTGATAAATTATTAATGTTTGGTCTTTCTGTGGCAAAGTGAAATAATATCAAATTCCGTGATGGTGCTACTACGTGAAAATTTACGTCCAATATTAATTAAGTATCTGTACCTGGGCGGGTCAATAAGTCCGTGACTTTTTGAATTTCTGACCTTTTTACTGAAAAAGCAACACTACTCTTGTTAACAGGCATCTGTCAGTAATCTCCCGTCAAAATTTGAACTTGCTGCGTCAGTAAGTTTGTGTTTGACAGCTATCTTTATGTGGATTTGACTCCAATGATGAAGTCATCTCGCAAACAAAGGCCTATTTTGAGGACCTCGACAAATCATATTTTTTGGAAGGGATAAAAAAATTGGAGAAGCGTTGCACAAAGTGTATAGAGCTCAATGGAGACTACGTTGAAAAATATAATGCATTCATACATACATAACATCACGCCTGTATCCCTAATGGGGTAGGCAGAACACCAGAAGCTATAAAACCATCTGACAAATTTGTTTGACAAATTTGGAGGTATTAAAATGATGGAGAGACTTGCAGTGATAGGAGGTCAGCCTATCGCCCACAAAAACGTCAATAAAACCTCCGTCCCTTAACTGACTTTTACAGTATGCCCGGGAAGAGAAGCAGCTGACACATTCTATGATTTTCTATCGCTCCCAGTCCAGCATGGAAGACGAAAAAAAAAATACATGAATAAAATCCCCAGACAATCACACCAACTACATGGCCCCAAAGTAAGCATAGCTTGTGTTATGGGATACCATATAACGAACTAGGAGGGAACCTAGAATATAAATACATAAATAGATAAACACCCAGACACGGAATATTTTTTTTTTCTTGTTCCGTGCGGGGATCGAACCCGCAACCACTGGCGTCTGAGGCAGATAGGTTTACCCCAACGCCAAAGTGGTCGTCAAAATGATTTACTTATAAAAAAATCTGTGTTTTATTCCAAAAGCCACGGACTTATTGACCCGCCCTCGTAACATGGGATGTTTGACCGTAAATACGCGAGGAATGCAACGTAGCAGTTTTAAATATAGCTTAGTTAAGTAAACGATTATAAAAGGGCCTTCTAACTTGAACTACCTAAAGAACAACATGTGTGTGATTTAACCAATCCCGTCCAGCCTACAAGATGTCGCATGGCGATCCTTGACTGTATCGCCATGTTGCAAAATCTATACTCAATCTACTTAATATAGCTCAATGGTTTGTTTGTTTGGTAGATTATTTTTCATTTGATGGCCTAATTTTTTTAAGCTATTGCATAGCTTCTATCGCGGGCCTTGAGCGTGGGGACCGAATCCAGAAATTCATTTTCACTCCGACCGGCAAAGCGGTGATACTTTGATTTCATAACTTTACATGCGGGCTTTAATAAACAATCAGCGCCATCTACTAGGAACTTGTGGAACTTCATATTAGATCAAACATTACTGCATTAATAAAATAAATAAATAATTATAATTGCATAAGTTGATAAAAAATGCTATGCAATAGCTTTACCGCGGCAGTCTCCGAGTGCCACACGTCTTTTTTTGAAGATGGTGAAAAACTAAATCGTAACATGAAACTATCTGTTTCACTCGATTTTACCCGCGCAATGTCTAATCCCCGACAGTATTGGGATAAAAAATATCCAAGATGCTATTCCAGACAATAATCTATATCTGTACCAAATTTTATCCAGATCCGACTCACAACTTTTGCGTGAAAGTGTAACAAACATACATACATTAAAACTTTAGCGTTTATAATATTAGTGGGACTTATATAGGATCAATAATAGTGCGTAATTTGGAAAGTGATAGTTTAATAATTATGTGTTTTTATATAGTTAAAGATATGGTTCCATGCTGGACTGGAAGCAAAAAAAAACATAGAATGTACCCGCTGATTCTCTTCCCGGGCATACTGTAAAAGTCAGTTAAGGGACAGAGGTTTTATTGGCGTTTTGTGGGCGATAAGTTGACCCCATGTCACTGCAATAGTCTCCCTCCATCATTATAAAACCTCCAAATTTGTTAAACGTGACATCAGATGGTTTTACAGCCTGTTCTGCCTACATGGGTTACAGACGTGAAGTTATGTATGTATGTATGTGTGAATATAGTTACTTCTTACATTACTATCTTTTACCTCTGCCAGTCAAATAAGGGACCTGTCATATATAGCTAAAACGTTGAAATTACTAACTCGTAGTTGACAACTCACCCGAAAAAAAATCATTCAAGGATGAAATTGGCCATGTCCCGAATTATTTATTCTATAAATATGTCGTACATCATTTTATTTTTCTATTACCAGATTTTCCTTTAGTTTATTTTTGCACATTCTATTTAAACTATACTATCATTTGAAAATTATTCGGGTAAATCAATATATATAAAACTGTTCCGTAACTGACTGAGTTACGGAGTGACTGACAGACAACGTACAGCCGTAACTACTAGGCATAGAGTGCTGAAATTTGGAACATACATTCTTCAAGAGATGTAGGGGTGCACTAAGGAAGGAATTCTCGAAATTCCCACGGGAACGGGAAATATAGGACTTTTTAGTTTGTATGAAAAATTTTATTCCTTGAGTGCACGGATACGATACTTGGCATAAAAGTTTTTCAAAAAGTGACTGGTTGTTTTATGAAAGGAATTCCCTAAATTCCCACGGGAACGGGAACTATATGATGTTTTAGTTTGTATGAAAAAACCTTATTCCTGGAGTGCACGGATGTGATACTTAGTATAAAGGTTCCTTAATAAGTGTCTGTTTGTATTATGGAAGGAATTCCCGAAATTCCTACGGGAACGGAAAATATAGGACTTTTGAGTTTATGCGTATACGAAGTCGCGGGCAAACGCTCGTATTAGTATATTCTGTGATAAGAAATATATACGACGATATGGCCGAATCTAAAATCCTGCTATGACAGAAATAATATGATTTAAGACGATATTATCATCCTGTTCTTTCTAGAACAAATACTGATACTATGTCTAGATACTTAGTTAAAACGAAATACAGATACAAAAGGTACAATTTTACATAGCATAATGCCTTAGATTCCCATTCAAGATTAAATAAACTTTTCGAACATTTCGCAAACGCCCTATCTGTGACCTACATCTATTAGGGTTAAGGTATGTTGTGATGGTTACCTAAATAGGGTTTATTGGGTTAAGGCTGATATTCGGTAAGGCTATATTTCTACGATCTCGTTTAGGTAGGTATGAGTATGGCTGTGGAAAAAGTTCTCGAGGAATAAAACCTTCGCGTGTAGCTAAAAAAACTAGAAAAACTAGGAATTTAAATGTTAAAAATGTACTGTTTAGTTTGATTCTATATTTTTAAAATATAACATTAACAACAAATGCAGAGCATTATAAAACTTTGGCTGAAGTAAAATTCCTTCTCGCTAGACTAAGAGCGAAGGAAAAACATAACTAGGTACATTGTATGTAAAACATACATACAACATGGTTTCAAACCAACGTTACTTTGCTAGTTAACAATATATTAATAGTATATTAATATTAATAGTAGTGGGATTTTCATTTGACGACCACTTTGGCGATGGGGTAAACCTATCTGCCTCAGACGCCAGTGGTTGCGGGTTCGATCCCTGCACGGAACAAGAAAAAAAAAATGTTTCGTGTCTGGGTGTTTATCTATTTATGTATTTATATTCTAGGTTCCCCCCTAGTTCGCTATATGGTATCCCATAACACAAGCTATGCTTACTTTGGGGCCATGTAGTTGGTGTGATTGTCTGGGGTTTTTTTTTTATTATTTAATGTATGTACACATGTACCTAAGTTCACACATCTTCACACAAATACACTTAAGCAACCTCACACACTTTATCAGTAATACACAGCACACTATAACAAACTACATATACACCTTGATACATAAGCACCGCCGTTATCATTGTATTTCTTTTCTTTTTTTATTTTTATTTTTGTTTCATATTGTAACCCATTTCATTTTATTAACCACTTGTCCGGAGCCTGGAGAGGCTGGTAATCTGTCATACTTACAGGTCTCCTAGTACAGATATCAGTCTCTCGCATAGATATACCGTAGAATAACACTTGGATTTAACTACTTAACAAAGTTGCTTTGCTAATTCCGCGACTTGTACTTGCACTAGTGATGCAGTTCGTGCAACTAGTTCGTTGGTGGTCGTTGTACCCTGAAGATGCTTCTGGTTGAAGCGAAACACGTGTCGGTTATAGCTAGTGGCGTGGGTTACAGTATTCCAAGTGCGTGTTCGTTGCTTTTCTTGCCTTTTGTTTGAGGGAGGGAGGGCGGTGAACCAACGCAAGGAATTCCTGCATCACTAGTGCAAGTACAAGTCGCGGAATTAGCAAAGCAACTTTGTTAAGTAGTTGTCATGGATTTCCGCAAAGTAACGCCTGATTCAATCAATTACACTTGGATTTAATTTAAAAGTGTTTAGCTCTTAGGTAAATTATCAATATAAGTTGCTATGTTAGAGAAATCAATCGATAAAATATTTTTAATTTATTTAAAGTTTAAATATTTTTCTATGTGAGAGAAAATAATAAAACATTTTTCATTTCATTTCGATAGTGTAGACCAGCCGTTGCAAACAAATTTTGCTTGACAACAAGTAGAGGGTATGGTTTACCGCGACCATGGCTGGAAGCTTGTTTGATACACTCTTGCCGGGGCTTAAAACACAGCTAGGAATAAGACGAATCATAAATAAATGAAAAAAATTGTTAAATAAAATAAAAATAAAAATCACCCGACCAGGACTCGAACCTGGGACCTCTCGTTTGCCGGACGAGTGCTCTTCTACTGAGCTAGCGGGGCCTGGCGGTGCACCTCGAAATTACTTATTTTTGTTTTAACGTTATATTGCCAACGTAGCTCCATTAAATGGTACTTTGCAGCTAAGACCACCCGATACCAATTTCTTTTCAGAAACTGTGAATCTCAGTTAAAGTGAAGCATTGCAATGTTTAATAATACTTTAATTTTTTTTGCATTTAAAATGCTAAATTACTCTTAAATAAATGAAAAAATGTGTTAAATAAATTTTTTAATTTTTTTTATCTCAGTGGTCCGGCAAACGAGAGGTCCCAGGTTCGAGTCCTGGTCGGGTGATTGTTATTTAACACATTTTTTCATTTATTTAAGAGTAATTTAGCATTTTAAATGCAAAAAAATTAAAGTATTATTAAGACAACTCATATTTATTATTAGGTACATGAATAAAGCCCTAATAAACACATAAATACTTAAATCATAACATACAGAATGCTCCTTCTCAAGTTATGATATCCGTCTTCTCTCCTTTAACTTTGCGTTTAATGTTAACGATAGCCATTTTGCCTCACTTTAATAATACTTGTGATAACCAAGACATTCGTTTTGATGTTTATGTCTTCCCATCCTGCTCCGTTTCAACCTTATCTGTGGTAACCGTCAAAGAGAATTGTTTTAGGCGAATTTGGAGAGAAATAGGTCATAATTCGATTCGTCTCTAACTTAATGTAAAAGAGTAATGTACACGGTCCATACAGTCTCTGGCCTGTCAAACTATTTTTTGTTAGGTATGTGAATGTATAAAATTCAAAAATTCAAAATTCAAAAAGTTTTATTCATCTTAGGAATTTCACAAAACACTTGATGAAGTCAGTCATCACATACTTCGGCTTTAACTTGTTGTTGATAGTTGTTAAATAAGATATTACAGTAGAACAAGAGACAAAAAAAGCCGGCGGAAAAAAACTCTTGGCACTCTTTTTCAGTCAGAATTATCAAATTAATACAAATAGGTACAGTACAAATTGACCGATTTTAGATGATTTAAAGATGATATTGCCATTAAAATGATGCCTGTTTATATCTAAACTGCAGACTTGATTTAATTTCTTAGAAACGATATCGGGATTTTCATTTCGAGTGGATGATACTAGTCTATTGAGTAAATTGAGAATTTAACGAACATGACCTATTATTTGCACTATATCTTCAATTCAATTCAATTCAATTCAATTCAAATACTTTATTGCCATTTGCATAGAATGGATAAATATTAACAAACAATAATATACAAAATTACATTAAATGTGCAATTTGGGCGGCCTTATCACTTCTAAGCGATCTCTACCAGGCAACCTTCTTTTGATACATTTCATGAGTTGTCAAAAATCTGACATGAACATTACTCTTTAGAGGATACAAAAGCAGTTTTTATTAGGAATTTTATGCTGGACTGGGAGTAAAAGAAAAACATAGAAGGTACCAGCTGCTCATCTTCCCAAACATATTGTAAAAGTCACTTAAGGGACAGAGATTTTATTGGCGTTTTTGTGGGTAATAGGCTGACCCCCTGTCACTACAAAAGTCTCTCATTATAATACCTCCGAATTTGAAACCTTCCGAATTTGTCAGCCAGTAGCGAGTGTCTGAATGCCGAAACAATTTTCGATTGAGCTTTGCATTAAAATGCGGATTTTTTAAAGTTTATTAATAAATAATTTCGTACATCTCATTCGTAGCGCAATTATTTTTCGGTAATTTATAAGCCCGATTTGTTATTCAAACGTAAACATGGTATTTTGACACAAAACTGTTTTTTGCTGAACACTTCTTCAACTAAATGGAAATAAACACAAACTAGGCAAATGTAATTTAGATGGTGAAGGTGGGCAGCCCTATCGCATGTGAACAGACAGCGGCGCGCGCTATAAGCATTTATTTCAAAGATGCGGCCGAGTTGAAATACTGTAGATAATATTACCGTGGCTTAGGTTTGCGTGTATACCTCCAAAGATACTCCTATAGAGTTGTCTTAAAATAACCTTATAAAAGCTTACTTCGGGGTTACTTCGTTGTCTCAATATGCATATTTTAAATTCAATAAATCACTTTTTATAATTGAACACCAAATAAGTAGGTACTTTAATTAGGTACCTTAAATCAATCACTTTTCTATTATCGAATATCTTTTATTCCAATACAATTACTCTTTCACAAAAGTATGTGAAAGCGTAATTATTTTCCGTTGTGCCATGCCGTAATATGCAGGCATGACAAATTATTATTTTACATTTTAACTCGATGTTTCAATGTATTCAATATTGACATTTCACATACTAAAACATTAAATTTACAATTTGATTAATAATTTTAATGCTTTAGTTTGTTACTCACAGTTTATTGTCGGAGATTGCGACTGCACTCACCCTTATGAGTTCGAAACTCCATAAGAGTTCGAAATTAGTCGGACACCTCCGACAGTCAATTGTGAGTAAAAACCGCATAATAAAATAAAAACTATAGTTAACAATAATAATAATAATAATATAACGTTTATTGTCAGAATTATTTCCATAGTACCTACAATAGTTAGTAACAAAATTATCTTAAAATGTAAGTGTTAGTATTTAATTATATCATATCTTATTTAATTTATTCATTATACCCAATTTTAATAATAATAATATGACTCACAAAAAATTTTTAAATTAAAATTTTAATGCTATTATTTTGATATTTTATATGCCGTTTGATGATCTTATAATTGATTGAAAGAAATGATTTGAATTGAATTGAATTGGTGTCTTTTCGAACCCCGTGGCCACAATATTTTATTAAAGATTACGAATCGTGAAAATTTAAGAAAGCACTATTTACATTCAATTTATACAAAACCAATTCATTTAAACAAAGGCGCTATACAAAAATACTTGATAAACGTAGATTTGTAATTTCGGAAATCAATTCCTTTTGCTAGAATATCTATCTTATTCACACAAAAAAAAAATCAGCATTGTGTTTGTTCAACGGTAGAGAATTTAAAAAAATAAAATAAAACAAATGCTTTGCGATAAAGAAACTCTGGAATTGAAGCGTTCTATGCAATAAAAAATGTTTATACAGCGTGCTCTATTTATTTTTCATTATCCTTATTTGGAGTTGCGTAAATGTAAAGTAAGCTTATCGAGAATTATTATCGTTTTACTTTGTTTCGTAGTCTTAATTAATAAAATAAACATTTTCAGTGTCGGGTTAAAGTAGGTAAGTTATTTCATTCCAACTCGAAAGTAGGTATTTTTCTAGCTATATTCATAAAAATTAATAAAATTTCAATGCATTTTATAAAAGGACACTTAATTATTATTCATTTACAAATGTCATAACCTTAGAAATATGAAAATAAAATATATGAGAACATAAATACAGTAGAAAGTATAAATCATACAATGGATGTTATTTAAAAAAAAAACTAAAATATTTTAAACTTTTCTTCAGGATAATATTTGAAGTGGATACGTGAATATATTTTAAAGTATTCTTTCTACTAAATATTAACAAAATGATATCTAAAGAATAGTCTTTTTTTATAAGACAAAAAAGATGTTTTATACAAAGTTGCATCACATTTGGTTATACTTTAAATATCTACGTAAAGTTTACGCTTATTAAAACTAACAACTATTTTAAAACCGCTCTATACTTCCTTTACGCGAAGTGCAAAGTAAAACATCCTGTATAAACAAAGCCAACATAAAATCGACCTCAAATCAAGAACTTTTCCCTCGAATTCGGTTCGTTACATAAACGTTTGAGGAAATCAGTTGAAAAGGTTGCTTTTCGAATTCTATCAGGTCCCTTATCAACGATATAAATACAATTTGAATATATTTCACAGGGTTTGAGTCTGTTAAATAACAATAGATTTGTTCAACAGATTTGTAGCTATCTGTTGAACAAATCTATGCTATGCTGGACTGGGAGCGAAAGAAAAACATAGAATGTGCCAGCTGCTTCTCTTCCCGGGCATACTGTAAAAGTCAGTTAAGGGACCGAGGTGTTATGGGAGGCTTTCTTGTGGGCGATAGGCTGACCCCCTGTCACTGCAATAGTCTCCCTCCACTGTTATAATGCCTCCAAATTTGTCAAACGTGACATCAGATGGTTTTATTACCTCTGGTGTTCTGCCTACCCCATACGGAAAATACAGGCGTGAAGTTACGCATGCATTTGTTCATTGTAAATAACAAGCTAACGTTGCAGTCTACCAACATGACAACTCAGTAGTATTAACTTGGTAACTTTTTTTAGCTCAATTTAAATAATATAAATTAATGAATAACTCTTCGACATAGAGAAGAAGTTTATACCTTTTTTTTTGACTGGAGGAAAACGTGCAATCACGTCCCCGACCGCCCAAGGCCGGAAGAAGGCCGGACCCACTCACTAAAAACCTCCAGGTGTACCTTATTCGCCAAAAGTGGAGCTCACGGTACCGCCATTGGCATTACCTGTGAGCCCCGGCGGGTTGCACTCAGCCTCAGCCGAGCGCCCTCCGACGACGGAAATGGTCCAGTACATAAGACCTATATACCTAATATATACCTTTATACCTAATCATATTATGGAAAGAACTTACCTTAAGTGAAGCTTCTTGTACGAAATGAGAGTCAGACAGAAATAACCCTAAGTATTTCTACAGCTACAGTCCTGGAACTTCTAAGTGTCGAGTGAATAGGTTTATCGTGGATGGACGTGTAACACCATAGTCTTCATGCGCACTTTCCATCAGGTGGCATGGAAGACAAACGTCCTATCCTTACAATATAAAAAAAAAGTACCTACTATTCTTCATATAATGGGTTGTTTAAAAATAATAGCATGACATAACTAAGTATTAGCATTCAGAAGAGAAAATCGTTTAGTTGGGTATCTGCCTCAGAAGCCAATGGTTGTGGGGTCGATTCCCGCGCGGAACAAGAAAAAAAAATGTTCCGGGTTAGGACATTTATCTATTTTATGCTTCCATGCTGAACTGGGAGCGAAGGAAAAACGTAGAATGTGCCAGCTGCTTCTCTTCCCGGGCATACTGTAAAAGTCAGTTAAGGGACAGAGGTTTTAAATTTTGTGGGCGATAGGCTGATCCCTTGTCACTGCAATAGTCTCTCCCCATCATTATAATACCTCCAAATTTGTCAAACGTGACATCAGATGGTTTTATAACCTCTGGTGTTCTTAGCTTACAAGGGACGCGTGTATATTTATATTTTACAATTTAACTCGACTTTTCAATTATTCACCCCTTGGTCACGAACCACTGATGTTGTTTTAACAAGAAAATCCCATGGGATCAAAGTTACTCGCAAATCTTTTATGAATATATGACATAAATTTGAATGCATTTAACATTTTGAAAATTTAAACTTTAATGTTTAACACAAATACCTATATTTCAGTAATAAAACATTTAATACGAAAAAAATTAATCGTACCTAATACTGTTATTTAATTAAAAAGACATAATTCGATTTGAAAATGTTATTTAGTTAAAGGGACAAGTTAAAACAAACGGACTGTACAGTTTCCTCTTATACAGGATGGTCAAAAAACCAAGGGTAAAATGTAAAACGAAGATCTATTCGAGTCCCTAAATTATTTGTTCCATTTGGATTGTATTAAATTTAAAGTTTATATCCATAATAAATATAATTCTGTCTTAATGCTTACCCCAATTCGCATTGCAATGTTATCTGTCAACAATCGTAAGGTGTTTTTGGAGTATCCACTGTGTAGGAATGGATGGTCTAGTAGTTCAATGTTAAAAGAGTGTGAAAACTCAGTGTAATGAGCCCACTACAGGGCTATGATTCATATAGCCTATGAATCTCTCGTTTGGGCGACGAGGAGCTGTGGTAGTTGGTGCATGTCAGAATTTTAGGTGCCGAAATAATTTCTGAAAAACCCTAACAACTACGGTATACAAGGATACCCGGGACCGACTGCTTAGCATGCCCTTCGAAGTACGGAAGTCGACGTTAAAAATAAATGATCAGCGTTCACCCATCCTGTTACCGATCGCGGCGAACGTCGCTGAACCTGCGATATCGTATAATATGTAACCATGGCGGCGTCACAACGACTTAAATATAAAGTAACACATAAAAAAGAAAAGTAGACACAAAGCGGTACGAGCTTTTCCTTCAGTAAGTACTTGAAAACGTAACAGGCAAAACTATAATATGTGTAGTCGTAAATTTTTGCACAGTCAGTGTTACAAATAGTCACATTAAGTAATGGATGCCGGAACTTCCATTAGAACTTTGACTACGCTATATTTGAAGCTTTATTTAAAGCTACAGACTTCATTTTGATTTAAACGATTTAACGGTATAAGTTAGATTCTATTTGAAGTTCTGCTTGACTGACTATAGATAAATGGTATACTTATCTTATCGTAGCCAACTTATCAGTTGGCTCTATTCATTATTACTCTCTTTAATTTAAAATTTTGTAAATGACAAAGAGAAATATATATTGTTTGTATACTTATTCTCTTGAGATTTATTGGCGTGTTTTGTGGGCGATAGGCTGACCCCCTGTCACTGTAATAGTGTCTATTCGGCGTTACTTTGCGGAAATCCATGCGCCCTGAGGATGCTTCTGGTTGAAGCGAAACACGTGTCGGTGATAGCTTGTGGTGTGGGTTCCAGGTGTGTGTTCATTGCATGTCTTGCTTCTTGCTTGAGGGAGGGAGGGCGGTGAACCTACGCATGAAAATCCTGCATCACTAGTGCAAGTACAAGTCGCGGAATTAGCAAAATAACTTTTTATAGTAGTTGTCTATCCATCATTATAATACCTCCAAAGTCAAACGTGACATCAGATGGTCTTATGACCTCTGGTGTTCTGCCTACCCCATAAGGGATACAGGCGTGAAGTTATGCATGCATGCATGCACTTATTCTCTTAAATATATTGAAGAGAATAAGTATACAAACAAATAGTAATCACTCAATTTCAGATAGAAATCGTATAAAAAAGCACAAGATTTATTAAAAATCGCTTCTCCGTACATAGACATTCCATTCCTCCTTCTTTCAAATGACAGATTTGTAACAAGTGACAAGACAGATGACAGTTTTGACAATTATTACTTGCCATGTAGTCATAAAAAAAAGATTAAACTTAAATTTTGGTCACTTCGAAAAATTTTGAAATTTTTATTAATGAAAAATATTGAAAAAAAAAATTTTCTTCCGTAATTTAGACCCAGTCATCATTCTTTATCTGCTATTGAAATATAATTGACTTTTATAGGAGGATGCTTTATTTATGCTGCAAGCTATTGCTATCGCTAGTAATTATATTTCTCAAATTTGAATTCTAGAGCAAGAGTACTTTGGTTCTAGTTTCAATATAAGACACCAGCCAGCAGCACCGTCGTTGTTGCGCACGTTCCCGTATTCTAAAATTATGCTTAAACTACACTGTATGCCCGTAGTTCTTCTTTATGTTATTAAAATATATGAGTTACGACGACCGGCTGGTGTAGGGGTAACGTACATTGCCTTCTATGCCAGAGGTCCTGGGTTCGAATCCCGGCGGCGACAGATATTTGTGTGAAGAACACAGATATTAGTCGTCAAGTCATGGATGTTTATATGTTTATTTAAGTTTATTTTCTTAATAAGAAATATGTATTGATTCAATATGTATGTTTATATATTTCTTAAGTATATCAGTTAACTAGTATCCATAACACAAGTTCTTTAAGAAACTTAATTTGGGCTAGATAATGTTGTGTGAGTGTCAGAAATATTTATTTATTTATAGTTGTTTGACAAATTAGTGTAATATTCATTTCTCGCGGTCTTACAGTCTAAAAAGAACCCTTTCCTCGAGATGACAAAATTTACCAATTTTTTTAAAACTATGACTGTATCGTCTTATATGAGGTCAATATTACTGTTATTTGAAAGAATAAAGTAACTAACAGCAAAGACAAAAGCTGGAAAATAACTGTTTTTTTGATATAATTTCCTAAGGAACAAAGTTTATTTTTAATAGTATTTTAGAACTAGACATTTCATTTTGTGAAAAATAACCGTGAGCCTGTCTATTTTTTCTTATTGCAAGACATTGAAATTAAGCAGCCGTTGTTTTAAAAAATAGTATCGCTAGTAAAAATATTTCGAAAATTTTAATACCACAGCAGGGAGTACAAGTTGCGGATTGTCGACGCTAGTTGGCAGCACCGTCGTTGTGCACGTTCCCTACATACTGCATTTACCAAAAAGTCAAAACAACGTTAAGATCGTTCCTCTGTGATACGGATTCCAAAGTGTGGAATGATCTGCCTGCGTCTGTTTTCCTGACCACTACAGTCCTGATACTTTAAAATGTCCGTAGTCTTAAACATAAGTTCATTTGATTTAAAATGTATTCAAGTATTTTATTTCTTTTATCACTAATTATTTGGTGCACAACTTTCTTTTACAAAAAAACTATTTAAAAAAAAACATGAAAACACACAAGCATTCAATAATTCTTTACTCATACTATTATAACATGTCATAAATAATTAAAAATTCGGTAATTATTTGACAAATAATATAATACTAGCGTTTGCCCGCGACTTCGTACACGCATAAACTCAAAAGTCCTATTTTCCGTTCCCGTAGGAATTCCGGGAATTCCTTTCATTATACAAACAGACACTTATGGAGGAACCTTTCTACCAAGTATCACATCCTTGCACTCAAAAAATAAGATTTTATCATACAAACTAAAATATTTCCCGCTCCCGTGGGAATTTCGGGAATTCCTTTCATAACACGACCAGTCTCTTTTTGAAAAACTTTTATGCCAAGTATCATATCCGTGCACCCAAGGAATAAGATTTTTCATACAAACTAAAAAGTCCAATAATTCCCGCTCCCGTGGGAATTTCGGGAATTCCTTCCTTAGTGCACCCCTACATTTCCTAAAGAATGTATGTTTTAAATTTCAGCTCTCTACGCCCAGTAGTTATGGCTGTACGTTGTCTGTCAGTCACTCAGTAACTCAGTCAGTAACGGAACAGTTTTATATAATAAAAATATATTGACAACTCTTTATTGTCATTATATATAAAAAAAAACAAATCAACCGAATATTCGGCCAAATACGAACATTAATAAGTATGCTGAATGTACCTAATATGAATATTCGGCCCAAAACACTTCGGTCGAATATCCGAAGCATCTCTTGTTTACGGAATAGATTTGTTTAAAATAAATATTAAGATTCCACACTTTACCACTAGATGGCGCTGATAGTATATTAAATCGCGCATGCAACGATTTAATTAGAAAAATCACCTTTGAAGCAATGGTCTCTGACTATGCTGAACTGATTGATCTTGGCTGTGAGCCTCTTTAAGTTTACATCTATTTTTGAAGAGTTGCAAAACTCAACGAATTCCTCAAATCTTGCTTAAAAACTAATAAATAAATGTCGTTTCGAAAATTTCGATTAAAATATCTCTACTATAATTCCATTATTTTATAAAAACATAATATTCCAAACGCGAAAGTAATTCTTTGTTTGTCTTTCTGTGTTGGTATCTAAATTATTGAATCGATTTAAAAAAAAATACATAGGCTACTTTTTGCACTTACAGCAGTGGCTTAGTAATGTAATGAAATGAAATGAAAATAGTATATTTCATTACGAGTGCGGAAAGCCTGTCATTGCAAAGAGTTCCGACAAATGTCTACACGAGCCGAGGCGCAGCCGAAGGCGAGGGTTGACAGTCGGAACGAGTTGCAATGACGGTTCCGCACGTGTACTGAACGACTATTTTTAATACAGTTGCGAAAAAATTAAGCAATTTTATAAAATATACAAAATGGCGCCAGCCGTGAAAGATTATAAACAGAGATTTTTTTGTTTGTTTACCCATTCTGGGTAGGCAAAGGGAACTATGCCCATACAGCCAAGTCGATTTTTTGTATTGACATGAAATGAAAATGAATTTAATGAGATAAAATGAAATGAAACCTAACCTAACTCATTGCATCAAATCATTATATCTGATATTGAAACAAATAAGTAGCTTCTTTTCAGAAATATTTGCATGAATCGTAAAAACTTCTATGAATTTTTTTTTAGTAAAAACTTCGTGGTTGATTTTTTCTTTTTAATAGACATTATTTTGACATTTGGGAAAGAAAACGCACGAGTGCGGAAAAGGTAAAGAAAAAGCACAAGTGTGTAACAGCCCACATCCCGAACGCTAAACGTCCCTGCAATACGCCACTTTTTGAGCAACTGTATTAAAAAGTTTATTTCAGACAAAGATTATCCATACATTTAATATTAGTAAGAACACAACTTAAACAACTATGTTTCTAAAATTTTAATTAGGGATGCAACGATACGGCTATTACGATACCAATACAAATGACGAATACATCGTAATGGCCAAATACGATTACGAATTACGATACGAATGCGTTACAATATTTGTTTTTAATACCATTTTGATGAATTTTTTGGAAGCTTTGTTGTAATTGTATGTGTATTTGTACAGTAAAGTAAAAGTATATAAAAAAAGTTATGCATTTTTATTTCATCAATAATTAACTTATATTTTATTTTAAATTGTTACATTTACTGACTATTAATTAATTTTAATTGTAATTTATTACTGGCAAATTCTTATACAGAAAACAACATTTTTGAGTTTTTTCCTTAAACTTTAATTAAACTTTTACATTTTTGTGCGCCATTAATTAAGCTTATTGTAATTTCTCAATATTTTTATCGATACCAGCATAATTTTAGCTACGTTGTGGTCTAGTGTTTATTAAATATTCCAATTTGAAAATAAAAACTTTAAAAATTTTGAAACAAATGTATCGTAAAAATATCGTATCGTAATATTTACGATAACGAATGATCGTAAAGGTTTACGATAATCGCCGATATACGATTATCGTATCGGTATCGTTGCATCCCTAATTTTAATATTATAATTAAATATACAGGGTTATTTTTAATTAACGCATCACCTCTTGAGGGCAGCCTCTCCACATCAATCGCAACATTTGTTCTACGACTTTTTACACAAAACTTGATAAATAACACAAAACCAAAAAAATGTTTTGCCCCTTACTCTAAAGTTTGTAAGAAGTACCTATTATTATTTTACCTATTAATATTTGTTGCATGGGAAAACTAAAATTTTAAATCTTGTAGAATAAATGAGGAGCAAAAAAACAAAACCTGATTTGTCCTTGTGATGCAAACATTAGTAATGATAAAAAAAGTGATATCTCCTTTTTTATGTTTAAAAACTAATCAGCCATGTAATAAATTTATAATTCATGCTATCTTAATGCCCTTTATTTGTTTTCTGTAATAGTCTTGAGAACAAATTATATATTATTTTTTTTAATTAAATTTGGACTAATCATGTTTTTCATGAATATGGTGGACATGACCATGTTTTGCTTAAACTCAATTAGGACTAATCATCTTTTGTTTAAAACTTAATTGGAAAAGTTAATAAGAATATTATATTAATAAAACAAATAAAGATCATTTAAATATTTTTTTATTGAGAAAATGAATACAAATTAAATATGGATAGCAATTTCTGCTTCCAAACAATCACATAAAGGCTCATTTTGGTTTTCAATAACAGAAGGTGTACTGAAAATTATTTGCTTATACCACTGAAAATACTCATCATCCAGTGATTGCCATTCTCCAAACATATTTGTTAATAATTTATTAACATCATCTTTTTTCTCCTGTGTGATTCCATGACTCAATGAAATTTCCTTAATCTTTAAGTAGCTCAGACGATTTTTCTTCACCTCTCTTTTCACTAGGTTTACAAAGGATTCAGTTTCATCTTCATAGTTAAAGTATTTTGATGCTTTTACTAGAACTTGATTTTTTGTTCGATCTGGATTATGTTTTATGTGTATTTTTTTCATCTCACTTATCATGGGCAGATCTTTGTAAACAAGACTTAGCGACTTGGTATCTAGAAGCTTCCAATCTACCCCAAGTATGTGTACTGTACCAAATTGTTTATATATCATAATACTGATCTTTTGGTAGAATTGTTGGCTGCACTCTAAGCAAATGCTCTACCCTACCGAAGACACGGTCAGCCGGAAGAAAACTGTGAGCACGAACAGGAGTGATGAATAATATTTCCAATTCAGGTCTCTTATACAAGAAGTGAATTAGTGTTCTGCGAACAATATTGTTTTTATTTTGTGAAACACATCCATCACTAAACAAACGCAATAGTTTAATGTTTCTTAGGTCCATTTTTTCTAGATGTTGCAATAAAGCTGAAGATACTTCTGCACTCCCTTTTCCAGCCTGCTCTTCAGTCCAGGTATAAAAATCTGGTAGACTTGTTTTGGTATCCACAACACATAAAGCATAAAAACTGATTTGTCTCGTATAATAAGCTTCTTGAATTTGAGTTTTAGGAAGTGGCTGAATCTGCTGTAAATCAAAGCACAAAGTTTTTGAGTCTGGAACATCTGCTTTTAAATGTTGGTAAAAAGCATTTGCCCATACGGGAGCTTTTTTGTACAGGATCAGTTGCTTGTTTGATTTGGTTGGTTAACAGAGTGCAATAGCTGCAGACATCAGAGGCTGGAGATCGAAAACCAATATTGTATTCAGTCACAAATATGAGTCTAAACACTAAACATTGAGTATTTCACTTTCAAGTTTTCAGGGCATTCCAAGTTATACATTTTGTGTAATTTAGAAATAGACAGATCACAATTTAAATATATCCTTTTTGATTTCTTCCTATTATTAATGGCTTTCACTTCCTTTCAATTTTCTAATAAAATCTCTTACAGATTTTTTCTTTTCGATATTCTTATAGCTTACTCTGTCACCTCCTCTGTGTTCTTCAATGGGTTTACCACTGTGCACACTTTTAACCACATTGGCTAATCTTGTGCGATTAAATCGAGTTAAGCTCATGAAGAACTTCTTGCAGACAGGTACTCTATTAAATCGGTGCATGAGGTAAAATTTAGTATTGTATGCATGCAGAGTTCCTGATTTTTTTTTGTTACCTTGAACAGGTCTGGGCCTACGTCTTTTAATTGAGGTCGTCGTAACTAACGATGCTATCATTGAATCTTGACGTAATTTGTTAGGTTCTTTGTACAACTCTTCGCGCATGGAGTTCATATCATTGGGTGTTGTCTTACAGCACTGAAATTGTTTAGTGTTGTGCTGGCAAGGATAATACAGCGAAACCCTAGGAGCATAGTACATTGCCTTTTTCTTAGCAGCTCGTTTCCCTCCTGAGACTATTCTTTTCCTGGTCCCGTTGTTTACTGTCCGAACTTCTACAGATTCTTCATCAGCATCATTTATTTTTTCTTTATTTATTTAATACACAAACGGCTAACGTACAATTCAATTCAATTCTTGACAATTTGGCAACCAGCCGTCGATATGAGGCGACACGCTATTACTGCCAGGATCATTTAATGGAATAGACACGGTATTAAGAGTTAAGGTCAAAATAGAATTAACACTACAAGTGGTGCGCGACGTAGACCGGACGTTGAGTTACCTAAAACAATAAGACCACACGTTTAGAACCATCACTGACAAAAAATATACAAGGATTAACCAACTTGTGTTAGTATCATAGATTAATACATATTTACACAGAAATATTATACTGACTGACAAATTTACAAATGATTTTAAGGATAGGAGGGTGGTTAGAGGAGAGGAGGGTTTTCATGCTGGATGGTCGGTCTAACGGCTAACGTAACAATCGATTTAATTTGCTGTCAGTGCCAATTGAATGACTTTGACATGCAAAACATGATTTCTCCACAGGTAAGATGGCGCTTGAAAATGAGTGATTGGTTGAATGGACTAAACATGATCTGCATAAAAAAAACTAAACAGGACAAAACTTTTTTTGCATTTGAAAGTAGTTTTTTATAGCTCTTTCACACGAGAGCAGTTACTTTTTGATCAAATTGGAAGACGGTAAATGACTCAAATGGACAAAGACAGTAGAGTACCATCACTAGGTGTAAAAATATTTGTGACAAATCACGTTTTGCTTTTTTACTCCTCAAATGTTGTAGGGATTGATGTGGAGAGGCTACCTACAAGTATGCACTAATAAACCCTGTAAATAATAATAAATAAATAAATATTTCTGACACTCACACAACATTATCTAGCCCAAATTAAGTTTCTTAAAGAACTTGTGTTATGGATACTACATAACTGATATACTTAAGAAATATATAAACATACATTTTGAATAAATACATATTTTTTATTAGAATAAACTTAAATAAACATATAAACATCCATGACTTGACGACTAATATCTGTGTTCATCACACAAATATCCGCCGCCGCCGGGATTCGAACCCAGGACCTCTGACAAACATTACCTTTAGACGCTTCAAATCAACTCTCAAGTTTGAAAGAGCTCCTAATTTGACATAAGACTGACTTAAAAAGAGAGGGGGTAATTTCGAATTGTGCTCAGCATTACGTAAGTTTACGAATGCTCGTATAGTATGGAGTCGGTTGCAAGTTTTTAGTAACAATGTAATTTTTTATTTTACAGTTATTTAAGAGTAGAACCTGTTCACAAACATTCAAAATTAACAAGGAACACATTTATTTAAGCTGACCGTGCGGCAATGGATAGATTTCAATTATTGCTTGCAAAACCGTCTCCATACTATACGAGCATTCGTAAACTTACGATCGACAAAAGATCCGTGCTAGCACTGCAGGTTAGAAAATATGTTAGTCGTTATTTTTCAAACAGCGCCATTCAGCCCTTAACTAAACATACCTATCTGAGATGAAACTAGACTTCATAGACCTCTGTGTTTCTCTGTATTGAGCTCAATTTGATACTATAATCTTTAATGTCAGGTCTTTCTAGATTCAAATTACGCTATAGATAGACTCAATAGTTAAACTCTAGTAAACTCAACAGTTGCTTAAACTTTACGTAATAGATTTTTGTAGCCTCGAAGTTTTACTTTACGGAGACTTAGGACCAACGATGCGTCACACTGTCACACGTGTCTAAGCGAGTACCGTACGTCTGTGTCGTACGCGCGTACGGTACGGACGTAGCACTTTAGTATGAATACACGCGCAGATATGGCCCTTAAGACGACACATCGAAATGTTTTTTCTTGAAATCTTAGCACCTTAACACGCCGACATAAGGTCGCGTATTGCATAGAAATCGCCAGCATCGACACCGCTCAGACACTAAAATCGTTTAAAAAATCGATAAACAAAATAACGGTAAATGCTCTGTAAATTTTGAGCAACCAAAGTCCGAACAATAATGTGAAGATTGAATTTAAGTAAATTCTAAGCATATGGATTGCATAACTAGGTAGTAATTTTAACAAAAGTATGTTTTTAGACGTGTTTTCGAAAAATAAAACTATCGAGTCAAAATCATCAAATCATGTTTTTGAGCAGGCAAAGTTTAGATAAAGATATGAATTTACACATATCAAAATGTCAGATCCACTCGTCTTGTCATATTCTCATAGTTTGCGATGAAAGTCAATGCATTTTTTCAATATGTCGCCTTAAAGTTAGGGAGTATAATGGCGAATACGACCTAATATTGCATTATGGGTAATATCAAATAAATATCAATCAAATTGACGAATCAAACATACAATCCACGTTATTAAACTCCAGAGAAATCGTTTCTCATCGATCGCATTTGATGCCCGACATATCAAACAAGAACGATTAGTCCTCAATTTGTCATCTACATCCGTCTCGCTCTAACGGATCGTAATGGCCGAAACAAAAGCTCTAAATACGGGAAGCAGTTATTTTTAAAAGCTTCATAGATGAGCTGCAAAAGCAATTTTTCATTCTAAATTTGGAATCGTTTTTCATGAGTCTCGCTTTGTTTTTGATGGTAGATTAAAGTTAAGCAGAAAGAATTGGCAGGGTTTTCAGTGAGGGATTTTTTACCGAAATTTATTGTTTTTGAGTATCATACTTCTGTTTGGCCGATTTAAAGGATAAGTGGGTTGCAAAAGCGACTATTCTGGGTAACCTTGTTATATAAGCCGTTTTAAATCGAGTCAGCTTTCCTTTATCATAAGGTTGTTCAGTTAAGTATATAAATAAATAATTCGTTTCTGAGATAAAGTAATTATATGTGTGTATTTCTCACATAGAATTATATGTGTGTATTTCTCACATAGTGTATTTTTTTTTATTTTCCACCGCTATAAAACTTCACTTATCAAAACATATTGAATTGAACTGGTATTGAGGTCAATCGCGGATTTCGCTAAAATAAATGTTATTTATCGAAATGTCGGAGAAAAGGAAAAACGATTATTATTTATTTCGTTGTTGCTCAAAACAGAGTGTTTTAAATAATGCAAGCTTTATTTAAGAGTAAAAAAGACGTGTGGCACTCGGAGACTGCCGCGGTAAAGCTATTGCATAGCATTTTTTATCAACTTATGCAATTATAATTATTTATTTATTTTATTAATGCAGTAATGTTTGATCTAATATGAAGTTCCACAAGTTCCTAGTAGATGGCGCTGATTGTTTATTATAGCCCGCATGTAAAGTTATGAAATCAAAGCATCACCCCGCTGTGCCGGTCGGAGTGGAGGGTGTTAGGTTCTTTTCGTTACGGAATTTCTGGATTCGGTCCCCACGCTCAAGGCCCGCGATAGAAGCTATGCAATAGCTTAAAAAATCTGAATTCATAAGCGCGTTAATGTTCGGTAATTTAACAAACTTCAGTTCTCTCTATGATATCTAAATTAATATAAAGGGTGTTTGGTCCATCGCCAGCCAAATTGATATGGCTTGTAGAGTAGGTTATCTGCTATGCCTAAATGGCCATTCATCATCCATCATCATCCACAGCCTGTATACGTCCACTGCTGGACATAGGCCTCCCCCAAGGTCTTCCACGTCGCTCGGTCCCGCGCCGCCCTCATCCAGCGTTTACCGGCGACTTTGACCAGGTCGTCGGTCCATCGTGCGGGGAGCCTGCCTACGCTGCGTCTCCCAGTACGTGGCCGCCACTCGAGAACTTTTCTGTGTGTGCCCTGCCCATTGCCACTTCAGCTCTGCAATCGTTCTGGCCATTAATGTATTTTAAACTTTAATAAGATTGTAAAACATTTTTTGGTAGGTCATAGTTATTTCCGACACTCATAACATATAATTAAAAAAGTTAAGCTATTTTGTACGCCTTATTTAGGACAAAAGTACCAAGAATGCAGATAACGACTTTTCTTACTAAATTAAACAATTTCGAAACATTTCCTAAACTTTTTCGAAATAACTTTCACTTAGCATACGTGTAAAAGATTTGAGAATTATGGGATAAGATATTAATGAAATAATTCACAACAAAGATCACATGAACTAAAGTTGCAAATTATATGTTTTTCTTCGTTAAACTGTATTGATATTTTATTGCATAGTAAAATGTTTTATTGGCTATCTTTTATCAAGTAAAACCATGGGAAGCTAGGTAGGGCTACATAAAAAGAAAATTAAATAAAATGAGACTCGCCCGTCATCACGAAATCTGTACATACATAAATACATAACTTCACGCCTGTATCCCTTATGAGGTAAGTAGAACACGAGAGGCTATAAAACAATCTGATGTCACGTTTGACAAATTTGAAGGCATCGTAATGGTGGAAAGAGACTATTGCAGTTACAGGGGTTCAGCATATCACCCGCAAAAAACCTCCAATAAAACCTTTTTAACTGACTTTAACAGTATGCCCGGGATAGAAGCAGCTGGCAGATCCTATGTTTCTCTTTTGCACCCAGTCCCGCACCAATGAAATGAAATGAAAATTTAAAATGAAACGAAATGAAATGAAGCGGGATATTCATCACACTGAGACATATTTTATCCTTGATTATGGCGCTTGCAAAAATATCGAGTTAAAAATCAAATCATTTTTATTTTCAATTTAAAGTGAAAACTTAGAGAAATTATACTTACTAAGAACATACAGTGTATAAATTATCTGTGGTGGATACGTTCTAAATCCAAAGCAATTTCACAAGAATTAGGGTGAGTATGTACTCTGTATCTACTTGGATTAGATTACCGGGTAAATAGACTTTGCACTTATGAGGTGGTCTACCGAAGACGTCTGATATAAAGGGTGGAAATTTATTCGTTCAATTTGGTTACCTACCGCTCTCGTAAAACACGCAAAGGACAAGAATCGTTGGGATAGAGGTCGTACGTAATATATGATGAGTCGTAGCCTTTTGCCTGACTCAATATTTAAAAATGATTTTTATGTTTTTTTTTTGTTTAAATCCCGTATATCTAGCTGTTTTAACCTGTTGCTATGGGTTGACTCCGTCAATAAATGTACTTATATTAAATAAAATGTACATAGTTGTCTTTATTATTTCCATTATTGTACTACTATTTTCAAGCGACTTCCAAAAAAGGAGGAGGTTCTCAATTCTCCGTCTGTATGTTGTTTTTTTGTGTATGTAACAAATACACGATATTTCGGACAATTATGAATTTATTTTAAAAATTGTTGTTTCATATGATAAAGGATACTTCATAGTTGGTCCCATTTAAATTTCATCGAAATCGGTTAAGTACTTCATTGAAAATTTCAAACTTTTGAAAAAATATGTATGATTTCGGAGAATGTTTATGAAACTCTCAACTTAGCCAAAATTTTGACGTGAAGTCTTTTTTTTAATGCTCTGCATTCGTTGATTTATACCAAATATAAAAATAAGTTCGATTTCGGAGAATGTTTATGTTGATGACGCTTTCAACTCAGCCAAAGTTTTGACGTGAAGTCTTTTTTTTTAATTACCAATTTGAACGCCATATTAGATACGTGGTGCTTGTGAAGTGACAGGAACAATAGGCTATTCAAGTTGCCTTCATGAAGACAATACATCGCTTATCTTACTATCCATTAATAACGATGGCAACGAAGCCTGGATTACTATGATTATTATACAAACAGAGAGCTTATTAATCGGTTTTTATGATATATGTATTAAACCTCATTAAATCTATATCTATACTCTATATACTCTATACTAATAATAAATCTGTAGAGAGGTCAATTCTGTACATGAAATATTTTTTCAAAATAACTATCAGGGGGTGATTAGTGATCGATACTGATGCCAAAAATGCAATCATTAAAATTTTTGTCTGTCTGTCTGTATGTTCCTTATAGAAACAAAAACTACTCGACAGATTTTAACGAAACTTAGTAAAATTATTCTCCATACTCCTGGTCAGGTTATAGTATACCTATTATCACGCTACAATCAATAAGAGCAGAGCAGTGAAGGGAAATGTTGAAAAAACGGGAGAAGTTACTTCATTTTTTAAGCTTCCGTCGCGTGTGCAGCCTTAATGGTTAAAGCTACATATGGAAATGCTAATGGGAGCTGCAACCACAGGGCAGCCAACTGTAAACCGTTAGATGACAGGTCCCAATGTTACTTTTTTTTATATTGTAAAGATAGGAAGTTTGTCTTCCATGCCACCTGATGGAAAGTGCGCATGAAGACTATGGTGTTACACGTCCATCCACGAGAAACCTATTGACTCGACACTTAAAAGTTCCAGGACTGTAGTGGTCAGGAAAAACAAACGCAGGCAGATTGTTCCACACCGTGGCAATCCGTACCAAAAAGGAACTATCGAAGCGTTTTGTTCGACTTCTTGGGAAATCCACTATGTAGGGATGGAAGTTCTGTCTGCGTCTGGTAGTCCGGTAGTAAAAAGGGGCGGGTTCAATTTAGTCACACTCGCACACTCACCAAAATGTAGCCGATAAAATACTGTCAAAGCAACAACCTTACGACGATGCTCCAGCGTCGGCAAATTTTTATTTGTAAGCCTCATCGTCACTCACCATAATGTGTGATTGAGACAAGGTCAATCACCAATCAACAAAAATCTTTGAACCACTTAAACACCCTGTATACGATTCAATCTGTGTATTTACTAAATGAGTACATATTGCTCGATAGAAACATTGTCGAGTCCTAAATAATCGATCCTGTGTAAATATAACCATCTATAAGAGCTACAACGATTGTATGTTACAGCTTTACAGAAAATGTGTACAGAGGGTAATGAATAGATGTATACCCTAAACAAACAGGAACTTTGAATCTTCTCATCAAGTGTTTAAGGTCTGTATTTGATCCACGATGAAAATGTGAGCTTTTATAAATTTATCATGTGATATCTATATTATCACCCTTTGTACTATATTTTTTGTTCTTTGGTTATCTCTGCTTTTTTTCTGTGGTTTAAAATAAAGTATTAATAAATATATGCCAGTGGCAAAATAGAATAATACGCAAATGGATGAGCCAATATGACTAAATTTTGTATAATTCAATGTGTTTTTTTGTTGATATTTTTCTTAGCTAGTGGAAATAATAATCAAAATTTTAGTTCTTTCTAGTCATAAATGAAAAGTTTTTCGTATAAGAACGTGTATAGTTACGTCTAATAAGATGTACAGGGTTGTGGGTCACTTTTGAAATTTGAGGACGTGCTAGTTTGAGATCATACATGAAAAGAAAAATATAATAAAAAATGAATATTAATTACTTACTGAGTAAACTTAACCGAAAGTTCAAGAATTGACTCCGCAACGCATGGTTACACTAGCATTGGCAGCGATCCACGTGTCCAGGTCGGTAAAGTAATGCTATTTACATCTCTCATGTTCGGTATGTAGGTTCTTATTACCTCCAAGTGGGTCTTGTCGGTGACTAATTAGCGCTCTAGGGTAATAATCTAGTTAGAAAAGCCCTAGGGCGGTAAGTAATTAAAAAAAGCAATTCTTTCTTTCAAAAAGGTCGCGTACATCTAACCATCATACTGGCAATAGACATCATGCATTCAGCCCAATGACCAAAGAGGTCGCTTTGCTATTCAGCCTTGTCTTCGTGTGAGTATAATAGTCATCAATTTTAAATATCGAACGGCGAAGTTCAATTTCAATCTTGAAACAAAAAAAAAAAATTTTTACTTGATTCTTTTTAATGAAAAAAGTCGGGAATAGAAAACTTTAACTTTAAATATTGTTTGTTTTTGGGATTTTTTTAATAATTACGTGCTAATTAGGAAAAAACATGAGTTCTTCAATTGATGAAGATATATAAGCTGCACTCCCCATTCAATGATGCAGCAATTAACAATATTTTGCCTGAAACTTCTAAAGAGAGATATTTGAAAACTCAATGTTTTATTCTTGTAATGTCGGTTTTTTCTACTTACCTCACAATCGAGATGTAAAGCAGCAGTGCTAGCACGGATCTTTTGTCGATCGTAAGTTTACGAATGCTCGTATAGTATGGAGACGGTTTTGCAAGCAATAATTGAAATCTATCCATTGCCGCACGGTCAGCTTAAATAAATGTGTTCCTTGTTAATTTTGAATGTTTGTTAACAGGTTCTACTCTTAAATAACTGTAAAATAAAAAATTACATTGTTACTAAAAACTTGCAACCGACTCCATACTATACGAGCATTCGTAAACTTACGATCGACAAAAGATCCGTGCTAGCACTGCAGAATAGTTAGTTCGGATGTAAGCATCAATTGCACGCTCGTGCGCCTAAATATCTCGGGCTGCAATTGATGCCTTACAGCCCTTGCCTACTAATCTACTATTACTTTACTTACGCCTGAGTCTACAAAACGTTATTTATTTATAAAGGGAATTCTAGTGAAAAATTAAGTACCTACTTTTATTACATAATTATGATCAGAATCGAGTACAGAGTGGTCTCCTTAAGTGTCTAAAATTTGTCAGTAACCTTATTGCAACCGATTAAGTTCCGAAGTGTATAAATTTAATAATATGTGACTGTGCCTAATATTCGTGTATGGTTACTTCCATCAGATGAAACAGAAGTCAAACGTCTCATGCGAAATTCGTTATTCATACTTTTACCGTTTCACCAATGAAACAGATATACAGGGTTGTTTTTTGGTCACCAGCCATATTGAAATGTTGGTTTCTTTGATATAATATAAACGTACCTGCATATTTATTTTATCGTCGCCTAGTACAAAAAAGTAGAAATATGGAACCACAAAAGTTTTTGAAAATAGTCGCTGTTGATGAACATAGCTACTACGACGCGGCAGTTCATTGTTAATCGTACAACGTAGTACTACGAGATGTTTTGTAGTAGCGCGTAGTCGACTTTATTTTAATGGTAATTTAGAGTGACCATGCTTAGCATAACATGTAAGCAGACATATTAATTTCCTTGTAAAAAAAATAAATACTTTTTTTTGCAAAAATCGTTTCTATAAATGATACTTATTGTGTAAAAAAATTTTGGCCGATGACCACAAATCAACCCTGTATATAACAGAGAATTCTCAAAAATAGACCTTTTTAACATCTCCTTAAAATCTTTGAAAAAGAATGTTACACTTAGCTTAATCTAAACCCTATTCCTGCCTATATGTTATATTATGTTCTGTTTCTGATCTGTTTTAAGTAATAGAATTAGTTTTATGTATTTTTGTTGTTTTTAAAGAGATATAAATAATGTTAATATGTAAACCTGTTAAAATCTCATCTTATTAGTTTATTTTAATTTAGTAATAAGTTTAAATTTGACCACGTCAGTTTGTATTTTTATGTTGTTTTGGGCACTGTTGGTCTTTTTGTATATATGACTTAAGTATAATAAATTGTATATAAACGACTGTTTGTTGCCAAAATAAATCAAAAAAAAAAAGAAATTGTACCAGGCAGCCCAAAATTTTCAATTTTACATATTTAAATCTGAAGAGATTTTATTTATTTGAGTGCGCTTTTCTCTAAAAGTGCATATCATTCCGATTTGAACATAATAAGTTAAAGCCGATTTAACCGCATTTTGTTCTACAGTTTAACTTAACATTAACTCATATATCATGCTCATTAAAAGCAACCTTGTAGCATTGTAGAACTAAATTGATTTTCCGAATGCTGAAATGCTCAAACCGCATGTTTACATAGAGGTAAACAGTTGTGGTCAGGTAATTAATAATTCTCAACCAAAGCAACTTATTTACCGCAAACGGTTTTGATATTATTATTGTATACTAGCTGCTGCCCGCGACGTCGTCTGCGTGAACGCTATGCAGCACCAAACGCACCTACGATTATAACACTGCTAGCGTGATAATATGTAGCCTATATGTTGACCCGACTTCTTAACTATCTTCATGCCAAATTTGAAGTAAATCCATGCAGTACTTTTTGAGTTTATCCCGGAAAGACAAACAGACAAACAGACAAAAATTCTAAAAACTATATTTTTTGTTTCTGTTTCGATTGTAGATCATACCCCAAGTATTCTTTTAAAAAAATATTCAATGTACAGTTTTGACTTTCCTACCATTTTATTATATGTATAGATATTGGTTTTGAGTATTATTGAATCTGTAAGGTCAAGGTCAGGTGACAATGATTTGAAGTAAATTAGGTATTAACTTGATTATTGAAGGATTTTAATGATTAGGATTAAATGGCTATACAACGTGTAACAAAATGGAGAGATAAAACTTAAGGGTTAGCTTGTATACCATACGTAGAATATACAGTAAAAGAATTAGCATGATCAGTGCTGGTATAGACTTTCATACAAATTTATTTAATTATTTTAAAACAAAATATTTTCACAACCCTAGTCAACCTAATAAGCTAATCTTGAGCCGCAGTCAGTGACCTTATGACCTTTCCCGCACCGGCTGAACTTTGCAGTATCTGTCTTAGTTACCCATCACTTTATTTTTACGCCATCTGTTATCGAATAGCTTTCATCAAAAGCTAACAGTTGTTTTTAGGGTTGACACTTAGATATTTTGATCTAAACTGATCTAAACTTGTTTTTCAGCCGAACCGTAAGAATTACAAATTTACCTATGTTATTGTTACTTTTAAACTACATCACCAAAGATACAATCTTAAGGAGATTATCTCTTCATTATTATCTCTTATTTATGTTACACGTTGTAGATTAACGTTTATCAAAAGTCCTTGGTTAATTTATCTTCTTCATTCATACTGACTTACCTCGTGAGATTACCTAGGTGAGATTGAGGTCAAACGCGAGTGCAGCCACCAATAAAAAAAATGAACACCCTGTGTTGTCGTTATCATCATCACAACTCTTTGTAATGAGCTCACTGCAATGAGTCCCTCCGCTTGACGATGAGGAGGTTTATGTTGGGGGATACCAGAATTTTTAAGGCGCCGAAATGGCTTCTGACATACCCTAACGACTACTGTATACAAGTATACAGCACCCGGGAGCGCGTGCCCTCTGAAACGCGGAAGTCGCCGTGAGAAATTAATGGTCGGCGGTCACCCATCCTTGTGCCGACCGCCCCTAGCGTTGCTTAAGGCGGACATATCGAAAAAATGCATTGACTTTCATCGTATAGATACTATGAGAATATGATAAGGGGATCTGAAATTTTGATATGTGTAAATTTATATCTCTTCACTATAGGTACTTTGGTTGCTCAAAAACATGATGTATCGATTTTGACTCGATAGTTTTTTTTTTTCGAAAACACTTCCAAAAAATTACTTTTTCTTAAATTACCACGTAGTTTTGAAATTCATATGCCTAGAAATAACTTAAATACAATCTTCACATTATTGTCCAAACTTTGGTTGCTCAAAATTTACATAGCATTTACCATTATTTTTTATCGATTTCAATATCTGAGCGGTGTCGATGATCGCGGTTTCTTTGCAATAAGCGCCCTTATGTCGGCGTGTGAAAGTGCTAACATTTCAGAAAAAGATATTTTGATATGCCGTCTTAACCTGCGATATCGATTGATATACACTCCACTACGACTTTTTTCTATTTTTACTCTTTTTGAGTTGTATTTGCCCTGGTCAGTTATCTAAAAGAGGAAAGATAGCTTCTTTAGGTCTCTTGGGACAAATAATGCAGTATTATCAATACAGTCGGCAACTCTGTAATCTTTTAATACATTAGGAACTATTTATTTCAATACACTTTGCAACGTTGTAGTCTTCTAATGTATTAGTCGCTATTTCTATGTGAAGCAACTTTGTTATGCAGTTTAAACTTTAATTGAGAATTAAGCTTCTCAAACAACAACATTGTTACAATGGACTTAATTTTGTATTATATTGGATCGCATGATGGAATGGGTTGTTCAAATCTTACTGTAAACTCTTTTTAAATTTTATAATATAACGATTATTATTAACAATATTCACTGATAAATAATCTAATAATCAATATTCATTGAATGGTGTTCAAAAGAAGTACAAGTTACGAGTAATAATCAATCACATTTTAAATCACAATGTAACGATAAAAATAGCATTCAATAAACAGATTATACTAGATACTATGTAAATATAGGTCACTCACACCTCCCTACCCATTTTCAACCGACTTCCAAAAAAGGAGGAGGTTTTCAATTCGTCTGTATGGTTTTTTTTGTGTCTTTGTTAAACGATATTTCGGACAATTATTAATTGATTTTGGAAATTGTTGTTTCATATGATAGAGGCTACTTCATAGATATTCCCATTTTAAATTTCATCGAAATCGGAATAGTACTTCATTGAAAATTTCAAACTTTTGAAAAAATATGTATGATCACGGATAATGTTCATGTTGATGACACTCTCAACTCAGCCAAAGTTTTGACGTGAAGTCGGTTTTTTTAATGCTCTACTCGTATATTTACAAATGTTCGTATAGTATGGAGACGGTTTGTAAGCAAAAATCCATTGTCGCATGGCCAGCTTAAATATTTGTGCGCCTTGTTAAATTAAATGTTTCTTACTCTTAAATAACTGTAAAATAAAAAATTACAATGTTACTAAAAACTTGCAACCGACTCCATACTATACGAACATTTGTAAACATACGAGTCGATAAAGTTCTGTGTTCGCACCGCAGACTCGATACTATATGGGTGATATCATCTCTAGAGTATAATGTATACAGGTACAGCCTTGGCGTAGGGTAAGTGTCATAAACACAGATTATCATAGAATATTTAAAAAAATCAAATACTTACGTAGCTCTATTATTTGTGAAAAACAACACGAAATTATTTTGCACTATTTCCTTTCAGCTGAGTTAATGTCTGCTCTAACCATTTTTCCCCTGAGCGAAGAATTTTAATCTTTATTTACATTAAATATTATGTAGCAATGAGAAAGAAGAGTTTGAAAGACAAACACATCATAATGGACTCTCTATCTACAGCAAATATTACGGAAAAGGGTTTGTAATTAATTTTCAATCTAAAATCAAGCTCTACATAGGAAAGAACTTAAAATAACTTAATATTTAGAACGGTTTTGTTTCAGAAAAGGCCGCAACATGATGAGCAAAAATTTAGCACGCATCTATATTGCGACCGGTGGGAGATTTTACCCCTTCGAATCGGAAATAAACTTTATTCAGTGGACATAAGGAGCTGTCAGGAATGCATTCTCGCAACGGCCGCACTCTAACAAATTATAAATTATACAGATTAGTTATCGTTTAGGTACTTCAAGTACCTTCCCGTAACAAAGTCGATAGTAACAGATTTTTCTATTATATTTCCAGTTTATATTAACAACTTGTGTAACTAATTAATGATTGTTACAATTTTAATGTCCTATTTATTATTATTACATAATTTAATATTAACTACCACCAATGTAGATTACGTAAACATTATTTCACAAACCTAAGTGATTCTCTATGCTAATTTTGTGTATGTATTTTCTTAAAGTTAAGTTTTTATTAATAGATAAAGAAGTAAATGACAACCACTTTGGCGATGGAGTAAACCTGTCTGGCATGGAACAAGAAAAAAAAATGTTCCGGGTTTGGGTGTTTATCTATTTATGTATTTATATTCTAGGTTCCCCCCTAGTTCGCTACATGGTACCCCATAACACAAGCTATGCTTACTTTGGGGCCATGTAGTTGGTGTGATTGTCTGGGGATTTTATTTTATTTTTATTTAATGTGCTGACTTTAGGTATGTTGTGATGGAACCACTATCTGAAACCATCGACTCACAAGCCGTACAGTATCCGTCTCTGTTTTCGGATTCTTTAGGACACGGTTTAATAAATACAATATTAAGCCAATTTTGAAAGAAATCTTTTTTTTTTTTAAAGTTGAGAAATTATTAAATCGATTAATTGAGTTTGGTGTGCATTTCTTTGGCTCGTTGTGCATTTCAAATATGCATCTCCGATCGTGCCTATTGTGAAATGTGAACGCAAGAGGGCGAGCAAAAGAATTTAGCACGCACCAAATAAGTTAGTAAACTTAGATTAGTTATCGTTGAGTTAGTTACTTCAAGTACCATCATGTATCAAAATCAATCGTGGCTATTCCCCGACCATGGCATAGTTTGGGCCGCGAATTATCGGGCATGTGAAGAGTGACCATTTGTTTATATTAACAACTCGTGTAACTAATAAGTGAACCAATTTAAATATGAGAAATAATAAGTCCAGCCACAGAATTTGGCCGCCACGTGATTTAGCTTCTATTTCCATTACTTAGCCACGAGACAATAACCTTTGCTAACAATGTGTCTTCACATTTATACTAAGTAATATATTCATTAACATTGCGATGAAAAATATTATGTGACAAGAAGGGCTCCCGTTCCGGAAGACGTAGTCGGTACGGTTAGGTGCGAGGACGAGCGCAGCGAGGAGGAGCAGTTAGGTTGCATAATAGTAATATACGTGGCCGGCGATGCGCCATAGAGCTTTTTTAAATAACCCCGACGCGGTTTGTGGCACGGATTGTGGGTGACATAGTAATTTAGAAGGCAGCTTAGATTTTCAGAGGGGAATAATGCTATTTAAAAGAAGGTTGTTTAATTAGCACCATTTAAATATCCTTTTCATTATTAATATTATATATACCTACTTGTATTTTAAGACAAATCTAATATTAAGTACCACCAATGTACATTAGGTTAACATTACGAGTATAACACAAACCTTAGTAGTTTTCTTATGCTAATTTTGTGTAGGTATTTTATTTGTTTTTATTACGATGCTAATGAAATAAAAGAAGTAAATGTACTCACTTTAGGCGTGCTGTGATGGTGCGTGCGCGCAGCCGCGGCGGAATGCGCGCGGCGCGTGGCGCGGTAGTGCAGCCGCCGGAGGGCGCCACCGAGCCGCTCGGGGGAGTCTTCGCCACGAGCCACCGTCATACTGACTGGCTCTGGAATATAATTATACATCATTAGTCAAAACTACCTTAAGCCTAAGTCTCTTCCATGCTGGACTGGGAGCGAAAGAAAAACATAGAATGTACCAGCTGCTTCTCTTCCCGGGCATGCTGTAAAAGTCGGTTAACGGACAGAGGTTTTATTGGTGTTTGTGGGCGATAGGCTGACCCCCTGTCACTGCAATAATCCCTCTATCATAGTAATACCTCCAAATTTTGTCAAACCTGACATGGTTTATAGCCTCTGGTGTTCTGCCTACCCCATAAGGAATACAGGCGTGCTAAGCTTTAACAGCTAGGCTTAGATTAGCTTAACAATTTCAGCCAAAAAAATCTTTAGCCGCCTTGTTTAGAATTGCCTAACCGCTTCAAGACAAGCCTGTCGTAAAAAGAGATTTTATGATTGAACCCCATTTTGGAGCTAGCATCTCTTCAAGATTCATCTGGCTAAAGAACTTCCTTCATATAATATCTGCTGCCTAAATAGCACTACTGTGACGGTGGTGATTTGTTTCAGCAATGTACCTAAGTTATCATCGCAACTCTTTATTATAGATATCAATAGTAATAGCTAAATTTGTCTCAGCCAAGATTGTTGCCTATCTGGTTCGTTTTCAAACGACTTCCAAAAAATGAAGGAGGCTCTCAATTCATCTGTATGTTGTTAATTTCTTGTTTTTTTTTGTGTGTGTGTTTGTTACACGATATTTCGGACAATTATGAATTGATTTTGAAAATTGTTGTTCACGATGATGACATTCTCAACTCAGCCAATGTTTTGACGTGAAGTAGGTTTTTTAATGCTCTGCATTCGTTGATTATCATTTTTAACTGTAAAGAATCAATTATCGCTTTGTGGTATCTATAAGACAAACTTACTTATTCATTACTTTAGTAAAACTGACGCATGTCAGTTTGAGTTTATTACATAGATAATATTTGCTGCGTCGTTGAAAAGACTAAGAATAACTGTTATTTGTTTTACGGCTATAAAAATTCCAGCAAGTGTTAAATACAATGTTCTAATAATTTAATACATACATACACATACATACATAACGTCACGCCTGTATCCCTAATGGAGTAGGCAGAACACCAGAGGCTATAAAATCCAAATTTGACAAATTTGGAGGTATTATAATGATGGAGAGACTTGCAGTGATAGGGGGTCAGCCTATCGCCCACAAAAACGTCAATAAAACCTCCATCCCTTAACTGACTTTTACAGTATGCCCGGGAAGAGAAGCAGCTGGCACATTCTATGCTTTTGTTTCGCTCCCAGTCCAGCATGGAAGAAATTTAATACAATATTTTCTAAACTGTGCGATACTATTATGTAGTAAAATAAATATAGTATGATTAATGGTGGTAATTTACTTGGTGGTAGGATCCCTTCTGGGTCCGCCTGGCTAGCGACCACCCTTTATATAAAGTCTGCCGCCAAATGTTACCGCTCCGGCGGTAATGTGTTCCGGCAATATTGTATAAAGAGCCAGTTCCTTCCTAAACCCGTGTGCTTTCATCTTCGACCTCATCGTCACTTACCATCAGGTGAGATTGAGGTCAAACGCGGGTTTAGTAACTTATAAAAGAAAAAAATAATAATACCACCTGGTGGAAAATTAGTATGAAAATTGAAAACTAAGATATCGTACCTACATATACGTCTATCCGTGAGTAACCTGTTCATTCGACACTTAAAAGTACAGTCAGAAAAAACAGACGCCGGCAGTTCGTTTCACACCTTGGCCAGCCGTAAAGGACTTTTTCATAAAATCAAAAAAAAAGTATTAAAATATTGACCATTGTTGAAATTTCTCGTGGATGACGTTTATTTGAAATCGAACAAAATGTATTGTTAAAATAAAGCAGCGTAAAACAAAATAAATTATGAATCGATAAATAGATGCACGCTGCTGCCATTATCTACATTGCTATAATTATGTGAAATACACGACATGGACTAAGGTTTATTAGCTATGTCTGCCTTCATGGCATATATGGAAAAAGTAGGTCAATACAGAAATAAATTATTAACTACCGTAACTGACCTGACAACTAAGGCACGTCTAAGGACAGGCGGCGCGTCGCGCGGGGCGTCGTGCGTTTCACTACATCACCGGCTTTAGGCCGTATACAGAAAGAAAGCTGGAAACTTATGAGCGCTTACCGGCGCGGCGCGGCCCTTGACGCTGGTCCATTCTACACAAAGGAAGCAGGTTGAGGCAGACCAAGCATAATGTCGGACTCATCGGACGAAGATTTCCCAGCGCTGACCAGCGCGTGTTGAAGCTTGTCGCAACTTGTCGGCACCGTTCAGTGCTTATCGGCGCGCGTTCATATATTTTCCTGCGCGGGTCACCAGCAACGTCAAGCGCTGGTAAGCGCTTATAAGTTTCCAGCTTTCTTTCTGCATACGGCCTTACTGTGGAACTGTCCGCTGGTTTAGAGGAAAGCCAGCGATGTACCGAAAACGCGTGAAGACCGCAAAAAAATAAGTTCGTTCCCTGCTATACTAGTTTCTAATCAAACTAGACTCAAACCCAGGTACCCTACCGGGATTAGGAAGCAACTGACTCTTCATAAAATATTACCGGAACAGATCACCGAAAGTTAAGTAGGTATATATTTTTATAGTTCTCTGTGAAGAATTTTATATGTACCTACGTGTTTGGTCGCTAAAAATTCAAAAAAATCACAAAAATTTTTATTCATCTTAGGAATTTCACAAAACACTTGATGAAGTCAGTCATCACATACTTCGGCTTTAACTAGTTGTTGATAGTTGTTAAATAAGATATTACAGGAGACCAAGAGACAAAAAAAGCCGGCGGAAAAAAACTCTTGGCACTCTTTTTCAGTCAGGATTATACGAATTAATATAAAGTAGGTACATACAGTACAAATTGATCATGAAATGAAAAAAAAAAACAATCACAAGTCAGCTAATTGTGAGAGCAAATGCCATTCCACAACCAAATTGCTTACATAGTGGGTGCATTGAGCTATGGATGCACAACACGAACATGACAAACTGGGACCAGAGTATTTAAAAAAGAATGGAATAAAATAGACATAGTATCATTAGCAAAACGCCAGACATTTTTGAAATAACATCATAACACCTAATGTATATAATATAAGATACCTACAATGTCTCGTACATACCTATAAATATACGAGTGTATTCTAACTATTTCCCACTTTCAAACCTTTTTTTGATTTGTGTAGTTATATTCCTGTAATGCCCTACAGTCGCTTATAAAATAAAACATGAAACAGAAATATTCATGACACACAAAATGTACCTCTATCTTATTAATATAAAAGCTATTTACCTGTGTCGTTGTGCGAGGAAGGAATAGCAGGTTGGATCTTGGGAGCGGGGTATCGCCCATCCGCCTGAAAATAAACAATAGCAAATTAACGGGAAGTCTCCTAAATAAAGTTGCTGATAAATCGTTTTCAGGCACCTGAGGAGCCGTAATTGGAATATTTTGAAACTTTCAAGGAATACTTTTCAACGGTAATGTTTTATACAGAATTTAAAATTGATGAGAATAGCAGACAAAAGCGACGGATAAACTTAAAAATTAAAGCTATATGTAAACGGTTATAAAAAATAGAACTAGGCATATTTGAGTACCTACTTCTAACCTTCTAAATGACTAGGTACTTTTTTCACAGCTTTTGTTCACAGCGCAAGTTATTTATTCATATTTGGGATAAATATAACAATAATTTATGTTAATTGCTGGGTATGTGCAAACAACACCTTAAATAAAAATTAGTGATGGGCCGCATGTGGATTGAACCGAATTCGAACTTCGGCCGAACATTCGGTACATAACGACGCCGAATTCGAACTTCGGCCGAAGTTCGGCAGATCTTCCTGAGGCCGGTAATTTGTATGAAAAAAAAAAAAAACCGTCTTTTCCAGAAAAAGCACAGGGGCTAGTGTTCATGCATCATAATAACTACTTCATAACTGGGCACTGTCCGTGTAACTAACAATAAATAAATAAATAAGTTGCCTAAGGTTAATTTCCAATACTAAGACTGCTACTCATAGTAACAACTAATAAGACTACTTTTTCAACGTCTTCAAATTAGCCTACCTATAGATATACCTACTCGCTCTTACGATTATTTTTCGTGTTCCTTATGTAAATAAATAAAAATAACAGTACAAATGATTGATTTAATTACATGTTATGATTACCTAACATGATTATGATTAAAAATAAATATTTTTTTTTTCATACCTAATTCTGAGTTTTGTTTAATTAAAATAATATAATTCCATTGACTCTGAGTACTCAAGAAATAATAAAGTTTGTGACTCCATAATACATTTTACCTGACTAAACCTAAAATTGAATAAATTATTTTAATTGAACATATTATCGATGCTCATTCTTTCTCGCAAGGGATATCGGCGTGATATGTATGTATGCTGGTCCACCTACTACTACGACGATTATGTAACAAATTTCGGTCGAAGTTCGGTATTATGAACCGAATTTCGGCCGAATGACGAAATTCGGTTAAACCTGCCGAATTTCGGTTAAACCGAATGTGAAACGAACTTCGGCCCATCCCTAATAAAAATGCTTTCTAATAAGGGATCGTATTTATAAGCGAAGTCGTCGTGGTTACTGTGCATATCAAACGATATCGCAAGTTAAGTGCTCTCGGTGCAGCCGTTATTAGGATGGGTGACCGCCGACTATTCATTTCACACCGCGGCGGCGACTTCCGTGCTTCGGAGGGCACGTTAAGCAGTCGGTCCCGGGTGCTGTTATACTTGTATACAGTAGTTGTTAGGGTTTGTCAGAAGCCATTTCGGCACCCTTTAATATCTGATATCCACCAACCAGCACCGGGCCAGCTTGGTGGATTATGAATAAAACACTTTTTAACCGGATTTATCGCGTATATTTACATTTTAAATTTTAACTCGAAGTTCAGTCGCTCACCTCACGACCTCAGTCGCTCGTGACCACGGGGTCTGCAAAGACACCGAAACGTGAAGTTAAAATTTGATAAATCCGGTTATAAAGTGTTTTATTGAATAGTATGAATCGCGAAAAGTTAAGAAAATATTTGGTAGATAATGGCTCGTCACCCAGAGGAGAGGCTCATAGCCCTGCAGTGGACTCATTACACGGAGTTGTGATGATGATGATGATTTATAAGCCGCGCTCAATTTTAAGACCGAACTTAAGAGAGTGGTTATGAGCGGTTTCAGATTTGGGAGTAGAAATATCGCCCCTGGATAAGCGTCTCCTAAGAGGCGACTAATCCGAGTGAGCCCGCTTGGTGGTAGGATCCAAATCGCTAGCGAACACCCTTTATATAAAATCTGCTGCCAGGTATTACCGCTCCAACGGTTATGTTTTCAGGCAATATTTTATTAAGTTATTTAAACAAAATTCAAATTAACCAACTGGCTTAAATCAATAGATTACTTAGAAACTAAAAATATTTTTGAACGATTACAATAGTTAGAGACATCACACTCAATTCCTACCCACAAACACACACGTACACACATACACACACACACACACACACACATCCAGCCACACTTAATCACATACACTAACCCCATACACAACAGACATCTCTCACACACATACTCATATACACACTCCAAATAAATAGCACACTATTAGCTTTTAAGATAAAATCTCCTGTCAACGTATTGTAAAATAAGCTTAAAGTAGCATAATATTTAGTCCTTGTTTAGTCTTAGTTTAAGAACTAAGTACCTATTGTATCGTGAACTTGGCACGAGGGAAGAGCCTGGTGATCCCCTAGTACAGGGAAACCTAAATGGGGCACCAGTCTCCCACTTCAAAACTTAAATTGGATTACCTCTTATGACGACCGGCTGGTGTAGTGGTAACATAAATTGCCTTCTATGCCAGAGGTTCTAGGTTCGAATCCCGGCGGCGGCGGATATTTGTGTGATGAACATGTTTATATGTTTATTTAAGTTTATTCTAATAAAAAATATGTATTTATTCAATATGTATGTTTATATATATCTTAAGTATATCAGTTATCAAAGTAGTATCCATAACACAAGTTCTTTAAGAAACTTAATTTGGGCTAGATAATGTTGTGTAAGTGTCAGGAATATTTATTATTATTATTTAATATAGGCAAAGGTTTTAAAGGCATTTTTTGTGGGCGATAGGCTGACCCCCTGTCACAACAATAGTATCTCCATCTTTATAATACCTACAAATTTGTCAAACGTGACATCAGTTGGTCTTGTAACCTCTGGTGTTCTGCCTACCCCATGAGGGATACAGGCGTGACGTTATGTATGTATGTATTTAATATAGGTAGTTTTTAAGTATAGTATTGTGTAAGTAAAATATTATTGTGGGAGAAATAAAATAAATTTATTATTATATTATTTATTAAGTATAACACTAACACAATGTGCAACACCTGTGGATTAACATTCATAGTTTCCATCCAAAGAAACGTAAATTTTATATCAAGATTTACCGACTACGTTGTATGTACTACAAAGTAAGCGCATTGCATGTTTCAAAGCTATGTGTTAGAATATAAAACTGTGCCAGTAGGTAATATTAAAATAACATTGTTATTGTTTTCTCTATGAGTTGGCATTTTGATTGTTTTTAACTGATTGTTTAAGTCACGTAAGCATTTCCTTTTTTTAAATTTTACTTTTACAGAGTTTTTATTGGTTCGTTTTAGCTTCTTCTGTACGTATCTATTGTAAAAAAAATGAAAATGCGACACGCGTGTCTAAGCGCGTGTTAATACAAAACTGTGCGCGTGCGCGTGGGACGTGGCTAGTTCCCGAGCGTACTACATGCCCGTACATCTTTTTTCGATTTTAAACCAAATAGTAGTAATACCGCACTAAGCTCAAGTGGCTTCCTATTCGATTTCGCCGGAATATCCATGTTCTCTGTCTACTGTATCGTCTACTGTTCAATCCTACCACACCGCGTTATTTTCATGAGTATCTTAAATTTCGGCACTCCCAACATGAGCGTGATTTACGATCGACTGACAACCTCTTGCTCAGCACACCTCTTCACTCTACCGATTTCCTACATAAGTCATTTATGGTTCGAACCGTAAATTTGTGGAATGAACTTCCTGTAAATGTAAAATCCGGAAAATCACTCCTATCATTTAAAAAACTGCTAAAGTCCCACTATTTGTTAGCTTGTGAAGGAATCTGATCCTAATATTGTACTTAAATATATATGTATGTATATTTATGGACATATTCATTATATCTATGTGTGTATTTTATATTTATATATATCTGTAATGTAAGTATATTTTTATTTAGTGTATATTCTATATAGTAGGTATGCCTTTAACCCCAAGCTACATAATATACTAATTTTCTATATCCATGGTTGTCTGGTAGAGATCGCTTTCCAGCGATAAGACCGTCAATTGTATCTCAAAATTGTTATTATGTATTTCCTTTTTTTTGTACTTATTAATGGCATACAATAAAGTGTAAATAAATAAATAATAGTAGGTAAGAGGTTAAGTATTCCATTGACACGACTGTAAAAACACACTTATGAAATTTTACTAGCGAAATGGTCACACGTACCACTTCCGTACTGTACGCGCGTACGATACGGACGTAGGACGATATCACGCGTACAAAGCAGCGTTGGCCCTAGATGAATTTTCAGAGGCTATAAGACCATCTGATATCACGTTTAACTTTGAAAGTATTATAATGCTGAAGAGAGTCTGTTGCAGTGACAAGGGGTCAGCCTAACGCCTACAAAAACGCCAATAAAACCTCTGTCCCTAACTGACTTTTACAGTAGGTATACCTGGGAAGAGAAGCAGCTGGTAGGTACATTATATGATTTAATGTATTTACTGGCAGTCCGCGATCATGGTACGATATTACTCAGAGAGTCAGTTCCATCAGCCCCTGTGCTGACATCTTAGACCTCTTAGATATATCAGATGTTATTGATGTTGGGTTTAGACAATAATAAAAAAAAAAAACAAATTTCGTTTTATAAGATAATCCTTAACTAACATATCAAAAAAAGGCTTAAACATCAAAATTGTTATTTCTTTTTCTAGCTAACCATCAAGAAAGTTTTTCGAACGAACCGTTCAATTGACAAAATTCACCGACAACATATGTTCATACAAATCAATGAAGTACAGTCACGCCTAGTGAAATGCAACTTATTCGTTCGCAGTAAGGTTCAAACATACATACATAATTTGACGCCTGTATCCTTTATAGGGTAGACAGAACGCCAGAGGCTGTAAAACCATCTGATGTCACGTTTGTCAAATTCGGAGGCATTATAAAGATGAAGAGAGACTATTTCAGTGACTCGGGGTCAGCCATTTCCCACAAAAATTCCAATAAAACCTCTGGCCTTTTTCGGACTTTTACGGTATGCCCGGAAAGAGAAGCAGCTGGCATATTCTATGTTTTTCCTTTGCTCTCACTTCAGCACGGAAATATTGTTCGATTCAAAAAGATACAAATTCCAATGAAAATGCATACATTTTATTAGACATGACTGTAATATCGTTCCTACTATCGACGATAGTCAATCAATACTGACACGTGTAACCAGGCTCTAATTGAGCATCGAACCGGGACACCTTTGAATGTTTCACTTTAACTTCGTTAACAGGGATTCAATCACTTCAGTGAGTTGATACTGCAGTGGCGTACCTAGTTTTAGTTCTGAGGATAGTTACTGAATCTTGTTTAAAGTGGCTCAGATTCTAATTTTTAGTTTTTCTTTTTCAATTTCGGAAAAAATAACTTTTGTGTTTTATTCGATATTGTAGGTTACGCAAAATTTTACCTTCGATTATTTTATAAAGAACGATTTCCCTCAGTTTGTCAGAAGCCACTTTGGCGCCGTAAATTTTACCGTCGACCAACCATCATTGGACCAGCTTGTATACTGTCTACATAATCTTCATTACCCAGGGGAAAGTGTCTAGGCCCTACAAAGTGCTCACTTTAAATATAATCTGGCTAATGAAAGAAGAGAATGAAAAAATCTGGCGAATTTAAAAAAATCCCATCATGGTTACCCCGACTATAGTACGACACATATGGATTAAACAAACATGATACTTGATTAATTTTTTTAAATAAAATTATCGTAAAAAATAACAATATTGGTACCGTCCTAGTTTTTTGATGAGAAGTATATATTTAAATGATAGGCAACTAGTATTAATCAGGCTTGAAAAAAAAACAATAAAATACAATAGGTAATTATTTTTATTCATTGTAATCAAAATCTGAATCCAGCAATTCTATATGGAATAAATCGTCAGAGTTACTGGTATCGCTGTTTCCTACATGGGTTATGAAACTATCAAATCTTTAATTTTTTTATTAATTTTCAAATATGAAAATTCCAAAATCTCAATTACCAAAACCACAAACAACCGTTCGATTGGCAACAGTGACACCAGAATAAGTTGCCATATAAAAAGTTTGCAAAAACCCCCATTGTCTACTTTCGTTAGCCAGACTCTGGTTGTGATGATGTTGGGACACGATCACACCATCGTAATATAATTTTGTATAGACTTCCAACACGAAAAAAAAAATTACGACTAAAATAATCTGATGCCATCAGCAGCTCTCATAAAAAACTGCGTAAATTCTTAACCCTTAGAACGGAGCTCTATTGAAGGCGTGGTCAGACCTACACTTGACCGTCTTTTAACCTTCTTTATGCCCCTGCGGGGTGCGGGCGCTTTCATCATTTGCTTTTAGTGTCTGTGCAATATTCCAAGTCTGCTTTGATTTTAAACATCGTTTAATCTGTAGCGAAATAAACAATGAAAAAGAGTAGTTGAAAAATAAAACACGATTTTTCGCGGATACTTATATTTTTCATTTTCAACCGACTACCAAAAGGAGGAGGTACTCAATTCGGGTGTGTTTTTTTGTGTCTTTGTTACACGATATTTCGGACAATTATGTCTTATTTCATATAATAGAAGATACTTTAGAGTTGGTCCTATATAAATTTCATCGTAATCAAATTAAGTACTTCATGAAAAATAATTTTTTTTTTGTGATATGTATGAAGTCGGACTTCGTTTACCTTGACGACCTTATACTTCAGCCAAAGTTTTGACTTGAAATCGTTTTTTTAATGCTCTGCATTAGTTGATGAAACTTAATTCGAATTATTAGTAACTTTACGAACACCACTGTGCCTGGACACTGGAAGAGTTTTATTTGAAATTATGAATCACGAAGACAATATTTTGAAGCTTAAGAATTTGGTGGTACTATGGAAAATAGACAGTCAATGGAGTCATTTTGTGACGGCCGATCATTTATTTCTCACGACGACTTCCGTGCTTCGGAGGGCACGTTAAGCAGTCGGTCCCGGGTGCTGTATACTTGTATACAGTAGTCGTTAGGGTTTGTCAGAAGCCATTTCGGCACATTTCCAGCTTGGTAGATTACAGCCTATACCTCCTCGTCACCCAGAGGAGACTCATAGCCCTGCAGTGGGCTCATTACACGAAGTTTTGATGAGGTGGCAATATAGAAAAAGTGATAGCAGTGATACTAATACTAGCAGGTACCATAGAACACATATACTCAAGAGAAGAAGTACAACTTCATACATTAAAAGTTAAGACTAGACGCCATCTGAAAACGGTCCACATAGCTAATATGGCGGGAATTTCAAACAGTTCAAATAACTTCGAGATTTCAACTTGCTCTGGTCTGAATAAAAATAAGCAAGTACTTACAAACTTGTTAGGTGAAATACCATATGTATCAGTGCTTATTTTTATTGCGCCTGGCTAAATATAAGGTTAACTTGATGGACAATAAGTAAAACAATAAATAAGTTTTTGATACTTTTAATTTGTTTAAAGTAATACAACAAAAATGTGGATAAATTGACACTCTTTCTTAAAAATACAAATTCACACTGACGCGAGTTTCTTCAAGCAATCAGGGGGAGAAAAGTCGATGAAATCACAAGAAAACTTAAAACACAAACACAATTTAAAAATATCGCATAACCGCAATCGTGAAAAAATATTTTCATATTGTGAAGTTCTCAAATCATTGGGCATAGGCAAAACAAATGATCCCATTTCTTCAAAAGTTGATTTAAACTTACTAAACAACCATTTCTCCTCTAGTTCAGTAATGGATGATTCTGTAAAAGATCATACCATCGAAAAAATTTCCTCGTTGCCGTGCCCCGATGTATCCCAATTTCAATTTCGTCAATTCACTGATTGTGATGTTAAGCTGAGTATACTCAAAATTACTTCTGATGCAGTTGGCTCCGATAGCGTTAGCCGTAGTATGGTTACTCCTATCCTAGATATTCTCCTACCAGTTATCACAAAAATCCTTAATAAATCTGTATCCACAGCCAAATTTCCTGAATCCTGGAAAGACGCAAATCTGATCCCGTTGCCTAAAACCTCTAATCCTAAAACTTTAACAGATTTTCGACCCATCTCTATCCTACCATTCCTATCAAAAGTCCTTGAACGTTTAGTCCATCATCAACTTTTTGCCTTCCTTAACTCAAATAATCTTTTAAACCCACTACAATCCGGTTTCCGTCCTGGCCATAGTACGGTGACTGCTCTCGTAAAGATAACGGATGATATTCGACAAGGCATGGATAACTCACTGGTAACTGTCTTAACACTCTTAGACTTTAGTAATGCCTTCAATACCGTTAACTTCGATATACTGCTCTGTATTTTGAAATCACTTAACATATCTCCAATAGTTGTTGATTGGTTTCGCAGTTATCTGCATGGTCGCCGGCAGCGGATATCCGTAGAAGACAATGTGTCCTCATGGTGTTCTACTAATGCTGGTGTACCACAAGGTGGTGTGCTTTCTCCTTTATTATTTACGATTTTTATAAATACCATAACCCACTCACTATCTTCTTCCTACCACTTGTACGCAGATGACTTACAGATTTACACTCACACTAAGCCTGAAGATGTCAAACAAGCCATAGGCAATATAAACAAAGATTTAGCATCTATATTAAACTGGAGTTCAAATCACGGACTGAGAGTAAATCCCAATAAAACTCAAGTGATTATTATAGGATCTGCAAAGCACTTGGACAAAATTGATAAACATCATCTTCCTCCGGTTGTTTTTGATGGAGTACACCTCTGTTACAGTTCGGTAGTAAAAAATCTGGGAGTGCTAATGGATGTTAATTTGTCGTGGAAACCACAAATCGACTCAATTAGCAGGAAGGTGTTTGCAGCAGCTGGCTCCCTTAGGAGATTAAGAAATTTCTTACCCATATCAACCAGAATTGCACTCGCACAATCTCTTATTATCCCTATACTGGATTACGCAGACATCAGCTATCTAAATTTAACTGAGGAGCAATTAAATAAGCTTGAGCGCCTTCAAAACCTTTGCATAAGATTTATATTTGGTTTGCGCAAATATGATCACGTGTCCGAATACCGCGCTATGCTCAAGTGGCTCCCAATTCGTCTTCGAAGGAATACTCACACTCTCTCCCTTTTATTTGGTATACTGTTCAACCCTATCTTGCCTTCATATTTAAAGGAAAGATTTATATTTCGGCATCAAGACCATGAACGTAACTTGCGATCATCTAGCAACTATTTGTTAGTAACCCCACGTCATAAAACCCATTTTTATCAGCAATCGTTCACGGTAAAAGCCATATCCTTATGGAACTCATTGCCTTTGTCACTTCACAATGCAAAATCTGTAGATTCCTTTAAGAAAAATGTTAAGAATTATTACATTCAGACTACTTCTCCATAAATTTAACTACGCTCCAAATACATTTGTGTACTTATGTCATTTATTTATATATTGTATTAAGAAATATGTAGGTATTTATTTATATGTAAGTTTATTATTATTATGTATAATAAATATTGTATATATATTATTTTATTATTATAATGGCAATGCAAACCCTACCAAATTATTATTTTTTGTATTTTCTTTTTTTTTGTAAATAAAGGTTGCCTGGAAGAGATCGCTCATGAGTGATAAGGCCGCCTAAATTGTGTAGAATCCAGTTTTCCTTCTGTATAAAATGTTTTAATATGTTTGTATCCTGTTGATTCTGGCAATAAAGTGTATTTGTATTGTATTGTATTGTAGATGTAAATTTTTGACATTTCTTTTTATGTCTGTGTTGCTATATTCAAATAACATCGATTCGCTAATTCATTCGATTATGTAATATGGTCCCTTTAAATATTTGTTAAATTATTTAAAAATTATGAAGAAGTCATGAAAAAGTTTTCGTTTAATGTTATTTCTAATAAAAGCGAAGATTTCTTGAAGAAAAATATGAATAAGTGTAAACTCAAAAAAATACTGCGATGTATTCTAACAATCGATTGAATATTTTTTTCATGGGCTACACTGGTATCATTCTTGCTCTTTTCCTCTTATTTTGTTCTGTCTTCTTCACTCTATCTCCAGTATGTAGTCTGCACCATCTCCATACATTGTCGATGCCCCCTGGCAGGTACACGCTTTCTTACCTAAATAACGTTCGATTTTTACATAGCCTTTGTAAAGAGCATCAATAGAACTTTTTTACCAGACGTTTTGTTTCAGACATTTTTGCGTTGAAACATTTTTCTTTATATTACAACGCTCGAGTGACGAGCATTGACAAGTTGACAGCTATCAATAATTTCCCGCTGTTTCTAAATCCTGCCCAAAAATCGTTTTCATGTATCACTTGAATGACATCGAAAATACATCATTTTGAATTGGGATATTTGAAATATACTCGTCACAATCTAAAAGAATTTATCAATATTTTAACTAAATAAGTGTCGATTTTATTTTCAAACGACTATCAAAAAAGGAGGAGGTTGTATGTGGTCTGTATGTTTTTTTGTGTCTTTGTTACACGATATTTGGGACAATTATGAATTGATTTTGAAAATGGTTGTTTCATATGATAGAGGATATCTCATAGTTGGTCTCATTTAAATTCCATCGAAATCGGTTGAGTATTTCATTGAAAATTTAAACTTTTGAAAACATATGTAAGATTTCGGAGAATGTTTACGTTGATGACATTCTCAATTCAGCCAAAGTTTTGTTTGACGTGAAGTCGGTTTTTTTAATGCTCTGCATTCAATGATTATTTATTATTCATACTTATGTTTCGGAATAATGGTGTTTTGTCTGAGTAAATAATAAGTTCATATACCTACCACAATATATTACGCACTATTAGTATAAAAAGCTAGAAGAAGCTTTTCCATTTTTCCCTTTATATTGAATAAAATTGTTCTAAATTCAGGAATATGTAAGCCAAATTATTAAAATTTGCATTAACAAGTACTTGGATCATTAATGATGAATTACTCTAATTACTAACCAAAGACACAATTTGAAACATTTCCGTCCGTTCCAACTAAATCTTCAAAGAAAGCCTTCAGAACTTTCCATGCAACCTTTCAAAGTCCTGACCAAGATTGACCCTAACGTTTGACTGAAGTAATAAGGTCACGTAATGTAACGGTCAGCTAAAGCGCGGAGCGGAATCGCAAACTACCCTCAAAAACGTGATTCCGTACAGTGACAAAGGGACGAATAATAATTGCTATAATTATTAAGTAAAGCTTTCCACACAAAGATATTTGGGTTCTTTTGTGAAGAAAGCTTTTATTTTTGTTATAAAGCTGACAAACGAGCGAAAGTCCACCTGATGATAGTCGTATCCGGGCCGAAGGACATCATGAATTATAGTTGCTAAGATTAATGATGTGTTGGCGACCTCAGAAAAGGTCCTTGTAATTTCTGCGGTACGAAATAGTTTCACAGATGACTTAAATTAATACTGGTTACGCCAGCTTCAAAGAGATCGTACTTATCCAACATGAAAGAATTACATTAAGAGCTTCAATATTATTTTGAAATGAAGATTAAACATAGGTTTTAGTCAATTTGAAAATGAGTTAAATTTCAGGTCATAAAGTTGGTCATTTCTCACAAACACTAACTTCTTACGAATTAAGGGGCCAAGTTTGAATGAGACATAGGTACTGTTCGTCTAACATTTGCTTTATTTTTCATTCATAAGGATATCTTAACATAACACAAAAATCTATTCTGAGATAATCTACCATCACGAAATCTCTCCCAAAGTTGAGGTAAGTAAGTTACATCAACGAAAGGCATGTAGGTTGGCGGTTTATATGATTACCTAAATATAAAGACCCTGTAGTATAAAAGTTATGTAAAAAGGGTAGTTATGTAAATAAAATATCGGATTACATCTATACTAATATATAAAGCTGAAGAGTTTGTTTGTTTGAACGCGCTAATCTCAGAAACTACAAGTGGGATTTGAAAAATTCTTTGTGCATTTGATAGCCCAACTCTTGAGGAAGGCTCCGAAATTCTCACGGGATCAAAAGTTACGCGGGTAAAACCGCGCGCAGTGTCTAGTAAAAGATAAAACTCCTTAAAAAATGTAGACTGTTCTTACATTTTTTTAAAGATGATGGCCGTTGTGTTTCTTGCCGCTTCTTTTCAAAAGATCGCCCTTCCAAACTGGCTACTTTAAGTTTGTAAACAGTATGATTGATTTCAAAAGTCGAAATACAACTACTGTATATAGGTAGGTAAAATAAAAAATATTTTGATTTAACTTGACTTGAATATAGTTATTAAATTCCTAAGTCGACTCCTACAATACCCTTAGCATGACCCTTGCTTTATTGTTTTTACCTTATTTGAAAAAAAAAAGAATCTATCTTGTGTTTCTCGACCACAACGACAAAGCGAATTTGAGTCCGGTCCTACTCCGTTTATTGCGTTCTTAACGTATAAAACGTGACACCTCGGGTCTCATTTATTTTGAAGAGGTTGATTCATTGTCTTTATGAAAGGTCTACGCTGTCACGTAGCGGACCACTGCGGCTGCGAAAATAAATTAAATCGCTTGAGAGTTGGTAAACTCTCGAATATCGAGGCACGACCGTAACAATGCTAGACGTAATTCACAAATATTATTAAACTGTAATATTCGTACTTTAAACCAATAACCTTATTGCTTTGGATAGGCTAACTCTCTACAGGAATCAATCGACCGTAGATCGACCGTCAATCTACGCAGTCGAAAGGCAAAAGTAAGTACTTTTTTATTAATAAATTCGCACCGGATCAATAGTTAACCTAAAAAGAGTGCCCCAATACTAGTCTATGGATAAAAAAGCTTCGAAAGCATTTGGTACCAAAAACAAACATTTTATAGTTATTTATTTGCTACCATGCTGGACTGGGAGCGAAAGAAAAACATAGAATGTGCCAGCACTGTCAGCTGTATCTCTTCCCGGGCATACTGTAAAACTCAGTTAAGGGACCGAGGTGTTATGAGAAGCTTTTTTGTGGGCGATAGGCTGACCCCCTGTCACAGCAATAGTCTCTCACCACTATTATAATGCCTCCAAATTTGTTAAACGTGACATTAGATGGTTTTATTACCTCTGGTGTTCAGCCTACCCCAAACGGGATACAGGCGTGAAGTTATGTATGTGTATGTATTATTTTTAATTTTGCATGCCTTAAATCAATCTTTCTTCAAAATTAAACACCGCTACATATCTTACCAGAGCGCAATATACTCGTACTTACGTAACATCAGTATCAACAGCGACCTACATTACCTGGATACTGAGGTTTCGCAACCCTTCGTTTATATTTTTATTATCATTGAGGGCTAGGGCGGGTTAAGCGAGAACCTTGCGGGTTCGTTCTGACCTTGACGATTTATTGTGACCCTGCTCGTCTATAAAACCGACATTATAGGTGTTGGAGAGAGAGGTTAGACGGTATTTTTTAGAAAGCAATTGAATTATCACTTCACTGTAATAATAAAATTAAAAAGTTGCAATTTTAAGGGTTTCTTCTCGTAATAATATTTTTTTACTCTATTTTTATTTATTATTTTATTATTCGCACAACTACACGCCTTTCGACGATAAAGACCCGACAATTGGACCAATCGGTCATTTATTATTATTATTATTTATTTTACTTCTTTCATATAGTTTACAGCACTAAATTGCATTAGCACACATGTTGCAATCTCTGTTACTCAATGTATAATAATATTCGTGAGTCAAAGTCATTACGGTTTATTCCATTTTGTTCACCTGGGTGATGTCACCTGGGTTCACAAAGAGGAATGGATTAGTCTACATTAATCACCTCGGAAACCTGTTCTTAAGAAAAGATTGCCAGGACTTTTTCTTTCTCAACCATGAGTCAATCTTTAACGCCAGTTTAATTACGATGTCATTTATATATTGATTATATATTTTACATATTTATCCTAAATATTTTTATTTATGTATATTTTATCTCTGTTTATGTATAAAGATTTTGTAATATTATTATCTAGTTTATCCAATACTACTTCTGTTTGTGCATACTAAAATTGTATTTTAATCAAACTCTCCATTTGACAGGTCTGCTCGAAGCAATTTCTGTAGAAATGAGCTGTACCTTTGTATTTATCTTTATTAGCAAACTTTATTTTGTATGAATTTGTATCTAGTAGGTATGTACATAACTAGTTAAAGAAATAATATAAATAGATACATTGTAATGTCTCAAAACTTTAAACGCCTTTAAATGTTCTTAAAATAGAAATATCATCATCATCACAACTCCGTGTAATGAGCCCACTGCAGGGCTATGAGTCTCTCCTCTGTGTGAGGAGGAGGTTTAGGCCGTAATCCACCAAGCTGGCCCGGTATACAAGTATACAGCACCCGGGACCGACTGCTTAACGTGCCCTCCGAAGCACAGAAGTCGCCGTGAGAAATGAATGGTCGGCGGTTACCCATCCTAATACCGGCCGCGCCGAGCGCGCTTAACTTGCGATATCGTTTGATATGCACAGTAACCACGCCGCCACGACGACTTACGATTCAGATTTCAGAATAGAAATATACCTGCTTGAAAAAACATGCATATTTTAATCCGTGTAGGGTTGGATTTGAAATAGCCCTACCAACTCTGGATAAGCGTGTCGTAACCGGGCGACTAATTCAAGTGACCCCCGCTTGGTGGTAGGAGGAATCTATAACACGGTCAAAATATCTGTGCACCTCGCTGGAATGCGGAGCCCCTCCCTCTACCCTTTCATTTCCCCGCGCTCGCCTTGCTTGCTCAGTATTGTCAACCATACCAGCGCGATGACGTCACGACGCCAGGTGCACAGATATTTTGACCGTGTTGTATACTTCTATACTAATATATAAAGCTGAAGAGTTTGTTTTTTTGTTTGTTTGTTTGAACGCGCTAATCTCAGAAACTACAAGTGGGTTTTGAAAAATTATTTTTGCATTTGATAGCCCAACTCTTGAGGAAGGTTATAGGCTATATTTTATCCCGAAATTCCCACGGGATCAATAGTTGCGCGGGTAAAACCGCGCGCGGTGGCTAGTATTTTATGAAGAGCCAGTTCTTTCCTAGGCCCGTGTGTTTTCATCTCCGAGAAACGCAAACTAAGTCTGTAATAAAAAAAAAACCTTCAGAACTTCAACAAACAAATACATACATAACTTCACGCCTGTATCCTTTATAGGGTAGGCTGAAATCCAGGGGCTATAAAACTATCTGATGTCACGTTTGACAAAATTTCGAGGTATTATCATGATGAAGAGAGACTATTGCAGTGACAGGGGGTAAACGTCAATAAAACCTCCGTCCCTTAAGTGACTTTTACAGTATGCCCAGAAAGAGAAGCAGCTGGTACATTCTATGTTTTTCTTTCACTCCCAGTCCAGCATCGAAGAAACAAATAAAAACCGATAAATTACTGTATATTAAGACGTAAAGCTATCCTTCCAAAACAATTGAAAACTTCAAACAGACGCCGACTTGCCACTTTCACATGTTAACCAGATAACCCTGCCAGTTGAAGAAGGACGGACATTTGGTTAATAGCCTTCTGCTTTTGACACAATCTAATTTATCTGGGCTACCTTTGTAATGAAATTGTACTTTTTGAATGTTTTCTCAGTGTGTTGTGTGAATGTATGAATGTAAGTTTACTTTCGAAAATCATGCAACATCGATCCAAAAATTGTATTAAAGAAGTGTATTTATTTTATTGCTTATTATTTGAAAAAAAACAATCATCACAAAATCCGTTTATCACAAATCAAAGTTCCCATTTTACTAATGAAGGTTAGTACTAGGGGCTCCCTTATATTTATTCTGTCCTGTTTATTTGTGAAAATATCAACTGTCTGGTATATAACGGTATATGAAATCCAGCCTGGCGACAGATGGACAGACGAACAGACAGGGCGTCCCGTTTTACTCCGGTAAGACTACGTAACCTTAATAAAAACTTTTTTGTCTTTAAATATAATAATAAACGAATGCAAAGCATTAAAGAACCCACTTCACCACATTTTCAAACGCTTCGCCGACATTTTGGTTTGGTTTGTGCCTCAAACCAAAACCTCACACCTAAAGAAATATTTTTTTTTGTATTTTACAGTTCTTTTTCAAAAAGCGCTTAATGGATTTCGATAAAGGGGCAGAATGAACGTGCAAACTTAGCTTTAGAAGCGTATTAAATGCACACTGAGAGTAAAAAAGCCGGCGGAACAAAAGCTCTACACATTTCGCACCTTCGATAAGACAAGGGCACAATTGCACTTTTCATAATTTTTCAGGAGAGACATTTTAAGTTATTTTTTGCAATTAATGTAAAATTTCTCACTGTATATATTAATTTTCACTCATTTGACTTCTATGGTAACATCCAATGATTATTAAGAAATAGAATTATGTCGTCTGAGTAGTTTAAAAACTTTATATTTATTTTATTTAAATTATTTTGAATCTTTCTCTCCATACATATTTAAAATTAAAGGGCATTAGTATACTAAAAGAGGCTTTGTCCTTCCAGGAATGAAAATATTAAAACGCGTATTTACCTTAATGACCTTGGCACTCCAGAAGACTATTAAATCAGTCGGGTTCCACGGGCGCAACTGACGAATGCGTACTTGTCGCGCCAGAATTATCAAAAAATCTAATAATTCGAATAGGGTATTTACGTTATCTAGAGTAAATGTAATAAATTAATGGGTGTCTTTGTCTGTCCAGCGATGGTACTACTTTTTATATACCTTTTGGCTTATTTCACTCATTTTCTCAAAATTTGGAAGTTATGCCCTTGTCTTACTGAAGGTGCGATCAATCCGTTATTTTAAAGTGAGGAAGTATTTGAATATATTTAATATGAAAGAAACTAATTTTCAATTCGATATTATCATCGATTTCGTTAGGAAAAAACCGTGATAACGCGACTTTTACATTACATACATACATACATACAAGACGACCGGCTGGTGTAGTGGTAACATATATTGCCTTCTAAGCCAGAGGTCCTGGGTTCGAATCCCGGCGGCGGCGGATATCGGTGTGATGAACACAGATATTCGCCGTCAAGTCATGGATGTTTATATGTTTATTTAAGTTTATTCTAATAAAAAATATGTATTTATTCAATATGTATGTTTATATATTTCTTAAGTAAGTATATCAGTTATCTAGTATCCATAACACAAGTTCTTTAAGAAACTTAATTTGGGCTAGATAATGTTGTGTAAGTGTCAGATTTTTTTTTTTTTTTTTTCCGCCAAGGAAAGTCGTTTGGCACCCACTAAAACCAGCTTTAACCAGTAAAGCTAGCTTTAGCGGGAGGAGGATGAATCCTATTACGGACGAATGGGCATTCTATAAGCTGTTAACCATAAGTGGCTAATGGCAAATAGAATGCCCAGACAGTGTGGAGACTCTCTCAGATAGGCTGAGCATACCCACTAAACATCCCCCTTTTGACTCACCTTGATTAAGGTCCTTAGTCATCGTCGGAACGACAGCCAATTGGAGCGAGAGGCTGCGTAGTGAGCGGCATCCAGACGGCTGCCACCAAAAGGAACTGAAAGTGAAAAAAACAAAGCTAAGATTAGCAGAAATGACAAAGCTGAAACTAAGAGATTATCTAGAGTGATCAGACTCACTCTGAGATAGGAATGCTGGAAAGAAGGACTACGTTTAGAAACGTTGAGCTTGCTGGAGTTTCCTGATAAGGGGAGCGAACTTGGTTAGGACCGGAAGAGCACCGTTGAAACCCTCTGGGCTGGCGTCGAGAGCGGCGCCGAAAGCCAGAATCTCGTCGATGGGAGCGAGCTGGATCCAGAACGCCATGCGGTCTTGAGAACCTTTTGCGTTCTGGCACTGGGAAGCCGATTTGGCAGCCGGTTGCGATTGAGTCGCATCCCGGCTGCGCTGACCTGAAACGAAAGAGGTGAAGGCCTTGGGGGCCTTTGAACTGACTGGAGGAGCGTCCGAGCTAGGCTGCGGTCGCTCTCTCCAGTTCTCGATGGGCTTCACGGTAGCCCTGGCAGCACGCGGTGCCTTGGGGCAGCCGCGAAAGTTTGCTGTGTGGCCGGACTGGCCGCACAAGACGCAGGACGGAGCGGTGGGCGATTCGGGAGTGCGAGAGCACTCCTTAGTCCCATGCGGTTCTAGGCACTTGACGCACCTAGGGGAAGCAAAACAGTTTGCCGCCGCATGACCATACAATTGGCAGCGGTGGCACTGACCTGCGAAACCACGTTTGTGTGGAGCTTCGACTCGGATGTTGGAGAGACCGCACACGGTGAGCTTGCCTCTGAAAATGGACTGCCCTTGCGGGCTCTTCGCTAGGATTACTAGCGCAAGTGGGAACTGCTTGCCTCGGCGGCTGTGCATTTTGTGCACAGATTCGACGGGGAAGCCTTGAGAAGACAAGTCCTCTTGGATTTGCTCGTTCGAGAGCTCGAACGGCACGTTCCTGAGGACGGCACGAATCTTACGCTCCTCAGGGAGGGCGTAAGTGTGGTACTCGAGCTTCTTGTCAGCAAGAAGCCGAGTGAAATTCCTGAAATCAGAAATTGAGCAGACAACGACCTTAATAGAGTCACCCACATTGGATGCCTTACTATACTGGATCTTCGGGGAGTGCGTTCCGCAGAGAGCTGAGACCTCGGTCCAGCGGCTCTTGTCCCGTAGGAAGACGGGGGGCGGAGATTTGACTTTCGGCGGAGCCAAATCTGATTGCGACGCAGGTTGTGACGCCGGGATCGCTGAAACAAGAGGCGCAGGAGCAGACGCCGGTGCGACATTTTGCGGAGCAGGAACAGCGGCTGGAGCAGCTGAAACGGATGGACATAAAGACGAAGAAGCATCTTTCTTCTTCTTCTTTGATTTTGATTTTTTGCGAACCTCGGTGAACGGAGCAGGAGATTCTGGAACTAATGGAGCGGAGTCGGAATCACTGCCCGGTGGGGTAGTTTTCCGTTTGCATGCGGAAGAATCGACCGACATGAAATCTGGCATAGTATCGACAGGCTCGACATCTGGGGACGCCGGGGAATCTGTCGGAAAACTAAGAGAAGGCGGAGTGGCCAGGAGGGTCGCAGATCTTGCCTGAGCGGATGGTGCGAAATGTTGACTTAGTAACGTGAACATGTGAGTGAGTTGAACGACTTGCGATTGCAACTGACTTACCACGTCCCGGAGTTCTTGCTCTTCTCCGGGACTAGCCGGGTATTCGATGGGGGCCTCCATCGATTCCGGGGAACCTAATCCTACTCTGAAAAGGAGCCCTAATCCTAACTGGAGGGACCTATGTGCCGGTGAACGGCGAAGTAGCTGCACAAACTGCGCTGAAAGAGAGATCAACCTAACACGGACCTATTGCCGATGAACGGCGGACGATCAGGCTTAGTTGTCACGGTTACGTATCCACCTGACCAGCGATGCTTCGGCCGGCAGCAGTCGGGTCCGCCCTGAAAAGGGCAGATGAATTAGCCCCGACACCACACAGCCTCCACAAGAGAAAACTTTCCGAAAGAGCTTAACTTGGCACCTGACCCGCACGAGTGCGGGGGAGGGAACAAGGGCAGCGCAATACGAACACTCGGGAGCGGCCGCAGACACGACCGTTCGGGAGCGAACGCAAACGGGAAGTGTTTTTTGCAGAAATATTTATTTATTATTATTTATTTATACATAACTTCACGCCTGTATCCCTTATGGGGAGGAAGAACACCAGAGGTTATAAGTAAGACCAATGATGTCACGTTTGACTTAAGAGGTATTGTAATGACGGGTAGAGGCTATTACAGTGACAGGGGCTCAGCTTATCGCCTACATAAATGTCAATAAAACCTCTGTGCCTTAACTGACTTTTACAGTATGCCCGAAAGAGAAGAAGTTGGTAAATTCTATGTTTTTCTTTCGCTCCCAGTCCAGCATGTTATTCATAAATTTTAGGTAGTGTATTAGAGGATTATCCAGAACATATACACAGACAGATGTTTATTTATACAAGACGAGCGTTTGTCCGCGACTTCGTACACGCATAAACTCAAATGTCCTATTTTCCGTTCCCGTGGGAATTCCGGGAATTCCTTCCATTATACAAACAGACACTTATTGAGGAACCTTTATACCAAGTATCACATCCGTGCACTCAAAGAATAAGATTTTATCATACAAACTAAAACATCATATATTTTCCGTTCCCTTGGAATTTCGGGAATTCCTTTCATAACACATTCAGTCTCTTTTTGAAAAACTTTTATGCCAAGTATCATCCGTGCACTCAAGGAATAAGATTTTTCATACAAACTAAAAAGTCCAATAGTTCCCGTTCCCGTGGGAATTTCGGGAATTACTTCCTTAGTGCACCCTTACATCCCCTAAAGTATGTATGTTCCAAAGGGCTGAGTCTAGAGTGTTTAAGCCATCGGCTACAGATGTTTCAGCATAATGTTATGTTATAATTACTTTTATTCGAATAAAGATCTAGTGCAATACTTAACTATCCAATTATTTGAACCACAAAATGTTTGGTTTTTATTTAAGTAACAATTTAAGTTGCAAGATCTCGCAAAAAAAATCAACTTCGATTTCATTTTAATAAATGCAAATTATCATGTTTCACACTAAATATAGGTAGCAAATAAGGCATAATACTATTTTTTTACTTGATTTGACCTATATGTATAAGAACATATTTTACCTAACAGAATATAAGTGTTTTGAAAAACAGTTTAAAGTGGGTTACCTACAAAACGAAAGAAATATTTTTTGGCGGTCTGCAGTCACACCAAACGTGAGGTTGCGGGAACAATTCCCGCACGAAACAAGAAAAACAATCTTAAGGTTCTGGGTGATTATCCATGAATGTATGCTATATTATACCCCAAGTATTCTTTTAAAAAAATATATGTACAGTTTTGACTTTCCTACCATTTTATTATATGTATAGATTATGTTGGCTGCATAACTTATTTACTGATGCATTATTTACCGGGCATCTTACAGTCCTCTATTTCTGGTCTTTATTGAAAAAATCTGCTTAAATAATTGAAAAACATTGTTTCATTGTACGATTTGTAACCCTCAACAACCGACCGAAAAAATTACAATTTAAAAAACTGGCAAAATCCAGGTCCAATGAGAATAATATGTCGAATATGAGCAGCAGTAAGTAAGAAGTATATTCCTTGATGAGAAGAAATAAAGAAAACGAAAATTATATCCCTTGTTGCACAATAACCAAACAATAACAAAGCGAATGTTTTTTTAATTGAGGGTTGCCGATTGAAGAAAACATTTCCGCAAATAATCCCGCCTAAATATTTCAAATTAAATAATTGTATTATTTTGGATAAATAACATCGATATTGATATTATACAAAGTCGTTTTTGTTTCAATATTTTCACAAAAAAATCGGTATACAAAAAATTATAATATTATCTTAAAAACTCAGCAAGTTTCCACTCTTTCTTGGGGTGCCTTACTTTAGTCGCACTAGTAGGGATGTACCTACCTGGAACCTAGGATTGCGTATGGTGTGCGCGCGAATGAGTAACAACATTATTTATTTTTCTCTGCAGATTATTGAAGTTAATATAACATGGTAAAAACTATTGCAATCGATACTGTGACCGATTCTGAACAAACTGTTTTCTGGTTACGTAAACAAAAAATAACGTATATTTTCTGTAGTACCTACTCGATATTTTATTTAAATATATTATTTAAGAAATGTCTACTTTACGAGTTTGACACATTAGGGTATCCCGCAACTCGTTCATATGCACATTTTCCCATCAATTCAAGAACCCTGCTGGGTCGGTAAAGTAGCACGACTATTTAATATCTTTTAATTTTAATAAATTGAATTCCACATTAGTTGGTTCAGACCTTTTTTCAGTATTTTTTATTAAATGTAATACGAATTATGGAATATTTTTTATTTGCAAAAAGTACTGAAATCTAAAATGGCCTGACATGGACTCTGGTATTTCAGCTCTCTACTCCTAGTAGTTATGGCTGTACGTTGTCTGTCAGTCACTCAGTCACTCAGTGACTCAGTTAGTAACGGAACAGTTTTATATATATTGATGTAGAGATAATAAATGACATTTAATATTTATTATAACTAAGTATGCAATTACATGACTCATACAGTAAGTTGCTACCAAGCATTTGCAAGAGGAAAATATATGTAACAGGTTCTTATACATTTTCTGAATTATGGTATATTTATAAACATGTTAGATGATTAAAATCCTGTTTTATAACAACCACGAGACCAAGTTATAAAACTATGGATCTGTTTAGTTTTGATTTTCCCGCCCAAGTATGAAATAGTTACCTAATTTTAAAAAAAAATTATCAGCCTGGTGACGCCCACTGCTGGACCCACTCCCCAAGGTTCTCCACGTCGCTCGGTCTTGCGCCGCCCGCAAGGCATCCATAAATAAGTTCTAAAAAAATATTTGAACTGAGGAATAAATAAACTTCCTACGATTATTGGTATGTCATTTAAGAGTGCATTTCAGAGCAAGCCGAAAGTTGTGTCTTATTTGGTATTGAAATATGGATTTTCAAGCTGCATGTTCTCAAATTATACCTATTGGTGTTATTCTATTATACAACTTAAATTTTGAAGAGACAAAATGATCTCATACGTACCTACTTCATTCATCGCCTTTGACTTCTAAATAACTTGTTATGTGGCAAAATAAACGGTAATCGTCGCTCTAATCCTAAAGTATGAATACAGTTGTCTTAATATTTTAAGAAAAATAAAGAAATAAGTACAAAAAAATGTTTATCTTTTTTAAAGCGAATATATTTAAACTCAAAGTTTACAAAACATCACTTAAACATATCAAAAGACATTTTCATTGACATGGTTCGCTGACATTGGGGTCTATATTCTTCAGGTCGTGGATTCTATCCCTGAGCTCCTAGAGTCCCAGAATCTGGGCCCACCTTTCCAGCTGTTGGGGAACCGGCAGCACCTGGTAAATGCTTATCCTTCTGCAAATATAATCACGATAGGTTATTTATTCGCTCCCGACTATTCTAGCACATAAGTGCGACTATGTCTAAAGAAAGCACAGAGCAAATCTATGATAGACAACAAAATACATTTGATATTATTTTATAAGATAAATGCAAACAAAAATGAACATGCACAAAATAATTACATTATTCTGCTTTATCATCACCGTGACCACTGGAGTCACAAAACTTTTATTTAGTATTCTCATACTATGTATACTTGATACTTATAGAACTATAGTACTTGATTATTCTATAGTATTGTGAGATTAAAGTAATTAATGATATCTGACATTTTAGTGTCAAACCGTGTCAAACAGGTGACTGTATACCTAAACAAAATCTATTTTTGTCACGCCTGTATCCCTTATGGGGTAGGCAGAACACCAAAGGTTATAAAACCATCTGATGTCACGTTTGAAAAAAATTGGAGGTATTATAAAGATGGAGATAGACTATTATAGTGATAGGGACTCAGCCTATCGCCCACAAAAACGCCTTTAAAACCTCTGTCCCTTAACTGACTTTTACAGTATGCCCTGGAAGACAAGCAGCTGGCACATTCTATGTTTTTCTTTCGCTCCCAGTCCAGCATGGATATATTAAATTAATTAATTAATTTAATTAATTAATTAAATAAATAATTATTTAATTAATTGAATATTTAAATCTAGATATATTAAATTAAAGCACTTTATGTTCCTTTACATACCAGTACAAAAAGCTAAAAAAAATAACTTTTAATATTATGTTTACCAAAACCAAATCATAGTGGAAATGGTAATGAAACTCTACCATAATTTTCCAAAATAAAACAACAGTTCATATATCTTATAAGTTCAAATTTAGAAAAAAGTTAAAATACTTACGCTAGACTTCTTAAAAGGATTTCTTAAAACAATCTTAGGGTTGGGATCAGCGATGGCGCCACTGAGCATCACCAACGCCGCCATTACGATCAAAACATACTTCAAGAAGTTCATCTTTAAAATCACGAAATAGAGAAGTACAGGAATCTTTAACACAGACTCTATGATCACTAAAAAGCAATTGTCCTGTGTAGTATCAATTTAGTCTTTTATAGTATTTCTTCAATAAATATTTTCCTCCTGGCCCGATAAATACTTAGGTACTTAGATAACACCTAAGTTTCCTTAAAGGAATTGTTCTTTATTAAGTTCGTCAAACCTGCAGTGCGAGCACGGTTCTTTTTTCACGATCGTGTTTACGCTTCCGAATTTAAGCGATTATTGTCTATGATCGGTAGCACGGTTCTCCATCACGATCGTGATGTCGTGTATTTAAAGTAAACAAAGGTCCGGTTTCATAAAAACATATAATTTCAATGTTGCCATACGGTTTTTCAATTATCAATCATGGTTTTCAATCTAATTCACGAGTATCCTAGCAACAAAAAACTGAATTAGGGACTAAATTAAAAACTTAAATGTTATGTTGCCTCCATTGTTGTTGTTTGTTAATTTGGGAAATATGTAAACGGCTGGTTGGTTGCCAATTAACCAAAAGAAGAAGAAGAAGGGAATTATTTATTAAAAATGAATAATATCAAATAAATAATATGCGTAATATATGTGAAGATCCAATTTATACAGGAAGCGATAAATATACTGCAACTTGCTTTTCTTCCAAATGAGGAAAAGAGTATTGACTTCGATCCACTTGTTCAAGAGAAAACATTAAAGCGCATAACACGGTTCTTCCAACACAAGAAATATGTGATTTATAGTACTTCTTCTGCGATACGAATGTAATAGAAAGTTTCGTTTTTGAAGAAGACACCATTCAATAAAAATCCTACTCGGTATCAATAAGACTAGATGCTTATGCTTTAAACTAGATACTATACTTTCGGGGCATAATTACTGGATCGAGCCGATTGAAAAGGACCAATGAATAATATAAATAAAGCAGCTTTATGTGTATAGTTTGAACATTTTATTTAAACTGTATTTTGTTTATATTAATAAAATCTGATACCCACTTTTATGAAGTTTTGTCATTACTGCAAATCCTATTTATTTGTTTTTGAAAAACTTAACTAAAATAAGATTTATTGTATGGGTCAAAAGCCACTTCAAGGTTTTCGCAGATATACATACAGTATTATAAACAAAACAAGCATTGTTAAGTTTAGTAACCTTATAGTGTTAAAGCCTTATAAGGAGCAGTGAATATTTATGAAAATTAAATGTATCTGAAATACACTAGGTATGTTGTGTTTTTCTGAATGGAACGATAAAAGTAATACTGAACTAAGTGATATACATGTACAGTATTACTTTTCTGTAAGTAAGGTCTGGCCACTTTGAGGGGAATTTATTGTGATAAATTAAACGGGTACAAGGTTTTCAATTTTAATAGTTTTTTATTTTAATATTCTACAAGATATCTGAAATATAAAATACACTTATAAAAAAGCTTCTCAATGACTTAACTGCGAAAAACAACTTGAAATCATATAAAAAGGCATTGTCATTCACATTTCAACTTACTTCACATATTAATTTACTTTTAAATCTGACAATGCTATAAAACTCTATGCTAAAATCAAAACCTTCGACAATACAGACCGTTACATTTCAGTGAGGTAAAATCTTAATAAACAAGTAATAACATTTATAAGGCAGGTTTGGTTGTATGGTTGAACATAAAACATGTTTACTATAAGTTTAGACCTGGGTCTCCATGAGTGTATTGTACAAATAAAAAACATTTTCGATTATAATCTATAATCTTTATTAATACGAGAGCATTGCATAGTTGTTCAATTATTAAGGTAATTTGAAATATGACACCTATAGTCATACAATAAGTTTAGTAAACAATACATGATAAAATACACAAGTATACATAAGACAAAATATAGCCTTAGAGGTCTTAACTGATTGAAAATAAAATGAGATATTGATTTATATAACAGTATTATTATTTAAACATTAATTTATTTGGGTTCATACTGTCCGGAGTACATGATAGATTCTGTATGGTAGTAGTCTAGTTTACGAAGCATTGAATGGTTTTTGAAACCTTAATATTTGTAAAATACTCGAGCTATGCCAATGGGAACAATAAAAGTAAGACTGGACTGAGTGATATACAGTTGGGCACAATCTTTTAGTAAACAAGTTATGACATAGTACGGTCCTTGCACACAATATGAAACAAACCCTCTGAACTCAATATGCGATTGGTATGGGGATTGAGGTATGTTGTGTTTGTTATTCTGAATGGAACAATAAAATAATACTGAACTTAGTGATATACATGTTCAGTATTACTTTTCTGTAAGTAAGGTCTGGCCACTTTGAGGGGAATTTAGTGATAAATTAAATGGGTGCAAGATTTTCAATTTTAATAGTTTTTTTATTTTAATATTTTACAAGATATCTAAAAACTAAATACACTTAGCTTCTCAATGACTGAACTGCGAAAAACAATTTGAAATCATATAAAAAGGCATTGTCATTCACATTTCAACTTACTTCACATATTAATTTACTTTTAAATCTGTCTGAAAATGCTATAAAACTCTATGCTAAAATTAAAACCTTCGACAATACAGACCGTTACATTTCAGTGAGGTAAAATCTTAGTAAACAATTTATAGGATTACTTCACACTTAAATAAACCTGGTCACTTTATAATTGAATGGTTAGTATTTGAAATTCCTGATGCAAGTAGGTTCCAAACAAATAATAACATTTATAAGGCAGGTTTGGGTGTATGGTTGAACATAAAACATGTTTACTAGAAGTTTAGACCTGGGTCTCCATGAGTGTATTGTACAAATAAAAAACATTTTCGATAATAATCTATAATCTTTATTAATACGAGAGCATTGCATAGTTGTCAATTATTAAGGTAATTTGAAATATGCTACCTAATAGTAATACAATAAGTTTAGTAAACAATACAAGATAAAATACACAAGTATACATAAGACAAAACAAAGCCTTAAGAGGTCTTAACTTATTGCTTTATATAACGGTATTATTATTTATACATTAATTTATTTAGTTTCATACTGTCCGGAGTACATGATAGATTCTGTATGGCAGTAGTCTAGTTTACGGAGCATTGAATGGTTTTTGAAACCTTAATATTTGTAAAATACTCTAGCTATGCAAATTGGAACAATAAAAGTAAGACTGGACTGAGTGATATACAGTTGGGCACAAACTTTTAGTAAACAAGTTATGACAAAGTACGGTCCTGGCACACAATATGAAACAAACCCTCTCAACTCAATATGTGATTGGTATGGGGATTGAAAATTAAAGCTTGCATATATGTTATATGATGTTTCCAAACCCAGCAAACTCTTTGGTTCACTTAAATTTAAAAGTTTGCTTATTGCGGCATAATGAAAACATGCAATGATCAAAGTATTTATTATTTTTTTCAAAATCGCAACATCACAAGTCCTAATTCACTTTGTATTAGCTTTAAAAGAATTATTGTGTACACTAAAATCGCTGTTCACACTTATTTCTCTCACATTTTAAACTTCATTCTTATCCTTGTAAGATATTATGTTTATTCCATTATGCTAGTTTCTTTATTTTCTTATTTATATTTGTAATAGGCATTTCTCTTAAGTTTTAAAGTTTCTCCTTATATCTGAAACAAAACATAACAAAATGATTAGGATTTGTATTATGTGTCATATACTTATTAAAGTGTATTGGTTAATTGTTAACTTTTTACTAAACCTTAATTTTTTTTATAGTAGGTAACCTATAGATGATAAAATTTTATATGATTTAGGAATAGCATTGTGGAGTTTAACAGAGATTGTTTAACATAGCCTGCGATATAGCTACAGATATGGGAAATCTTTATAAATCAATCTTTCTGCATGTCCAGTAACTCTTGTTCATTCCTAGCTTTAGCTTCCAATATGTAATTTGAAGGCAGTGTCAATAAACTCAGAGATAAATAGTGGTTTGCAGGGTTCGTAAGGTAGCCTTGCCTAAAATAGTTCTCACACACGATTTTTAAGCAACAAAAAAATTTTCAATGTCCGTCGTTTTTCCCCAAATTAATAAACCACACCTTAGTATTGGTGCTGCAAAACTCTTCAAATGATATTAGTTAAAATACACGTAGGAACTTACCATTATATGAACAGGCAATCCATTAGATCGTCTCCGCTGCAAATCTTGTTGTAAATTTAAAACAAGGACAGTGGCGATGTCTTCATTAATGCGAAATAGCTTATTATTTGGATTATTGGCGTCCCGTATCAATCTTCTAGATATCATTTGCATAGTACCTAATATATCTCCGCCTCTCTTCCTCGGCAATTAATGCGAATCCAAAGTCCTTACAAAAGACATGGTCGGCAAGCTCAAAGGGATTGTTAGCGTCCCGTATTAATCTCCTGGATAACATTCATGAACTAATGTATCTCCTCCTCTCTTCCTCGGCAATTAATGCGAATCCAAAATCTATTATTTCACTAAAACAGTATGAGCGCGAGTCAAATGGCGGCTTCACGATTTTTACTCTACAAACTTTTTGACGTAGAGAAAAATTCGTTTATACGCTATGACAGTCGCCACCAGTCGTCTTCTATGCGTACCATGCTACTGAATTCGGTTTACTCGGTAATTTCGTGATAGATTCGAGATACATTACCAATCGTGAGGAATCGTGTTGTCTATGCTACAGTTAACAGCTATCACGATAAATAACCGTCGTTTATGTCAAATACACGATCGTGAAAAGATCCGTGCTAGCACTGCTGCTTTGCATTCTTGTACAACTTATGACATGTGTGTCATGCTAATACTACAACGAAGTTATTATTGTAAAATATTGCAAAGATACTGGGTAAAACCGTTAAATTCTGCTAGTTTTTTTATTTCGCAGATAAAATATAACCTTCTTCATGCTTAGGTTTTTTTTTTCTAATGCAAAAACAGACCTTTTTGGTTTCTGTTAGCACGTTAAGAGACAAATTAAACTCTTCAGCTTAATTAAATTTTATTCAAATAAAATATTACATATTTTCATTTAAATTTCAATTAAGATTTCTTTGCATACTCATTCACTGTCCATGCTGTCAGATTGTAGAACTCCTTACCGTACAAAATTCGTGAGTCGAAATCACTATATATTTTCAAAAAAAGAGTTAGAGAACATTATCTTTCTCTAACTTAGGTTTTTACATCGTATAATTATATATATTTTTATATTATAGATCGTTCATTGATAATATTTCAACACTAGTTCATAGATATATATATATATATATATATATATATATATTATGTATTTATATATTTCATTGTATTTAGTATGTAGTGTATGTAATATATATTTATTTGCTTGTAAGTAAGTTGTACGCACTTAATTTGTTCTTTTTAATCTCATTTTCCAGCCTCAGGCTTGCTGGTAGAATTTTTTTATATAAATAAGCTTTGCCTTTGTAATTTTTTTTTTAATTTATATGTTTCTTTAATTAAGTTTCTATGTGTGTACATATATTATTAAATAAATAAATAAATTTAATAACTCGCAGTTCAGTACCTAACCTATTATTTGATAATGTCACATTAATTACATTGTTGTACAAATATCATGAATTGTGTTCGTTATTTAATTGTGCTAATTAACATTTATGTCATATTATAATTTGCGGAAGAGCTTTATTAAACACAATCATTGCTTGCTAAACTGAAGAATCCAGATCATAATAAAATTTTAGAATCAAAAAAGAAATAATAATAATACTAAATGTGGGAAGTTATGTCCATCGAAATCATCCCGGTTGTAATACCCGCAAATGGTTTGACCCCAGACACCTTGAAAGGCTGGGAATTGGCGGTGGTTCGCTTCCAGCACGTATGCAGAGAGCGGTACCTATTGCTTATTCTGCCCAAATCGTTCGCCGGTTTCTTTCTGTCTTGCCCTGATACCCTACCGACTGGTCCGATTGTTGGGTCTTTTCTGCCGAAAGGCGTGTAGTTTAAGTTTACGTAATAATAATAACGTTTTCCGTCTTTCCTACCGAGACTTGTAAGGTTGTCGGATTCTTTCCGACTGAAAAGGCGTCTAAGTTTTAAAATACAAAATATTATTACAATTTCTTGCACTATCGATTTTACTATTAAAACATTCTTCGATTGATACTAGGCTTTTCGTCCATATATTTTGTATGGGAAAGCTTTAATATCTATCACCTGCGATCTACTGCATTTATGGAAATAAAAGAATACCTATTTGAGGAATAAGTGTTGTTATACAACCTCACAAAACCAATATTATGAATCATTCCGATACGTGGCTGGAACACTCTTAAATCTCACTACATTTTGATTTTTAAGAGAATATGAATCAAGTTTCAACAAAAATGCTTGTTAATAAAAATAACACTAGTTATTGATTATGTCGTCGAAGTCGTCGTGGCGCCGTGGTTACCATGTGTATCATACGATATCACAGGTAAAGCAACGTTCGGCGCGGTCGGTACTTGGATGGGTGACCGCCGACCATTCATTTCTCACGGCGACTTCCGTGCTTCGGAGGTCACGTTAAGCTGTCGGTCCCGGGTGCTGTATACTTATATACAGTAGTCGTTAGGGTTTGTCAGAAGCCATTTCGGCACCCTGAAAATTCTTACATCCACCACCCAGCACTGGGCCAGCTTGGTGGATTATGGCCTAAAACCTCCTCATCACCCAGGGGAGAGACTCATACCCTGCAGTGGACTCATTACAAAGAGTTGTGATGATGATGATGATGATGATGATGATTGATTATGTCAAGCTAACGAAAGTAGACACGGGATTTTTTTGCAAACTTTTTATACGGCAGTATGTACTAGCATAAATGTCGAAGTCGTTTTTCTGGTGACACTGTGGTCATAAACGGTTGTTGGTGGTTTTGGTAATTGAGATTTTGGAATTTTCGTATTTGAAAATGAATAAAACAATAAAAAATTAAATAGTATCATAATGAATGCAGGCAACATCGATACCAGTGACTCTGAAGATTAATTCCATATAGAATTGCTGGATTCAGATTTTGATTACAATGAATGAAAAAAATATTGTAATTTGTTGTTTTATTTTTAAATTTAATTGATTGCCTATAGTTTTAATAAGCTTCTCATTAAATGTAAAAAAATAATGTCGTACTATTGTCGGGATTACCATGATGGTCGGTCGCAAGTCGGTTGCAAGTTTTTAGTAACATTGTACATTTTTTATTTTACAGTTATTCATGAGTATAACGTGTTCACAAACATTTAAAATTAACAAGGCACACATTTATTTTAGCTGGCCGTACTGCTTACCAACCGTCGCCATACCTACTATACGAACATTCGTAAATATACGAGTCGATAAAGTTCTGCGATCGCACTGCAGTTAAGGGACCGAGTTTTTATTGACTTTTTTGTGGGTTATTCCCTGTCACTGCAATAATCTGTATCCATCATTATAATACCTCCAAAGTCAAACGTGAGGTTGTTTTATAGCCTCTGGTGTTCTGCCTACTCCATGAGGGATACAGACGTGAAGTTATGTATGTATGTATCGTCTATCTTTAGGATATTCACTATATTCTATATATTCAGAATTCATAAAAAGCAAGTTTTAAATAATACTTTTGCCAAATGATACATAGGGGTTTGTAATTTTTATATATGTCACCGGAATAGTACAAGATCCGCAAGTTTATAAAATTCCTAGGGTATAGGCCACACGCGTGCGCGAATCGAACGAGCGAAGCTAGCGATTTAAAAGCCAAATTTCATAATTGTTTGTCTTCTTGACCAATTAACGAGAAGTGTGTTATTTGCCGTATTTTAAAGAAGCTCCAAATTAAAAGCTCTTGTGTCGTTATTCGTCGAATCGTTTAGGATTTTACGAATGGATACCCGATATGTATAAATTTACTACGGGACGTCGCAAATTGACAAATTTGCGAAAATGTGAGCGTCAAATAATATAATTTTTTTCCTAGGAAATTCATAAATTTTCGGTTATTGTTCTTTTCTGGTGGAACTTACCGATTGATCATAGCGACCACGGTGTTCTTTAAAGAAAAAGATCGTAGATTTAAAATTTACATTACCTTATAGTATAAGGAAACAAATTAGGAAACTGTAGCTTAGCAACTCAAACTAAACTTAATTACAAAAAGAAAACAGTTCTTATTTGTACAAAATCAATACAAAAGAAATTATTGAAACATAAATCCCATTCTTGGAAAATAACGATATTGAGACGATGAAAATGGGCTTACAATGAAATTTCGAATCCATAGGGGATCCGAAAAGGGAATATAATATGCAATTATTGCTACAAAAAAGAACGTTTTGTACGACAATAATATTTAAACGGCATAAAAAATACTAAGGAGAAAAAGAATACTTATATTTACGTTTAGTATGCTTTGCAAATGGTCAATTAACTATACATAGATCAGAGCAATTATTTAATTTGATAAAGAAAGAGACAGAAATATCAGCATGTTCTTATAAGAAGAACAAAGTTCGAGAAAGTTAAAAGTACTGTGTAGATTTTCAGGGTCCTTGGGTGAGGACCATTAGGTAACTATTTTGGTTAGGCCCACGTAGTAGACACACTCGATATTCAATTATGTTATAACCTCTGTTCTGAGGAAAACAGCCAATTTCCTTACAAAAAAAAGTTTAGTTACTGTTTTTTGAAAAATTGTTAACGAGGTGTCCCGTTTGAACGAGCCCTTACAAAATTGCGATAAAAATTTTTTCATAATACTAATATGCTCTAATAGTGTAAGATTTACCTTATAGACAAGGAAAGACAACTAAAAATTCAATATTTTCCTTAAAAAGTGTATCTTATATAGGATTGCCTTATAATAGTCAATAATATTTTTATAGCAGATGAAGACTTAAGAGTGGGACATAATTAGGAAAAAATATATATATTTTTTTAAATATTTTTCATATGAAAATACAAAATTCTTCTAATTTATCAAAATTTAAGTTAGATCAGTAGTTAATGACTACACAGCAAGTACCTAATAAAAACGTTTCCATCTAATTGTATGTAGTATCTCAAGTTTTACTTACAGAAAGGAATTTTGAAATTTAAATTTATGAAAAATATAAAAAAAAAAGTTTTTTCGAAATTCAGACCCACTCATCATTCCTAATCTGCTATTGAAATATAATTAACTATTATAAGCGGGCCCTGTATATTTATGTTATTATACGTATAAAAATATTGAAATATTGATTTACCATTTTACTGTCTTGGTAAAAATTCTAGAGACAATATGTAGACTACTCGTAAGTATATCCTATATTACAAAATATAAAAAATGAATCACAACAAAACAGTTTGTGCGGGCGATAGGCTGACCCCCTGTCACTACAATAGTCTCTCTCCATCTTTATAATACCTCCAAATTTGTCAAACATGACATCATATGGTCTTGTAACCTCTGGTGTTCTGCCTACCCCATTAGGGATACAGGCGTGAAGTTATGAATGAATGAATGAAAAAAAAAAACAGTTTTAATTTTTGATCAGATCCTGGTCTAATCTGTCACCAAGAGATCTGAACATATTTTACACGACACGACGGCTTCGTTTTATACCACAGTCCGTACTCAAATCTGTATATCCGTTTATGTGCAATGATAACACAGACAGAATAACAGATTTACATTCCTCTTTTACCTCGGTAGTTAAAATAATGAGCAATCATTCGCGGATGAGTTATGGCATAATTTGTTTTGCTGCGATTGTTCTATATTTTCCGGCAAAGTCAAAGTCAACTAACTAATCACATTGCTTTATATAACTCTATATAATCAACGAATGCAGAGCATTAAAAAAACGAATGTCATCAACGTAAACATTCTCAGAAATCATACATATTTTTTCAAATTTGAAATTTTCAATGAAGTACCCAACCGATTTCGATGAAATTTAAATGGGAACAATTATAAAGTATCTTCTATCATATGAAACAACCATTTTCAAAATCAATTCATAATTGTTCAAAATGTCGTGTAACAAAGACACAAAAAAAACATACAGACGAATTGAGAACTGCCTCCTTTTCTGGAAGTCAGTTGAAAAATATTACGTCGATCAAAAAAGTAAAAGACTTAGATGTTATAATTTAAAACACGAATGACCGCAAAATGTACCAAGACACCGAAACTTGGAATTACAATTGTAAATATACTTGATAAAACCACGGATAGGTATTCATAGCCAAATGATAAGTTATTTCGTTGACCAAAACAACAATATACTGTTCACCTATAGATATTACATCGGTTTAGTTTAACAAACTTCTGCCTGAAATAACCTTAATATATTTTATTCAACATAAGAAAAGAAAAGAAAATGCCACTACGTAAATTTTGGGGAAAAACAATAACTCCATAAAAGTGCGCCTGCCGGTTTCACGTTGGCAAACTTAGTTATTGCGGTATTGCTTGTGACATTTTTTTAGGATATTTTGGAGGAATACTAAACTTTTTTCCTTGTATTTTGGTAGGTATCAGAACAGATTTGCTATTCAATATGGAAAAGAAGTTTATTTAGTTATCGGTGGTGGCTTCCATGGACCATTGATCGGGTTTGCCTGCGGTGTGTGAGGGTACGAATCCCAGCCGGATTTATTTGAGGCACAAACTTTTCAAAACTAGGTGTCCTAGGATACTTTCTAGTTCCACTATGTCCTTTTAACACCAGCTAACTGGGGCTCACTTTGAGGCTAAATAGTTGGGGCCTTTTTTGACTCGGACTAAACCCTCGTCAGACCTAAATGACCTCAACCGCGTTCATTGATAAACGACTGTGAATTCAAAATTAAAAACCTCTGACCTTAGGAACTGGCTCTCTATCAAACCAAACTAAAATAAATGATTTTTTATGTATTAAATCCTGCAAATAAATTCATGTCTATTCACAGTCAGCGGATTGTTAATACAACGGTATTCTTCAAGATTCAAATATAACGACACTAAAATAGGCTCAAAATGTATTTGAGCCTATTTTGGAAGATATTTCAGCCGTTGTGTTTTAATTTTAGTTGCTAATTCACTGCATCGTGTTAGCCCAACCTTCTTATTTGTATTTTCTCACCTTTCAAGTTAACGTGAGTAACTTTGTAAATGCATACTTAGTAAACAGAAACGCCACACAGCAATTAACTTTAACTCCTTGTGTTTACATTTGAAAAGCTATAAAAAACCACTTTTGCAAAGTGATTGACGTAGGTGTTACTTTGTGGGCGTTTAGTCATGCTCATGTTCTTTTATTCAAAATGCAATATCAGCCCAGTAATATCAAATAGTAATAAGTAAAAACGTGAGTGAACTGAAATTCGAAGACTATACAATTTTGTGTCTTGCTGGTATTAACTGGGTTCTGACACAGTCTGCACGTACGCAAGTCGACAAAGTACAAATACTGCTACTTTCTTTGATTTTTCAAAAGCCTTCGAGAGAGTTTTTATTCTAATTTTGATACAAATCTCGTAGGAAAAGATATCTATAAAATTCTCGTGTCACAGTTTTCGTTGCCATACTCCTCCGAAACGGCTTGACCGATTTTGATGAAATTTTTTGTGCTTATCCGGTATCTATGAGAATCGGCCAACATCTATTTTTTTTTTATATGGAAAAATAACGTTTGCCGGGTCAGCTAGTTTGTAATAAATTCATACACAACTTCACGCCTGTATTATGGTGTAGGCAGAATACCAGAGGTTATAAAACCATCTGATGTCACGTTTGACAAATTCGGAGGCATTATAATGGCGGAGGGAGAATTGTAGTGACAGGGGTTCAGCCTATTGCCGACAAAAAAACCTCCGATGAACCTCTGTCCCTTTACTGACTTTTAGGGTATGCCCGAGAAGAGAAGCATCTGACACATTCTATGTTTTAAAAAATATTTAATTAACATAGAGGGCAACATTGAGAACTAGTGACAGACCTAAACATAGGGTCTCGGTAGTCTCTATAACACAACACACTGGGATCGATTCGACATTAGATTCTCTAATTCTAAGACTCGAGACTTTTAACTTGACATTATCAAATAAGGAGACTTCAAATTCAAAAGTTGCTAACAAAATCGGATTTTGTAGCTTCTAAGTCTGATATTAAAAGAAACTTAAAATAAGAGATTGTGATATGGCCATCGACAATAGGAAAAAAAAGGACATGACATAACTACGAAAAAACGTGCCTGTTTAGTCAGAAACAAAGATGGCGGCGTGTCGTAGTGCTCATAGTTTTTCTTGGAGCAGCCTAACACACTGCATGTAACCATGGTAATGGCAGTATTATACAAAGTTCTGCACTATTAACAACAACGCTTTCACATAAAAAGACGTAAATTTTCTTCAAAATTTGCAAAACACAAGTCGTTATGACAAATTATGTACTTTTTGTTGACTGTGTCCTGTTACGTACGATTACACTCTTGAGTTAAAAAGAGACCCTCATATATTTTATAAAAGTAACGACTTTAATGCCGAATCCTTTGTTTCTTTAGTCATTGAATATGGATCAATGTCTGTTTAAGGTGCAGTCAATTTGACACCTACGAGGTTTGAGGATCATCATCATCATCATCACAACTCTTTGTGATGAGCCCACTGCAGGGCATGAGTCTCTCCCCTGGGTGATGAGGAGGTATATGCCATAATCCACCAAGCTGGCCCAGTGCTGGGTGGTGGGATGCCAGAATTTTCAGGGTGCCAAAATGGCTTCTGACAAACCCTAACGACTACTGTATACAAGTATGCAGCACCCGGGACCGACTGCTTAACGTGCCCTCCGAAGCATGGAAGTCGTCGCGAGAAATGAATGGTCGGCGGTCACCCATCCAAGTACCGGCCGCGCCGAACGTTGCTTGAACTGTTATATCGTATGATACACACAGTAACCACGGCGCCACGACGACTATGAAGATCGATAGTTAAAATAACAATGCGTTAAAGGTTACTGTTTCGATATGACTCATAGACCATAATATAAGTCCAAGGTGTTGCAAGCTCCGGCTTTAGCTCTACTCACAAAAGGATTTTTAAAATTATTTAAAAAGGTGAATCTTACATTCACTGAGGCTTCTCTATGTAATAATAAAATAATAATAAAAAAGTATTTATTGACGCTTGCACATTGTTTCATACAACATAACAGTCTACCACTAAATAATTACATTCAGTGCCAAAGGGGTACTTTCAGCTTCCTGTTGCCTGGTAAGGCAACGCTGGTTTCAAAATACCCATGTAAAAAAAAATACTCATGCTCTTTGCGCTCTGCGACCAACCACCAAGAACGAGCCACCAAGAAAAAGAGTCAAAATATGTAATAAAGAGAAAAAAACGGGGTCAAATATTTTGTGTGATAAATACTTCTTAGATATAGAGTTCCACAAGGAGACGTTTTAGAGGTTATTTTATTCACATAATCATCCATCATCATCCAAAGCCTGTAGATGTCCAGTGCTGGACATAGGCCTCCCCCAAGGTCTTCCACGTCGCTCGGTCCCGCGCCGCCCTCATCCCGCGTTTACCGGCGACTTTGACCAGGTCGTCGGTCCATCGTGCGGGGGGCCGGCCTACGCTGCGTCTCCCAGTACGTGGCCGCCACTCGAGAACTTTTCTGCCCCACCGGCCATCTGTTCTGCGAGCTATGTGCCCTGCCCATTGCCACTTCAGCTCTGCAATCCTTCTGGCTATGTCTGGCTATGTTTATTCACATAAATAGAACTTATTAAATGCAGTACAAAGTATTTTAACACCGAATATACAGCTATTATCTTCGCAGCCTTTCATTTTCATTATACTCTTTCAATTGGAACTTAAATTTAAAATAAATTTAATTAGCAATACAAGCAACGAAGTTCGACCCACGCCTAAAATAATAACTCATTAACGTCGCAATTAAGTATCCTTTGTGTTTATCCTGGGAGCGAAAGGAAATATAGAATGTACCAGCTGCATCTCTTCCCAGACATACTGTAATAGTCAAGTAAGGGACAGAGCTTTAATTAACGTTTTTGTGGGCGATAGGTTGACTTCTTGTCACCGCAATAGTCTCTCTCCATCATACGCTATTTATAGCCTCTGGTGTTCTGCCTACCCCACACGGTAAAAACAGTTTACTTAAAATAAAAAAAAATTACTCCAGTTAAAGCAAATTTCATAAATCCAAGAAAACGATTCATTCATATATAGGGAAAATAATATTTTCTTAAAATAAAATTAGGAATAGTCTTGGTTAATTTTCCTTAAAATAAGATTTATTGTGCTTATATTAATAAAATAGAATAATTTCACTTCAAATCATTATTTTCTTGTAAATCTAATAAATATTTACATGACTGAAGGTAAAATACCATTCTGCAGAAATGTGTTTCCACAACAATCGATCAACCGTCTATTGACGAAAAAATCCGAAAAAGATCGTTGATCGACATCGATGGATTGGTCTGGTAACACTCTAAGAAATCCAGGTTTAAAGTTATATAGGGTGTCCCGCCAACCCTATATAATATCTTCGCGGATTCTACTACCCATTAGGATTACAGAAAAAAATATTAAAAAAGAAAAATTCGAAATTTATTTGTCAAATTTCTTATGAAAGCAGTAAATTTCGACATTTTCTTTTATACGAAAATTGAAATGTATGTTGTCGGAAAACAAAAAAAACGAAAAGAAGCGTTACTCACAAAACACGATAGAATTAATCCCTGGACAGTTACTTAATACCGAGTCTGTGGGCTTGGGTATAACCCTGGCTTAGAGACTACAAAATCTTTATTCGCGAGTCCGTTCCGTCAGTTACTTTACAGTTACAATGCCAACTCAATTAACACCGAGCTACTATCAACCGTCAGTCCGAGATACGTCAGCGCACCTAGCCGTCCTAACCGTATCTGTGTCACTTGCCATCATCCTACTTCAAGATATAACCTATGGCGCTGCAATCGAATGTCAGTCATTCATTGCATTTAGCGCCCTCTTTAACAGTGCTACCAACATACTTCCGTTACCATGAAGTCATACTAACACCTTAATATCGCCAACTTATCGTTAGCTCCAACAATGTATGTATGTATGTATTAATCAGAATTCGAGATCGTTAATTGCAATTATCGATAGCAAATTCAATCATAGGAAACACATTTAGTTAATGAGCTCTAGAATTTGAGAGTAATTTATCACATGCATTATATTAAAGAACGTAACATTTTAGTAAGACATATTATTTCTGATTGATTAATGACTGTTAATTTTGATTCGGAAATCGGATTATGAGGATATTTTTTTATTATTTCAAGATAAAAGTGTCGGGCCAGTCTGCGCAATTTCATTTAAATCATTCAGAGTTTTAGTGTGCAAGGGGAAAAACACTAATTCTCCATCATCACAAAATTGAGAATACATCATAAACTTAAGCACCAGTGAAATAAAACTACAGCAAAAATCTATACTAATATAGGGTCCATCTATAATAGTCAATAATATTTTAATAGCAGATTAAGAATGAGGGTTGGGTTTTAATTATGAAAGAAAAATTAAAAAAAAAAAACAAAATTCTTCTGAGTACTTAATCAAATTTTAAGTTTAATATGTTGTTTATGACTACACAGGAAGCAATAAAATCATTTCCATCTAATTGTATGTAGTCGTAAAATGTAGATAAAATTTAAATTTTACTCAAAAAGAAGAATTTTGAAATTTTTATTTATGAAAAATTTATTTAAAAAAAAAATTCGAAATTCAGATCCACTCATCATTAAAATATAATTGACTAATATAGACAGACCCTGTATAATAAATCCGAAAAGTGTGTTTGTTAAGAATGGACGTACTATCGTAGACACTTCCGCTTGACAACCACCAAGTTCATTTTTGCTTGCACTCAAAAAAATGTATACATAGTAAATCAACTCGGCGCCGCACCAATGTTTATGCGACATTTTGTTTTAAGTGATCAAGTGGCAATGGCCACGATGGTACGTACTCATCCAACAAAAAGAAAAAAATATTTGAGCATTGGATATCCCAGCTCTAGGAGGAATAGGCTATATTTCTAACAACCTACTCATGTAAAGTAAGGTTACCAGTTTCAGTACCAATATACAGGGTTGTTTTTTAATCACCGGCCAATTTTTTTACACACTAAGAATCATTTGCAAAAAAAAGTATGTATTTTTACAAGGAAATTAATATATCCACTTAGGTATAAAGGGTAATTTTTTTGAAGATGGAAACATTTTAAAAGAAGGTTAAGAATAATGTGCGGATTCAATTTATAAAAATAAAAATCATATACGTAACTACATTTTTTTTTATTGAAATTTTACAATGGTTTTTAGTGACCAAATTTTAGTTTAATCTGTTCTTTAGGACTACATACCAAGGAATAAAATTGGGGCTTAACGTATTTCTTAATAGAAATAGTTGGAAAGGCTTTTATAACAGACTAGCTTTATCCCGCAACTTCGTATGCGCTTAACTACCCTTCTCGTGGAAATTTTAGAAACTATACAACCAGACACCCACTGCAAAGAACCTTTATACCAAGTATCACACCCATGCACTCAAGGAATTAGTTTTTTTCATACAAACTAAAAATCATATAGGTATTTCCCGTGCCCGTGGGAATTTCGGGAATTTTTTTCGTAGCACAACCAGTCACTCTTTAAAGAACCTTCATGCCAAGTATCACATCCGTACACTCAAGGAATAAGATTTTTCACACAAACTAAAAAGTCCAACCCCTTCCCGTGGGAATTTCGGGAATTCCTTCCTTAATACAAACAGACACTTATTGAGGAACCTTTATATCAAGTATCACATCCGTGCACTCAAGTGATGGGATTTTTTCATACAAACTAAAACATCATATATTTCCCGTTCCCGTGGGTATTTCGGGAATTCCTTTCATAACGCAACCAGACACACATTGAAAAACCTTTACACCAAGTTTCACATCGGTGCACTCAAGGAATAAGATTTTTCATACATACTAAAAAGTCCTATATTTCCCGTTCCCGTGAGAATTTCGGGAATTCCTTCCTTAGTGCACCCCTACATCCCCTAAAGAATGTATGTTCCAAATTTCAGCTCTCTACGCCCAGTAGTCACGGCTGTACGTTGTCTGTCAGTCACTCAGTCACTCAGTACCTCAGTCACTCAGTCACTCAGTCAGTAACGGAACAGTTTTATATATATTGATAAAACTAAAATTTTGTAATTTATAAGAATTATGAAATATCAATTTTATATTTTTTTTTTTATAAATTGAATCCACTCATCATTCTTAACCTTCTCCTAAAATATTTTGATCTTCATAAAAAAGACCCTACCTATATACTAAGCAAACTATAGTCTCTCTAAATTATGAATGAATCCATTAAAATAAATACGACTACGCGCTACTACAAAACATCTTGTTGTACTACGTCGTAGTATTAACATTGAAATGACGCGTCGTAGTAGCTGGGTTCATCAACAGCGACTATTTGTGAAATGGTTTGTGGTCCCATATCTTTATTGTTTTCTGCTGACCGTAACTAAAATAAATGTGCAGGTACTTTTATATCACATTAAAGAAAAAAACATTGTTGGCTGGTCACTCCGTAGACTCTTTAGTCTAAAAACCTTTCAGGAAGTAATGACGACAGCTCTGCAAATATTACCAACTACTCGTTCAATTCCAAAGTTGGATATGTTACCAAGTACCTTTCGATACTGTGTAAATATCAAACTTCACCAAGTACATTCAGCTTCAATAAGATACACTCACATTTAAATGCGTCTTTTTAAACCACAAGGGGTATGTAGTTCCAAACGATTAACAAATTTTTTGTTTGTTCACACACACAACTTTCCGTTAAGTTTACTTGGTAAATAATTAATAATTATTTTTTATTATATTTTTTCTCTGCATGTACGATCTCAAACTATCACGTCCTCGAATTTCAAAAGTGACTCACCAGTCACCCTGTTTAAGTATTTATATTCTATTATAGTTCGCTACATGGTATCCCATATCACAAGCTATGCTTGCTTCGTGGCCATGTAGTTGGTGTGACTGTCTGGGTATTTTTTATATTTTTATAGTAAGTAGGTGACTGTGACTGTACTTCCAAGTTATTGTAAGTTTCGAGACTTAAGCTTATCACGAGCAAAGACTTAATACTCAGAAATCTGTTCAGGAGCATTTGAATTATAATATGCAACTTTGTTTGACAAGTTTGTGGAACTCCCACATTCGGGGAACACCTAAGGCAACTCATAGTAAAGTGTCTGTGCTTCTTAGAAAACAAAGTTCGTATAATCATACAGGATTTGAAGTCATTTGGCATCTCTATAGTAGCTAAAGTAAGCTCAGTTTTCAGACCATTTTTCCAGCTGAAAATAGTCCTTTACTTCCTATACTTATGCTTTATGACTCCTGATAGAACCCCTAAAATATTTAATCATCATCATCATCATACTTTCATGCTGAACTGGAAGCAAAGAAAATACATAGAATGTGGCAGCTGCTTCTATTCCCAGGCATACTGTAAAGTTAGTTAAAGGACAGAAGTTTTCTTGGAGGTTTTTTGTGTTCGATAGGCTGACCCCATGTCTCTCTCCATCATTATAATGCCTCCAAATTTGGTTTTATAGCGTCTGGTATTCTGCGTACCCCATTTAGCGTGACATGTACCGTACCGTGGTACATATCATGTACCATTTAGGTACAGGCGTGAAGTCATAGATTCATAACTATGCATTCTGACGACCACTTTGGCGAAGGGGTAAACCTATCTGCCTCAGACGCCAGTGGTTGCGGGTTCGATTCCCGCCTGGAACAAGAAAAAAGAAATTTCCGTGTCTGGGTGTTTATCTATATATGTATTTTTATATTTTAGGTTCCCCCCTAGTTCGCTACATGGTACCTCATAACACAAGCTTCGCTTACTTTGAGGCCATGTAGTTGGTGTGATTGTCTGGGGATTTTATTTATTATTATTATTATTTTATTATTATGCATCATCGTTAGCAGTATTAATACGGTTCTTCACATCGATCAGTCCTGCGCTGCCCACATCCAGCATTTGCCGGCGACCGCGACCAGGCTCCCAATTCACATTATTAAAAGGAATTAGTTATTCTACAGCAACACCACTGCCATTCTACATCTACTCTAAATCCGTATTCTCGTTCTAAAACTGATATTTACTATATTTACATACAAAGCGCGATAATAAACGAATAACGCATGAGAAGCTTTGGTCTGGCAGTTATTCGGTTTGTATGAGGAATGTGAATACCAAAAATGTACTTTTATCGGAATGTCAAACTATCGCCACGTTATTGCCACACGAATAAAAAATGTGAATTGGGCCCCAGATCGTCGGTCCATCTTGCGGGAGGACTACCTACGCTGCGTTTTCCAGTACGAGACCCCACTTGAGAACCTTATTGTCTAAATACAGGGTGACTGGTGGGTCACTTTCGAAATTTTAGGACGTAACAATTTTAGATCATACATGAAGGGAAAAAATAAAATAATCATAAATGTTAATTATTTACTGAGTAAACTTAACCGAAAGTTAAAGAATTCATTACGCAACACATGGTTACAGTGGTATGGTCGTACGCACGGCGCTATCAACACAGAATATGAAGGTAGGTTTAGACGGCTTCACGAACGGTCGTCGACCTAGTAACATTTTTGATTTATTTATAGGGAATTCAGCTGAAAAATGAAGTACCTACTTTAATTAATCGGGTACAGAGTGCTCTCCGTCAATATCTTAAATTTGTCACCAGTCACCCTGTATATCGCTCCAGGATACGCGTTTTATAAAAAATCATTAATAGGGAACCTAACAAGAGATTCTAATTTCAATAAAAATAGAAATTCATACTTCATTTGAAATTTACAAGCAATTTAAAACACATTTTTCATGTAGCTTGGAAAAAACTAGTTCTAGCTACACCCTTGTTAAATATATGAATTAAAGATTATGACATAAAATGATTTATAACATGCCTGGTAACTATTAATAAAACCACTTACATTTTAATAAACTTACAAAATTGAACGCTGTAGGTACTAATTTTTTATATGGAATATACCTGCTAAAGACAAAAGCTTAATTTTCCATCATATTATCAATTAAAATACTTAACTGTTACGTTACTGACTGACCTTAGGGGGTGTATTCCTAAAAAATATGAAAAAATACTTATTTAAGTTTATGCGCTTACGAAGTCGCAAAATCTCGTCTATAGTAAAATAAAAAAAAGACGTGTGGCACTCGGAGACTGCCGCGGTAAAGCTATTGCATAGCATTTTTTATCAACTTATGCAATTATAATTATTTATTTATTTTATTAATGCAGTATTTATATTTGATCTAATATGAAGTTCCACAAGTTCCTAGTAGATGGGGCTGATTGTTTATTAAAGCCCGCATGTAAAGTTATGAAATCAAAGTATCACCGCTGTGCCGGTCGGAGTGGGGGGTGTTAGGTTTTTTTCGTTACGGAATTTCTGGATTCGGTCTCAACGCTCAAGGCCCGCGATAGAAGCTATGCAATAGCTTACAAACACGATCCATTTAAAAATAAGAACAACAAAGATTATTTTTATTCCTACCACTTAGCAGATTTAATATAAGTAGATGTTCTGCCTCGTATAGTCTAAGTGAACTCCGAGACCTACTCTTAGAACGAGTCAAAATAAATCTAAAGCTGTACAGTAGTTCCGAAAAAAACTTCACGCTTGTCTCCCTTTAGGGTAGGCAGAGACAAAGGAATGCCAATGAGGAGTTTTCTGACAGTTCAATAAAGTGAGTTTTCATAAAAATTTGTTCAAAAAACCTTTATAGATGGCACTTTTAAAAAGCCGAAGGCGTTAAGTCTGTATACTATAATGTAGGTAAGCGGTATCTACCATCTATGGTTATTTATAAGTTCAATTTCTGATACAGACTTCAATTAATTTATTTTACTTTTCAAAACGCAGTGTGGAATTAATGGCTATATGACAGACAAGACTACGCTTTTGTAAAGCGCCATCTATCGAAGCCTTTTGTACCATTTTCGTACCGTTTTGTTTTTTTAATGAGCTGTCAGAAAACCTCTCATTGCTACGCGATCCAGACGGTATTTCGCTCATCCACAATCATAAATATTTTCATGCATGATCGCCGGTTACGGGTACGGGCCCTAGCCTTTTTAAGTATGTCACCATACGTTCGAAGATTACTCATATTTTACATACAGTTATTCCCTTTTATAAAGTCTAAAGATATTTCGTGTTTTTTTTAATTATAGACTAAGCCCGCGTTTTAACCTCTATCTCTAGCTCACCTGATAATAAGAGAAGATAATGTCGAAGGTGAAAGCACACGGGCTGAGGAAAGAACTGGATCTTCATCAAATATTGCCGGAACACATCACCACCGCCGATACGGTAATGTTTGGCAGCAGATTAAATGTAAAGGGTGGTAGCTAGCCAGTCAAGCCCTGACTGGATCCTACCACCAATCGGAGCTCATTCAGATTAGTTGCCTTTTACGAAACGTTGCGTAGTTGGACGTTTAGTGCGAAGAATTACATTACATTACTAGTTCCATTACAGCAATCTTTACGCACCATAAGCCGTCTCTGCACGGACAATTGATGAACTGATACTCGAAAAATTTAAAAATATAGAAGAGGAGTAAATGTAATAATAATACGAGACTGCCCGAATCGTTCGCCGGTTTCTTTCTTTCTTGCCCTGATGCCCGGCCGACTGGTCCGGTTGTCGGGTCTTTTCCGCCGAAAGGCGTGCAGTTGTAAATATGCAGAGTAACTTGCACACGAGGTGACCGAAATGTGGGAAGTTATGTCCACCGAAATCATCCCGGTTGTAATATCCGCAAACGGTTTGACCCCAGCCACTTTGGGCAGAAACCTTGAAAGGCTGGGATTCGGCGGCGGTTCGCTTCCAGCACGCATGCAAAAAGCGGTTTTGCTAGATACTGCCCGAACTACTACCGACAGAAACCGGCGAACTACGCCGGTTTCTGTCCCTCTTGCCCTGATCCCCGACCGACTGGTCAAATTGTCGGGTCTTTCCGCCGAAAGGCGTGTAGCTTTAGGTATAAATAATAATAATAATAAAAATCTTTATTGGACACCAACATAGTTACACAGATTAAATTAAAATAACAATAGCAAATGTACTTCGTGGAATACGCTGTATATTATTTAGATTAAAGAACCTTTTAGTATATTCTGCGAAAAAAATATTCATGATAATAAATTACATTCTGTACGCGACTAAATTATTTCTTTGCCATCAAATAATAAGAAAGTGATTTGAATAAAATAACGGGAAAATGGTCGTATAATCGATATTTACAGAACAAGGCGCGGTGGCTGTAATTTCCATACTTTTTCATTAATTTCGTCAAAACCAATTAAAAGTTACTTAAAAAGTATGCAACAAAATAAAGAACTCGTTGGAAAGTACCTACTTTATTGCTATTAGAGAGTAATTTACTAGAAGGAAATTTCAATGAAAAGGTAAAGCGGACGAGAAAAGGAAAATATACTTACGGAAGTAACTAAGAATGAATCCCGGCGAGTTTCTCCGAAATTTAATCATCTTTTTTGTATAAATTATGAATTATGGCTTTTAAGTTAAATAAATGAATAAATTCTCATTAGAATGTCATAAAATGCTTTATTAGTACTTAGACGATTTAGCTTAACAAAATCGGATGATTAAAGGAGGATTAAAATGAGTTTATGAGTGATATTAATTTCATTTTTATTTTAAACTAGCTGTTTCTCGCGGTTTTTTCCCGCGCAATAATGAATTCCGCGGGAATGTCGGGATAGAAAGTAGCCTTTGTGCTGTTCCAGACTGTACAGTATCACTATGCGCCTCGCATGTCAACGTAACACATTCTTTCGTCACACCACCACCACAACTCTTTGTAACTCACCCACTGCAGGGTATGAGTCTCTCCCCTGGGTGACGAGGAGGTATAGGTCTTAATCCACCAAGCTGGCCCAGTGCTGGGTGGTAGATGTCAGAATTTTCAGGACGCCGAAATGGCTTCTGAAAAACCCTAACGACTACTGTATACAAGTATACAGAAGCACGGAAGTCGCCGTGAGAAATGAATGTTCGGCGGTCACCCATCCAAGTACCGACCCCGCCGAACGTTGCTTAACCTGTGATATCGTATGATACACACAGTAAACCACGGCGCCACGACGACTTCGACACATTCTTTACTCCTCTTAATATCTAAGGTTTACAGCATATTAAAAGGAGTAAAAAATGTGTTACCTTGACCTGTGAGGCGCCCTCGTATCGCGTGGGCATAGGATTCAAATCCGTTGAGCCGTTCAACCGTGATTGAGGAACAAACATCCAGACATCCATCCATACAAACTTTAACATTTATAATATTAGTAAGACTGGCAAAAGAAAAACATAAAATGTGCCAGCTGCTTCTCTTCCCGGGCATACTGTAGAAGTCAGTTAAGGGACACAGATTCTGTTAGAGGTATTTTTGTGGACGATAGGCTGATCCCCTGTCACTGCAATAGCCTCTCTCCACTATTATTGCCTCCAAATTTGTCAAACGTGACATCAGATGTTTTTATAACCTCTGGTGTTCTGCCTACCCCATAAGGGATACAGGCATGAAGTATGTATGTATTAAAACGTTGCATTTTAAAGTATTTTTTTCATTGAGTAAGTAAGTATTTTTGTTGATTCTACAAAGTACTCGTGAGTCAATCAATGTGAAAATATCTACCTATGAAAATCGAATCAGCGGTTTCTAGAGTTTTGCCGCTTTCAGTCAGACAAACATGACAGGAGACTTTGTTTTATACTAAACTAGCTCGCCTGCCCGCGTCTTCCCGAACATGCCTACTTATTTTACTGCGGAGTTACTTTAAAATTACGATATCTCCTAAGAAGTTGATTGAAACGAAGTGATGTCTTATGATAAATAAAATATTAAATTGGATAAAGATTCATGCTATAATGATAAAACTCCATTGTAAATTAATACATTAATCTTAAAAGATAGGTAGGTATATGCTATCGCTGACTTGTTTTAGAACTTTTAAAGAGGAACAATCTCGGCATAAATTATTCTTGCGTAACCGTTTACGCAGCGTAAGCAATGGAAGTTCACAAAATTGAGTAATTTATCCCGTTTTCGGAACATTTTCCTTTGTAACTTCACTCCTATTAGACACAGCGTGATGTTATATAGCTTTAAACATTCCTCGATAAATGGACTATCGAACACAAAAATATTTTTTCAATTCGAACCAGTAGTTCCTGGGAATAGCGCTTTCAACCAAACAAACAAACTCTTCAGCTTTATAACATTAGTATAGATTTATTAAAACCAACATAAAAAATTCTGTATCGCTAGTGATTTGGAGTCGCGAAATCAGCTTGGATCTTCCAAGATCTACTTGGTATAGTAAATTTGAAGGAAAAATAATATAAAGTTTTATAAAACAACCCAAATTAGTACAGATACCTACTGCTACAAATACTAAACATGCCGTCCAAATTTTGAATCTTAGGTTTAAAATGACTGAACCTCTGTCACTACTTACAATAAGAGCTAATATTTAAGACTTCACTCGATTTCTGCCAAATAAAACCTAAAACTATCTCTTTAGAAAACTCTTTGAAACGCCCATTAAAAACCTCAAAACAGAAAAGTGCGTTGTACTTAAATAACTGACAAAATGTGCTAAATAAAAATCCCCCAAACAGGACTCGAGCTTGGGACCTCTCGTTTGCCGGACGAGTGCACTTCCACTGAGCTACCTGGAACTGGCGGTGCGCCTCGTAATTACTTAGCACATTTTTGTTTTTACGTTATATTGCTAACGTATCTCCATCTAATGGTATAGCTTTGCAACTAAGACCACCCGAGACCAATTCCTTTTCAGGAATTGTGAATCCCAGTTAAAGTGAAGCATTGCAATGTTTAATAATATTTTTAAGTTTTTGCATTTAAAATTCTCAAATATTCTTAAATTACTGAAAAATTTATTATATTATTAAAACAAAAATATTATAAAGCGCGTTGAATTCCACGGACAAGCCACAAAAAGCATCGACCGACTAATTCGTTTTAAACGACTTTAATTTCATGTTTCTTACAGAATCGCATGAAGCGTTGTTTGTTGGTTTAAATCTTGGGACTTTATCATTCGACTTTTAAAACATGTCAATGACCTGAAAAGCAGTTAGGCCGTTGGGAAAATAAGACAACCATTCTTCCTTTCGTTCCTTTTGATTTCGCATAACTCTATGGTATTAATAAGACCATGTAATACAATCAAATAAAATGTGAGTAATTTTCCATTTTTTTAAATTTTTCATACAAAATAATTTAATTAAGTCAAAATATCTTATGTAAAACACCTTTATGCGAAGTATGACAACGTGGCATTTTCTATCTCTTTTTTATCGCCATCCTCAGGTACAGTTCGCAACGTTTTGCGTTGTATATTGTTTTCAACGTTGCTCAACGTTTAAAATGTTTTTGTTGTTTATTTTATAGCTTCAGTGACACGCGTCTATTGAAAGAGATTTTACAAGGGTGATAATTTATGAACTCATTATATTCAGATAGATAATATCTTGGAAAGTATGTACTTTTGAACCACGTATTCTATGGCAAAAGTATTATTTTTCAGTAAGTGTTCCTTAAAGTTCTTCAAACCTCAAAGTTCATCATCACAACTCTTTGTAATAAGCTCACTGCAGGGCATGAGTCTCTCCCCTGGGTGAAGAGAAGGTACAGGCCATAAGATTATGGCCTATAAAAAATGAAAATTCTGGCATCCACCACCCGGTGGATGCCAGAATTTTCAGGGCGCCAAGATGCCTGCTGACAAATCCTAACGACTACTGTACACAAAATTATACAGCAACCAGGACCGTCTGCTTAACGTGCCCTCCGAAGCACGGAAGTCGTCGTGAGAAATGAATGGTCGGCGGTCACCCATCCAGGTACCGACCGCGCCGAAAGTTGCTTAATCTGTGATATCGTATGATACACATAATTATCCATGGCGCCACGACGACTTCCACGACGACCTCAAAGTTATGGGATAACAAAAAGAATACCTTGTATAATAATGATGAAAGGTTTGTTTTATTTGTTTAGGAGTTTGATTGAAATCGACCATTTTGGAATCTATTTATCGGTCCTTCATATCGACGTTTCCTTAGAACATGGCACTTACAGTATATATTTTTTTAGCATATGGCAGCTTTTTTTTATAAATATTTCTGACACTCACACAACATTATCTAGCCCAAATTTAGCTTCTTAAAGATCTTGTGTTATGGATACTAGATATCTGATATACTTAAGAAATATATAAACGTACATATTGAATAAATACATATTTTTTTATTAGAATAAACTTAAATAAAAATATAAACATCCATGACTTGACGACTAATATCTGTGTTCATCACACAAATATCCGCCGCCGCCGGAATTCGAATCCAGGACCTCTGGCATAGAAGGCAATGTATGTTACCGCTACACCATCCGGTCGTCAGCTTTGGTTCTGTAAGCTTTATAATGCTATTGAATTTAGTAATTCCTTCTTTCATGGTGCGCATGCTGGATATTTTAATAGGATAAAATAATTCGGTAATATTTATATTTTCTGTGGGAGCTATTATCAAGGGTCGCATGCTAGCCCTGCTTATTTATTTTATTAGTACGATATTTATAGCAATACGAAATTAAAGAATGTGTTTTAAAATAAATTTGTAATGGAAATTAAGAGAAACCTTAAAAATCTTAACATTAGAGTACTTTCTATCTGTATGACATCCGAGTGGAAAGTTAAATTATTGCACAACTATTCCAGACCTATTCATTTTTGGTTTGAAAGCGCTGAAGTTATATTTTATATGATATAGTTATATTTATTCAAGATTCAAAAAAAATAAAAGAGGTTTTTAACTATATTTAAGTAGGTACAGTTCATCTAGGCAACTTTATACAGGGTTGATTTGTAGTCACCAGCCAAATTTTTTTTATACAATAAGTATCATTTATAGAAACGTTTTTTGCATATTCTTTTTACAAGGAAATTTATTTATCCACTAACATATTAACCAAGGCATGGTCACTCTAAATTACCATTAAAATAAAGATAACTACGCGCAACTACACACATTTTGTATTACTACGGCGTAGTAATATCAAGGAAATGCCGCGTCGTAGTAGCTATGTTCATCAACAGCTACTATTTTTTTAAAAGTTTGTGGTGACATATTTCTACTTTTTTGTACTGAGCGACGCTAAAATAAATATGCAGGTACGTTTATATCGTATCAAATAAACTAATATTTAAATTTGGCTGGTGACGAAAAATCAACCCTGTATAGTTATATAGTTATAGTTAGACGTATTCAACGCGTTTAACAGCCTTTGAAACGCTAGTTAAAACAAATTGACCACTCCTTTGATATCGCCAGTTTAATTTACACTTTGACAAGGAACTTTATTACTATAATAACAACAAGCCACGTTTTAGTCGCTCGTTAAATATAAATGATATGCGCCTGTGGTTAAATTGTAGCTTTGCCTCATTAAAATGTAACCTAAACGCCACGACATTTCTCACAAACTACACACTCATTAGATTTAACTTGACTTTGAGTAGGTACGTTGAGTTAATTGATGTTAAGGCGACATATTGAAATCACATCATCGCATAATATTTTGATATGTATAAATTCATATCTTTACCTTTACTTTGCTTGCTCAAAAACATGATTTAATGATTTTGACTCGATAGTTTAATTTTTTCGAAAACACCTCTAAGAAATACGTTTTCTTAAATAGCCTCATAGTTATGAAGTCCATATGCCTAGAAATAACTTAAATACAATCTTCACATTATTGTTCGAACATTGGTTGTTTAAAATTTACATTACTTGTTATCGATTTTAAAAACGATTTCAATATCTGCGGGGCTAGCATGCAACCATCGATAAATAGTCGAATCGACAAGATAAATATTATTTTGTTATTTTATCCTATTATGTAAGCTAATATGCGCACCATAATAGATAAAATTACTCGATTTGATACCATGATTAAGACCACAGAACCAAATATGTCATAATCTTAATAAATTACATACACTAAATACCATATTCTTAGAAAATATCGATAAAAGGCCCGATTTATCGTTGTCGACGGTAGCATGCTAGCCCCGCTGAGCCATTCTGAGCGGCGTCGATGACCGCGATTTCTATGCAATACGCGACCTTATGTCGGCGTGTTAAGGTGCTAACATTAAAAAAAAAAACAATTTCGATGAGCCGCCTTAAGTTCGTAACTGCGTGATTCAAAATACATAATGCACCATCTAGTTTCAAAGTGTGCAATCATTATTTCTTGATGAATATAGCGACTTTACAAAATTTTATCAAGATCCGTATAGCTATTCTGTTGTGGTTTAGGAACAATCATACAATAACAAGCGTACACACTGGCCTAAACACAGACATACATCTACATGGATGACGCAAATGCATGTACTTTGCGTGTCCGAACCCCGACCAAGCGTCAAGGTTTGGTCGCCTCTAGATTTAATCCGCGCGTATGTATGTCTGTTAGAAAAGTGATTCCAAAATATCGATATCGTTCTTAATAATCGATATCATCGGCGGCATCGGTGTCTCTGAATCTATTTGTATTTCCCAGTTATAAAACTGTAATAATAATATCACTGGATCCAGGTGGATCAACGATCTGTGGGACCATCGACAACGTTAAATCGGGCCTTTTATCGATATTTGATTAAAATTTGGCACTTTCAGTATTTATTTTTTTAATAGTATGCTATCTTTGATTCTTTGAGCTTAATTATGGTATTAAATCGTATAATTCTATGTGTCATGGTGCGCATTTTAGCTAACATGATAGGGTAAAATAACAAAATAATATTTATCTTGTCGATTTGAGTATTTATCGATGGTCGCATGCTAGCCCTACTCTGGTCAGCCTCCGGTGAACGCGGGACCGATTTGTGTGGAAAAACTTGGGGGAGGCCTATGTCTAGCAGTGGATGTCTACAGGCTGTTGAAGATGATGATGATCTAGAATTCTAGATAAACTTGGTCAAAAGTTACAGGGGCAAAACAACATGAATTTATTAGAACATAATCAAAGGTATACAGCCGTAAGGTTATGTATGTACGTATCCATTAAAAAAACCGTCTTTCATGCTGGCCTGGGAACGAAAGAAAACATAGAATGTGCCAGTTGTTTCTATTCTCGGGCAATCGGGAAAAGTCAGTTAAGGAACAGAGGTTTTGTTAGTGTTTTTGCGGGCGATAAGCTGACCCCCTGTCACTTCAATAGTCTCTCTCCATCATTATAATACCTCCAAATTTATCAAACGTGACAACAGATGGTGTTACAGCCTCTGGGCTTCTGCCTACCCCATAAGAGATACAGGCGTGAAGTTATGTATGTATGTACCTATGTCAAAAAAAAATTGCATCATTTCGTCTATTGTCACGTCCACATGTAAAAACTAAAGTAAGAAATTCATGTTTCAGTTAACGACTAATATTTCAACCTGTATATTAATCGTCGAACAATACTCTTCCTGTGAAACAAGATGGCGCTAGTTGGACTTCAAGAAACTTCGTCGCAACTAAGATGAAACACTATTAGTTAACTCCAGGCTTCAGCAGCCCAATTATGAAGTGTGCATATATACTTATGCCTTAACTTAGATAATTTTAGATAAGTCAGTTTCATAAGGGACATTAATCTCATTGGATAGTAGTAGAATGGACCTGGTTTATCTTTCAACTTGCCATCGATTTAAGGCGAGGATGCAGCGTTTTAGACTTTTTTGAATGATTATAAACCAATTAATATGTACAAGTTGTTACTGAAAATAATACTCATTAAAATTTAACATATAAGTAACCAATGTGTAACGATAAAAACAATATTTATGAAAATTATCCCGATGAAAAAAAACACAAAAATAACACAAGCTCACAGTTTCAAACGGATATTTCCACGAAACGCCACAGTGGATTCATGTGAAAGTTACATAAAACATATTTCTCTTAATCGATGGCTAAATAAAAACTTTTAAATAGGTAGTTATAATTTTTGACAAATAAAGTAAATAAACGTATTTGTGCTTGTTCACGTCCGCAAATTTTGCTAACGATATTTGGGCTGGGAGTATGGGGCGTTTGAAAACATACATACACTACACATCACGCTACAAAAATTTGGGAACTACAGAGAAACTGGTCTCATCTCTGATTTAAGAATGAAATATTTTCAGTAAACTTTGACGATGCTTTTTTTTATATTGTAAGGATAGGACGTTTGTCTTCCATGCCACCTGATGGAAACCTACTCCACGAGAAACCTATTCACTCGACACTTAAAAGTTAACCGCTGTGTTACCTTACTCTTCTTTGGACCTTTCATTAGTTTTGGAGTGGAGTGAATAGGGAGGAGAACAGAAGTTAAGTGAAGCGCTGCAAATGGAACCAAGCAACTATTTTGAAATTATTATTGAATAAAGTTTTTAGTTAATTCTAAGCAAAAATGTAGGCTATGGAGATGGCTGATTCTTAAACAAAGTAAGCTTACGAATTAATTATATCTAATTTAATTAAAGCTTACTATACCTACCTACGTATGCGTGATATGATAAGACAGCTGTGACATCGTAGGTCTATTATTAAATCAAATTATTCAAATAAATCTTTTGTAAAAGTCAAATAATACTTTTGACTTTTACTTCTGCTTCTATGCTGGACTGGGAGCGAAAGAAAAACATAGAATGTGCCAGCTGCTTCTCTTCCCGGGCATCCTGTTAAAGTCAGTAAAGGGACCGAGGTGTTATGAGAGGCTTTTTTGTGGGCGATAGACTGACCCCCCGTCAGTGCAATAGTCTCGCTCCACTATTATCATGCCTCCAAATTTGTCAAACGTGACATCAGATGGTTTTATAACCTCTGATGTTCTGCCTACCCCATAAGGGATACAGGCGTGAAGTTATGTATGTATGTATGTACTTTTACTTAAATTAATCCCTGAGAAACGGGACGAATTAACCCACATAACTCAAACTAATAGACCAACAAAGTCTTTAAAGTTTATTCAATATCACCTGTGCGCCGAACTCAACAGACCAGCCAAAGAGCGGAGCCACTGGCTCAGCACTAATCGAATTACACGACCGACCGCCGCGGGTTCAGTTCCGATAGCAATGCATCTTGCTAGCTTCACTCTTCGCTGCTTTTTAGCTATTTTTATTACAGTAGCTACGTCTTTAGATGTTTATGTTGTTAGAAAAGTGGGCATTTGGAAAAGACTTATAGTTCTGTTTTACTATCGAAAATTCTACATACATAACTTCACGTCTGTATCCCTAATGGGGTAGGCAGAACACCAGAGGCTATTGTCCGTTCATCGTAAGATGTCCCCTGCCGTTATGTTGGCACTATTGCTTGTCAAGCTGTATTCGTTATCTGGGATAGTGAATTAATCCTTTTTATTGATTACTTGCCAAAAGGGCAAACGATAGCTGGATCCTATTATGCAAACTGAATCCCGAAATTACGTGAAGCGATTAAAGAAAAACGTCGTGGGAAATTGTCATTGGGCGTGTTGTTTCTCCAGGATAACGCTCCACCTCATCGTTCGAAAGTTGCGCTCACCGCAATCCGCAGTGCTAGCTCGAAGTCCTTGATCACGCACCATATTCTCCTGACTTAGCCCCGAGTGATTTTCACTTATTTCCAAAATTAAAGGAGCATATTCGTGGAACTAAATTTGACGATGATGACGCGGTTATGACTGCCGCAGAGGAGTTTTTTAATAGTCGAGAAAATGATTTTTTGGCGGAAGGAATAAGAAAGTTGGAGATGCGGTATTCTAAGTGTATTAGATTAGAAGGAGATTACGTAGAAAAATAAAATATTCTTGTTTAATTTTTTTTTTGTATTCATTCGAAGAATTTTTGATTCGCCCTCGTATAATATAAATTGTGTCGTCATTCAAAACCTTCCTAGTCTTATAGTTGTTTATTATTTACAAATCAGAAAATTAAACATATATTTATTCGTAATAGGTATAAACAACGTTAGATTACGGGGTTAAATTGGACACATATTATTGGTAACATTGCTGCCACAATGCTGCCAACATCAGCAGGCAGGGGACATCTTATAGTGAATGGTCTGTATAAAACCATCTGTTGTCACGTTTGACAAATTCAGAGGTATTACTATGATGGAGTGACACTATTGCAGTGACAGGGGGTCAGCCAATCGCCCGCAAAAACGCCAATAAAACCTCCGTCCCTTAACTGACTTTTACAGTAGGTATGCCCGGGAAGAGAAGCAGCTGGCACATTCTATGTTTTTATTTCGCTCCCAGTCCAGCATTCTACAATGAACATAAAATAGCTCTGACGTTGATGAGGTCCTGTAACTCAATCAAATAATAGCTGTACACATCGGAGATTATTAAATTACATTACCTATAGGATTTTTGAGAGGGTAGGTATGCTTTTTTGGGATAAATTAAACTCACATGTATCATACGATATCACAGGTTAAGCGACGTTCGGCGCGGTCGGTACTTGGATGGGAGACCGCCGACCATTCACTTCTCACGGCGATTTCCGTGCTTCGGAGCGAACGTTAAGCAGTCGGTCCCGGGTGCTGTATACAGTAGTATACAAGTATACAGGGTTTGTCAGGGTCGCTAGGGTTTGTCAGAAGCCACTTTGGCGCCAAGAAAATCCATCAACCAGCACTGGACCAGCTTGCTCGATATGGCCTTTACCTCCTCTTCAATCAAGGGAGATACTTACAGCCATTCATTAAGGTCATTACAAAGAGTTGTGATGATGATGATCATGAAACCCACACTCTCTTAGCATCGGAGACGCAGACAGAACTCCATACCTATATGGTTGATATAAGAAAAAGTTGAACGAAGTGCTTCGATAGTTACTTTTTAGTAAGGGTCGTTACAGTGTGGACCTGCCTGCGTCTGTTTTTCACGACACCTTTGGTCCTGGTTCTTTAATGCGTCGATTGAATAAGTTTCTCATAAATAAACGTGTTACAACCTAGACTTCATGATCACTTTGTAACGAAATTTTGAAATGTACTTACTTTATGGAGACCTGGTGTCCAGCAACAGAGGCTTCGAGCCTAGCTTAGGCGCCAGTCTCACACAATAACAATATTGTAAATAAAAATATTATAATAGATTAATTGCCTATATGTAAACATTATTGTGATGAGAAAATAAATTGATTTATTATTATTATGTATGCTTACAGCTACACGCCTTTCGGCGGGAAAGACCCGACAATCGGACCAGTCGGTTGGGGATCAAAGCAAGAGATACAGAAACCGGCGAACGGTTCGGGCAGTCTCGAGCAATTATTGTTATTATTACATTCGAATAGGTGACATAAAAGACAAACGTCTCATACGTTGCAATAAAAAAAGATTACTATCATGCTAGTTTGTCTTCCATACAAATACCAAAATACTATTACTACTAGCGCTACGCGCCGGGCACTACTGGAACTTTTTGTATTTTTTTTTGCGTTCGATATCGATATTTCTATAGTACCAGGCAGCATATTTATAGTATAGTATTCAACCAATCAAATTTTTGCACTCGTTGCATTTGCTTATTTTTCTGTGTGTTTTTTGTCGCTGAATTCTTTTGTTAGTGTTTCCTCGCGTTTTTACGATCTCAAATCAAAGATTTTACTTTTGTGAAGTGATATTTTTACATAGGATGCTGACTTTCTAGTGAGATAGTGAGTTAAGAAAAGGAATTGCATTGATTTTGAATGACTGGTGCAAGGAGGTGAACAATGCAATGGTGCAAGGAGGTGGCAAAAGCATTGAGTTTGACGAAAACGACCCGAAAAAATCTATGGCCTATAATTATTATATCAAACACAAATAATAAAGAAAAAAATAAATAATTGTCTGAGATGCATATTTTTTTTACCCCCAACTCGCATAGCATCATGCTTCGTGCAGTTTATTTCAACTTATTAGTATTGCGCAGTTTGCACAATAGTAATAACTGGTACTACGAATGTCTGAAAATTTGAAAGTGGCGGTACGGTCGGGCTGCGTCCTAGGGTTGTTTTGGTCAAAAAGGTTCCTAGAGTGGATACTGTGTGGCGCTAAAGTGCAAAAACCGCGAGACGGTCATCTTCGAAACTAAAAGTGGGATTTGGTTAGCTCATTTGATAGCCCAACTCTTGAGGAAGGTTATAGGCTATATTTTATCCCAAAATTCCCATGGGATCAAAAGTTACGCGGGTAAAACCGCGCGCGGTGGCTAGTCTTGAATAAGGATTATTCAACGGGGTCCAAATTTTGTATAGGGAAGCAATTTTGACTAGTTTACTTGAATGAAATGTCTGAGGCTTTATCGTCATACATAGCGTTATAATCAACTTGGGTTTCACCATTTTTGTGGTTTTTGAGGTTAGTGGTCACACAAATAGTTGTACCTACGGTACCTGACTAAAAAGCGGGAAATAAAAAAGTAATTACACGAACTAAAAAACCCGACTGCTGAATACAGTGAATTTCAACTAAAAAGTGCAAAACAAGCAATATTACTATCATTATCATCATCACAACTCCGTGTAACTCACGCACTGCAGGGCTATGAGTCTCCCCTCTGGGTGACGAAGAGGTTTAGGCCGTAATCCACCAAGCAAGCCCGATGCTGGTTGTTGGATGTCAGATATTTCAGGGTGCCGAAATGGCTTCTGACAAACCCTAACGACTACTGTATACAAGTATACAGCACCCGGGACTGACTGCTTAACGTGCCCTCCGAAGCACAGAAGCCGCCGCGAGAAATGAAAATTATGTTCCAGAATGAATCTTTGCGATTTGAGTTAACATATTGTAGTATGCGGTGCCACGCATCAGCCTTCGCACATTAGAATTTCTACCAGACAGAAAATACCCAGTATGGTAAGTTCGCATCTGTTATATTTATTTAGTAACAGTAAAAGCCCAGTGTGGCAGTTACGCATTACAATTTCGTGACAGAGACAACCCAGTATAGTAGCTCGCATCACTTAAGGAACAATGCACCAATATACTTATGTGTATCTTCTTCCTCTGAAGAATCAACGACAGGTGCTTGATTTCTCTCCAATTTATCTTGCAGCTTCCTGATCTTGCGTAATATTCGTTCCCCTTTATCTTCGGATTTCCTTTTACCCCCCATGTTCAGAGTAACTTATTACTTATTAGTTGCCGTGGATTTGAAGACGTGCGAATACTTGAGCACGGAAACGCACAATGAACCGGAGTACACCATACACACAGTACACCAGAGAGAAGGATGGATCTTGGTGGGGAGGACCGTGGAGGATGTGGTTAAAGTAGGGCCATATTAAGAAGTCACATTTGACGTTTCCTTATATCAGCCAAATAAAGTTCATTTTTGGTTGTGTTTTAAGAAAATGTATGAGATTGACATCTGTCAAAAGTGACCTATTATCTTGTCCCTACTTTAGTGTTGCCAACAATAAGTTCATACATACAAGTTCGTTTGATTGTCAATAATACCGGCCGCACCGGGCGTGCTTAACCTGCGATATCGTTTGATATGCACAGTAACCACGGCGCCACGACGACTTCCCGTAATATTATTATAAGAGCTTTTAAATAATATTTGTAAATAAACATGTAGCGGCAGGCGAAGACAAGCTCACATAGAAAGTATTGAACAGTATATTTTGTAACTCTTTGCTAATTATAATGCTTAAAAACATGCCTGAGTTAATAACAATTTCATATTTGTACTTGAAGCTTTATTTACAAAAGCTCTTATAGGAATATTGCTTGTTTTGTACTTTTTAGTTGAAACTTACTGTATTCAGCAGTCGGGTTTTTTAGTTCTTGCAATTACTTTTTTTTTAGTTAATCATTACATTCATACATACATTACGTCACGCCTGTATCCCTTATGGGGTAGGCAGAACACCAGAGGTAATAAGACCATCTGATGTCACGTTTGACAAAATTTAGAGGTATTATAAAGATGGAGAGAGACTATTGTAGTGACAGGGAGTCAGCCTATCGCCCACAAAAACGCCTTTAAAACCTCTGTCCCTTAACTGACTTTTACAGTATGCCCGGGAAGACAAGCAGCTGGCACATTCTACGCATGGAAGCAATCAATCAATCCTTAATAAATTCAGCCTTATAATGCCTTATTCTCGGTAATCTTTCCTCACTGATGAAGCCTTCTGTTGAGCCACGTGTCAGTGGAGGGGCGTAGGGTGAAATATAGTGTAGTGTGCTTTACAAAGTACTGCTTGCGTTTTCGTGGAAGGGAGATGGAAAATGCTCTAGGGACGTGTGCCACGTGTATTTTACACAGGCTTGTTTACTTAAGAATACTGTAGAAAATGGAAGAAAAAACACAGGAAAATAAGTAAATATTTACATTGTAATTCTTTTAGAATTAGGGTATCTATGGACTTAGACGACAGTTAACATAACAAATCTATTTTTTTCTAAATAGATAACAAAACTCGCATTAAAACTGTATTCATCTGTAATTGGTAAGTGAAGCTGAGGTTAATGGTGACTAAACACGAGTTAAGGAAAGAACTGGCTCTTCATCAGGCGCGGCCCCAGGGGGGGGATGTCACAGGGGCATGAATACCCCCGAATGATGTGTGATTATAGTTGTAAAAATCCCGTTAGCTACCGTTATTTAACCAAATTTATGGTTAACTACCAATAAAATGCAGTTATTAACGGTTAAATATGTATATGACACTGAAAACAAAAAGTTTTTCTTTCTTTTCTTGTTAACCGACATCAAAAAAGGAGGTTATCAATTCCACTCGTATGTTTGTAAAATTTTCAGAATGACCGAGTTTTCGTATATGTTAGTCTATATTAAAGTCTGAAAAATGTGCCAAATTTCAATAGTGAATGTATGTTTTTATGTATGTGTTCGCATATCTCTGGAACTACACGTCCGATTTGACTAATTGTTGTACTAGGTATCGTTCAACTTAGAGTATAATATAAGTTTTATCAAAATCGGTTCAATAGTTTTTGAGGTAGGGAATTTCAACCGACTTTTTTTTGCCAGTCGAAGCTGGCATTGCGCGAGTTAAGGGTGTCGAACCCACTAAATTCACCTTTGTCAGCACACAGCGTAAGCCATAATATCTAGGTTGCGCGTCAATGGCCAAATTGCTTAGTTTGTAAGATAATATTATATAAACTCGTTTCTAAGTTAGATTAAGTGATTATTGTAATAACTATAACTTGAGAGCAATCTCTGTCTGTTTAAATAAAGTATTTTTTTGGGAAATATATATTTCAATTACTTCACTGGCGCTGAGGACAGGATCCCAATAGTACGGAAATTCAAATAAGTGGATACAAATTTCAACGACTGGATTTAACCGTACTTCCGTTTCTACGGTTCAATTGGGATCAAACAAATAAATTTGTGGAGGAACCAAATAAGGACGGAGATAAACAAAGGAAATATTATTACAATATCCAAGCATGGGACTAGTTGCGGTTTTGTGAGTAAATCTTTTTCACTTTCCTTTCAACTTTCCTTTATGCACCTTTGTGCCTTGTAATAAATATTTTGTGTTATTAAGGATTTCGAAACGCCAAGATAACTAAATATTTTTTTACTAGTACAATTTTATCAGTTACTTAAGGAATAATTTTAAATTTTTATAGATTTTTTTTCTCTTTTCTTTTATTGAACATTTATATTTCTTTTTGTGTGTTTTTTTTTATTATTTTATTTTGCTATTTCTATTTGATTTTCGACTTTTATTTTGTGTGATTTTTTATAACTTAAATTAAAAATGGAAAAAGTTAATCGCGTACCACAAGAGCTGGTCAAAATAATCCCAGTCTTTGACGGGGATAGCAGAATATTGCCATTGTTTATTAATAAATGCGAATATATTTTACGTTCTTATCATGGCGACCTAAACCAAATGGAATATTTATTCCATTTAATTACTAGTAGACTGTCAGGAAACGCCGCTTGTTTGATCGGAGAACGGGACTCCATTAATTCGTGGGTCGAACTTAAAAAATTGTTGACCCAACACTTCGGAGATCCCCGGACCGAAGAATGCATAGCAATGGAATTAGAATCCACTAGGAAAAATAGGAACGAAAGTTATATAGATTTTTGTCATAGGTTACAACAGTCTAGAAACGTTTTGATGTCAAAAATTGACGAGTCTAACGAGGACGATCGATTAAGACAGGCAAAACATGTTATTTACGATAAAGCCACCTTCAATGTCTTTTTATACAATTTACCGCCATATTTAGTTAGATTAGTTCGTATAAATAAGGCAAATACTCTGGAAGACGCATTAAGAGTCGTCTTAGAGGAAGAAAACTTCCAAACTATATATAATATTAAAAATTGCTTTCAACATAATAATCCTAAAAATAACTTTTCTCGACAACAATTTAACTCTAATCATTCAAGGCAAAGCAATTCACAGCGGTTACCAAGTACACATGCATCGAATAGTTCGATTTATTTACCACAAAATTCATTACAACGTAACCAAAATCAATTTAATAATAGTTTTAGAACCGATTTTCATAATAACTTTAATAGGCAATCGACATCGCGGTCGTTGCCGCTGCAAAATCAGCAGTATGGAGTCAATGCTCCGCGATTTTCGCAGAATAATCAAATTCCGCAGACGTCGCGTACTAATACTGACGTAACCATGCGGACGGCCAGTACAAGGCGTATTAATTATACCGATCGTAATCACGATTACGATAGCCATGAAAATGATTATGACCAGTCTTCATATAATTTAGAGGAGGCAAATTTTCCCACACCGGCCTCCCAAAACGAGAAAGAATAAAAATAAATTGCGATAAGCGTAATTTACCGCACATATTTATACCAGAATTAAAAGCGATCTTTATGATAGACACTGGTAGCGTTAGGTCATTTATTAGTCCACAATTAGCTAATACATATTTTTCTGGTTATAAAAAATATGAACCGTTTGAAGTCGTAAGTACTCACGCTTCAAGTTTACATAATGAAACAGTATTTATTCCATTACCAAAAATATTTAATAGCCAAGAGTTCCACAAGTTTTATATTTATACTGTTGACGACAGGTATGACGGGTTAATAGGTAGTAACTTACTAAAACAGTTACATGCTAACATAGACTTTCAAAATCAAGTCTTACACTTAATTAACACCCATATACCTATAATTTATACACCGCCTATGAAAAAAACATATTATTTACCCCCTCGAAGCGAACTTAGAGTAAGACTTCCGGTAAATTTATTAGAAGGGGATGCGATTTTAAATTTTAAGGAATTCACGGATGGTATTAGAATGCCCGCTGCATTAGTTAGCTGTAAACAAGGTTTTGCTACGACGGTGATTCAAAATTGCACCACTCAACCCAGAACCTTAGTTATTACCGCTCCTTTTAAGGTAGAGCCTTATAACTTAGAAAATAAAATTAATATAAATTATACGATAAATGAAAGGGACATAGATAGGTTATTAACTGAAAATTTAAACAAATTACAATTTAGTCATATGAATCGTGAAGAAAAAATGGCGATCGAAAACATTTGTAAGGAATATAAAGATATTTTTTATTGTGAGGACATACCCTTATCGTTTTCTAATCAGGTTAGACATAGGATTAGAACCAAAAATGAGGACCCTATTAATATAAAATCACACAGGGTACCTCCTGCACAGAGAGCCGAAATAAAAAATCAAATCGAAAAAATGCTTAAGGATGACATCATAGTAGAGTCATATTCACCCTGGAGTGCCCCAGTACACCTAGTACCGAAAAAAATAGACTCATCAGGGCGTCAAAAATGGCGGATGGTCATAGATTATCGACGCCTTAACGAAATAACAGTAGACGATAAGTATCCGTTGCCAAATATAACTGACCTGTTTGACATGCTAGGGAATAGTACCTACTTTACTACCCTCGACCTGGCAAGTGGGTACCATCAATTAGAGGTCCAAAAAGAAGATAGGGCCAAAACAGCGTTTAGTACACCCTTCGGCCATTATGAATTCAACAGAATGCCGTTTGGTTTAAAAACAGCGCCTGCCACTTTTCAACGAGCAATGGATAATGTGCTTAGAGGTCTACAAGGGATACACTGCCTGGTCTATTTAGATGACGTCATCATCTTTTCAAAAAGCCTCCCTGAACACATCCAAAAGCTCAAGAAAGTTTTTGACAGATTTAGAGAAACAAATCTTAAAGTACAATTAGATAAGTCGCATTTTTTACGTAAAGAAGTTTTATATTTAGGTCATACTATAACAAACGAGGGTCTTAAACCGAACGATGATAAAATTAAAGCTGTCTTAAGGTATCCAATACCGGAAACAGCTACCCAGATAAAAAGCTTTTTAGGATTAATTGGATACTATAGAAAATTTATAAAAGATTTCGCAAAAATAACTAAGCCATTCACTAGTTGTTTAAAAAAGGGAAGAAAAGTAATTCTTACCGAAGAATATAAGGAAGCTTTTGAAACTTGCAAAAAGCTTTTGACTAATGCACCAATCTTGCAGTTTCCAGATTTCGAAAAACCATTTATTTTAACCACCGATGCATCAAACTTTGCAATCGGAGCCGTCCTATCCCAAGGATCGGTTGGGTCAGATAAACCGATAGCTTTTGCTAGTAGGACATTAAGTGATACGGAAGTAAAATATAGTACGATAGAGAAAGAACTATTAGCAATAGTTTGGGCAGTCAAGCACTTTAGACCCTATTTGTACGGAAAAAAATTCACTATTTTTACGGATCATAGGCCTCTAGCTTGGCTTTGCTCCTTAAAAGAACCTAATAGCAAACTTACACGCTGGAGACTTAGGCTAGAAGAATATGACTTTGATATTCAATATAAAAAGGGGTTACAAAACACAAATGCAGATGCATTATCTAGGATTAAAATAAATACATTAGAGGAAGACCTCGATTCAATTTTAGTTAATATAGATGATAGCGATATACAGTTACAGGAAATAACGAAAGAGTTAGAGAAAGAATTAGGGAAAAAGGGTTCTCAAAAATCTCGTTCTCAAAAATCTCGCTCTCAAAAATCCTGCTCTCAAAAGTCAGACGACTGTACAACAGTTTTAGATCGACTAGAGTCCGACTGTCAAATGTCAGATATAGTAGAAATGTCAATTTCAGATGACGGTATAACAGCAAATTCTGTATCTAATAGGGAACACGAGGGTATCCCGATCCTGGAGGAGGCAATAGATACGAAACAAAAACAAATCCTTATTCATAAATGGTTAAAAAATAGTATTTTAGTAAATAATATCTCTAATAATAAGCAATATATTTTAGAAGTTCACTTACCTACTAGAAATAATGAAAAATTAGTTAAGAATTTTCTTAAAGAGTATATTAATCCTAGCACTAAGTATTTTATTTACTTTGAGGACGAATCCTTTAGACCAATTTTCGCCAAAGTAATTATAAGTCTTTTCAAAAAGAACTCTGTTAAAATAATAGAATGTACACAGCGAGTAGTAAATCTAACAGACTCTGAAATAGATCAGAAAGACTGTGTTTTAAAGTATCACGAAGGAAAAACTTGCCATAGAGGAATACGAGAAACATTAATTAAGCTTAAACGTCACTATTGGTGGAGTAACATGAAAGAAACAGTATCGGCTATCATAAATGCTTGTGAACAATGTAGGAAAATGAAATATGATAGAAAACCTATTAAACCTCACATTCAACTTACCCAAAGTCAAACTGCACCATTTCAGGAAGCTTTTATGGACTTACTTTTCATAGAAAGCAAATACTATCTCACAGTGGTTGATGCTTTCAGTAAAATAGGTCAAGCCATTGAAATACCAAACAGAAGTACACCAGAAGTAGTTAGGGCTTTAATTAAATATTTCAGCATGTACGGCATACCGGGAAAAATAAGTTGTGACTCAGGTGGTGAGTTTAACAACGAATTAATCAAGGAACTTCTTAGCCTTTATAGGATAGAAATTCACATAGGTACACCAAATAATCCCAACTCCATGGCGATAGTTGAAAGATTCCACTCAACCATTATTGAAGTTTATCGTTTAGCTAAATATGATAAAAATGATTTAGACGCAGCATCAGTAATGACATACGCAATAATGGCATATAATAACACAGTACACTCCGCTACGAATCATACTCCTTTTGAGTTAGTTTTAGGACATACCGATTCCGGTAACGTTTTAGATGTAGAAAAAGAAAAAATATTAACGCAAAAATTATTATTAGATCATAGGAAAAGGTTAAAAGTTTTATATGAATATGTTACAAATAAAATACAAGAAGAGAAAGTTAAGGTTAGAGAAAAAAAAGGAGGCGAAGAACCGCCAACCTTTAAGAAAGGAGATAAGATTTTTATGAAAAATACTAGAACTAGAAAAGCTAAGCAGCTTCCACGCTACGAGGAGGCGGAAATTTTAGATGAAGCTAGGCATAATATATTACCCGTTAAATTAAATAAAAGAAACACTAGAGTAGCAATAAAAAATGTGAAACGTCCTCCACAGGTTATATCTAAGTCTGATGACACTAGTAAGGCCGATGAGCAGCCTGGAACTTCAAAACCTCAATCAGAATCCGGGCATAGCTCCGATAAAGATTGGAACAGCAGTGATGAAGAGTAACTGTTGGACTTTATTTAAAACATTAGATTTAGAAGCATTAAGCATAGTCATAAGAAACAATACTAATAGTTTTTATAAAAGTAAGGAATTAGTTAGAAATAGTAATTTAACTTCGGACTTGAATAGCTTAGAATTACAAATTGAATATTTAATTGACATTGTTAATAATAGATTTAATCAAATTTTACCTTATTATAATTTAAGGCCTAAGAGGGCAATATTATCACCCCTTGGATCACTAATAAAGGTTGTTTCTGGTAATTTAGATGAACAAGACGCAATAAAATATAATTTTGAGATAAGCAATTTAAATAATAGAGAACACGTAGTAGAAAGGAAAATTTCAACAATACAAAATGCCTTTGATAAGTTAGTAAATGTTTCAGATACTATGAATATTAACGTTAGAACCATAGGAAATAAAACAAAAGAGATTGAAAGGCTTCTTCATACTGAATTAAGGTTAAAAATAACAGTTGATTTAATGAATAATATGTACCAAATTCTAAATAACTTTCGGACCATTTACGAAAATATTCAAGAGATAGAATCAGCTATAGCATTTAGTAAAGTATCGGTATTGCATCAATCCATCGTCAACACGACAGAACTTCTTTCTATCTTAAAAGTTATAGAAAATCACGCAAAACTTATTTATCCAGTTAATTTAAATAACCTATTAAAACTCGAAAGAACCATGTCTCTTAAATCCTACATGGATAGTGAAAAAATAGTTTTTGTAATAGAAATTCCTTTAATAACAACGCAAACATACATTTATTACAAGGTTATTCCAATCCCTATTTTTGAATCCTCAAAAACTTCTACTATTATTCCTGAATATCCTTATTTATTGGTGAATGGATTGAAATTCAGAGCCGTAGCGAATCCCTGTAAGGAAATTGAAAACAACAAGTTCTTATGCTCACCTGAGGACTTAGCGCATTATCCAAATACAACTTGCATTGAACAAATTATGATGATTAAGGATGACTACAAACAATGCCTTCGAAACTTCATCATCATCGAAGATATCAAGGTAGAGAAAATATACAAACAACAATGGATGCTGTTCGCTAAAACTAGCCTGATTGTTACTGAAACCTGTAACCACGAGATTCGGAAGTTCAACGTTCACGGGACCTACATTCTTACACCGAGTTATGATTGCGAAACAATCGTCGGAGATGTGTATATTAGTAAACCAACTAATACATCGGCAATCAGTCTACAGATACCACGCATAGAAGTACCAGAGATACAATGGAAAATAGCCGAAGAAGAAAAGGAAATGGACCTCAGAAACATAGACTTTAGTGAAGTGCAAAAAGTGTTATACAGTGCGAAAGATATTAGAGTAGATAGTGATAGTAGCGTTATTTTTATAAAACAAATCAGCATTTGGACAATTATCCTTTATATAATAATAATTTTAGTAGTAGTAATTTTTATTGTAAAAAAGTATTTGTATTTTAGGTTTTTATGTCAAAATTCTCCGAAGCCTCCTGTGTCTGCCTCGGATAATTTCTCTCTTGGGGAGGGAGGAGTTAAGGGTGTCGAACCCACTAAATTCACCTTTGTCAGCACACAGCGTAAGCCATAATATCTAGGTTGCGCGTCAATGGCCAAATTGCTTAGTTTGTAAGATAATATTATATAAACTCGTTTCTAAGTTAGATTAAGTGATTATTGTAATAACTATAACTTGAGAGCAATCTCTGTCTGTTTAAATAAAGTATTTTTTTGGGAAATATATATTTCAATTACTTCACTTGCGATTCAAATTTCAATCTGCTAGCGACATCTCGCGGTGGTATTTATCCGTAACAAGCATAAAATGCGGTTAATTAACCGTTAATAATGAAAAATGCATATTTAACCGCGTGGTTAAAATCGTTAATAACCAGCTTCACATCTATATGTGTGATACATCTCAAATTGAAAAATCCCAGAAAAGATGGACCACTGAAGAGTTGTAGTTGATGAAAAAAATCCTCAGATTCCATAACCCTTCCATGTATATGAGAACCCAAATATTATCACAAAGAGAAAAACAAAGTACTTATAAGAAATTAAAGATCGTTTAAAACTTATAAGTCGAAACTAAAAGAGTATATCCTAAGTAATTTCGAGGGCGTCTCGCCAGGGTGCTCTTCCAACCGGTAGCTCACCACCCGTGCAGCAAGCGGGAGTCCCAGGTTCGAGTTTGGTTGTGTGATTTTATTTATATTATGTAAAATTTTGCATATTTTTCGTAGCTTTCCGCGCAGGTTTGTTGCAGCGCACGATATGTTACAGAAATCGGCAATTTAAAATATTTTAAAAGGTTTGGAATTCATGTTCGCATGAATAAATACTTAAATTAATATTGATAAGAACAAATTCATTTGAACTAAATGAAATACATTTTTGGTAGGTACACTATATCACTTTAATATTTTCTATTTATTAATATTAGTTCTACACTATATAATTGAGTTTGGATGAGCATGCTTCTCTCTTTTTGAAGAGAAAAAGGTTATTTTAGTGCTTTTGTTAAGAATCTCCTGCGGGATTAAAAGTTGCCAAATTAACAAATAACGGGTGTGTCACTTTTGAAATTCGAGGACGTGATAGTTTGAGATACATGAAGAGAAAAAATAAATATTAATTATTTACCGAGTAAACTTAACCGAAAGTTAAAGAATTCATTAGGCAACGCATGGTTACATAAGCGTAATGCAATAGATACTTAGCGGGTGGTGAAGTGCGTGTGGTCGGAACACGGGAACTGTGTGCGTGTTGACTGAGGCGGCTGCACGTCGGGAAAAATGTAGCAAAGTCTCCTTATTTATTTATAGGGAATTTCCGTGAAAATTAAGTACCTACTTTTACTACATAATTGCGATCAGAATTGAGTACAGACTGCTCTCCTTCAATATCTAAAATTTGTCACCAGTCACACTGTATTTTTTATATTTTAGACATAATAAAAAAATAAACAATTGAAGCAGCTAAAAATTAAAAGTTCTACACCGCTTTTCGTTTTCCTAACCTACTTCAGTAGTCTCTATTCCAAATTGCAAACGGATAATAGCTCAGTGAAATAGCTGAACACATTAAAGTTAAAATTGCGCTGTCTTGGTAGTTTACCGTAATTACTACCTTTGTAGTTTAGTGATAGCAGTTGTATCGATCACTAATAGTTTCTTGAGCAAGTTAGGACAAAGAAATTGTTTTAAGTTTATACGATTTTTTTTTATATTTAAGCGGAGTTCATGGCTGTTAATTATATTCTCAACCGATTTCCAAAAAAGAAGGATATTCTCAATCCGTGTGTTTGTTTTGTGTCTTTGTTACACGATATTTCGGACAAATATGAATCGATTTTGAAAATTCTTGATTCATATGATAGAAGATACTTCAGAGTTGGTCCTATATAAATTTCATCGAAATCGACGTAGTACTTCAAGGAAAATTAAAAAAAAAATTGAAAAAAGATGTATGTATTCGGAGAATGTTTACATTGTCGACATAATAATTCAACCAAAGTTTTGAAGTGAAGTCGGTTTTTTTAATGCTCTGCATTCCTTGATTATTATAATATACTTGTAAAACTGTTCCGTTACTAACTGAGTGACTGATAGACAATGAACAGCCATAACTACTAGGCGAAGAGACTAAGGAATTCCAGAAATTCTCACGGGAACGAGAAACATAGGATTTTTTTAGTTTGTGTGAAAAATCTTATACCTACCTTGAAGTACACGAATGTGATACTTAGTATAAAGGTTCTTCAATAGGTAAGTTTCTGGTTGTATTATGGAAGGAATCCCCGAAATTCCTACGGGAACGGGAAATAAAAGACTTTTTAGTTTGTATGAAAGAAAATCTTATTCCTTGAGTGCACGGATGTGTAACTTTAATTTAAAGAATTTATGGTATTCTTACCACGATTTCCGATTTTTATTTTGAAATTAATCGGAAATCGTAAATTTGGTAAATTCTTCAAATCATAGTGAAAATAACCGCGATGCTTAAAACGATGTTATAACTATAACTTGGTATAAAGGTTCTTCAATGGGTGTTTTGTTGTATTATGGAAGGATCTTCTGAAATTCCCACATATAAAATACCCTTCATTTTATGCGCGTACGAAGTTGTAGGAAAAATCTCGTTATATTTTAAAGTAGAAGTCGCATGCGGATTTATCCGCGTATCTTCGGAATCTGTTAAGAAATCTTGATAATATACAGGGTTCATTTTTACTCACCGGCCAAATTTTTTCTACACAATAAGTATCATTAATAGAAACGATGTTTGCAAAAAAAAAGGTATTAATTTTTTTACAAGGAAATTAATATATCCGCTAACATATTAAGCAAAGCTTGGTCACTCTAAATTACCATTAAAATAAAGATAACTACGCGCTACTACAACACATCTATTAGTACTACATCGTAGTATTATCAAAGAAATGCCGCGTCGTAGAAGCTATGGTCATCAACAGCGACTATTTTTTGAAAACTATGTTGTTCCATATTGCAACTTTTTTACGACGCTAAAATAAATATGCAGGTACATTTATATCGTATCAAAGACCGTAACATTTAAATTTGGCTGGTGACGATAATCAACCCTGTATAGAGTTACTTTTAATAAAGAAAGGACTGGCTCTTCATAAAATATCCCTAGAACAGATAATTGCCAGAGCGGTGTTGTTTCGGGAAGATTTGAGTGAGCGTTTTTGACAATATACAGGGTTAATTTTAATTAGCGCATCACACCACGCAGGCAGGCAGCCTCTCCTCATCAATCCCAACAACATGCTGTATGAAAAAGGAACGAGTTTAAATGTGTTGCCAAAAAATTACCTTCTGCAACTTGATTTCTTTGGTGACTTTCTAAAAAGGTGTAAAAATAGTTGTAAAAGTGTATCGAAAATAGGAATTTGTACAACTTACTTTGTATTAGGTATATTTGATATTATTTATAGTGTGTACATAAATTGTTAAATAAATAATAATAAATAAATTAAATATTGTCATATAGTCCAAAAAAAGTAAATTCAACGTAATAATCAATTAAGCTTGGGAATATGAGCACACGTCAGCGCTTCCTGGGGGATGTATGGAGAACTAGGAAATGGGGGTTTAACTGAAAAATATGCTCTGCAGCAGTACCTATGTACTTTAAAAGAAGAAATTGTTATTCAAAATTCCTTTTTCAAAAAGTGTGATATATCGTTGAAAAGAGTTTATCTTCTCGAACAAGAATTGGTATGGCGCCTGTCTTGATTCTGAGTCCAAGCTGATCACAAACCTAATATAATTAATCAAAATTTCCGAAATCAAAATTAAAAAAAGAACTTTAATTCAGGTGTGTAACAGATAATCAGAGCGGCGGTGTCGCTGACTGTCTATGCTATAGGTGACCCGTCTGCTATTTTGACTCTGAATGGACTAACGATCGGAACTTGGCGCAATAGTAACTTTGATTGAGGTTACTATAACCTATCCAACCTATCCTACATGGCATTGTCATTAAACATCTACCTTTAAATCTAACAAAGTATTTTGTAACAACTAAACAAAACTTTATTAATATTTTGATGTAGCTAAAACCCAAGTGAAAATTTGCGACCATTTCACATCGCGTCTCGTCACCAGACTCCCGTCAAAGTGGAATTTTTAATTATGGCGCTCGTTACTCGGAAAATAAGAATAAATTATACGGTAAACTCAAAAAGGTAGATTTTTATGAAGTGTAGTAAAATTAACAAATGAAGCTGATGAGAAATAAAGTAATACTTCTGTTTCTTATTTGCGTAGTCTTTTAGCTGTAAGAAAGTTATTAGAAAAATGTAGTTTGTGATTAATGTAGATGAAGTTAAGCCAACACCACTTTCCATATTGCTTCAAAAGGTGTGCTAAGATTTACATATACCTATGTATAAAAAAAAACTATTGTAATAGTAAAACAAATATTATGATTATAAAACTCGATGAAATCCGATATCCACGTGTTTTATTTAATTTCTAAAATACATACATACATAACTTCACGCCTGTATCCCTTATGGGGTAGGCAGAACATCAGAGGTTATAAGACCAACCGATGTCACGTTTGACTAATGAGGTATTATAATGATTGCGAGAGGCTATTGCAGTGACAGGGGGTCAGCCTATCGCCCAGAAAAATGCCAATAAAACCTCTGTCCCTTAACCGACTTTTACAGTATGCCCGGGAAGAGAAGCAGCTGGCACATTCTATGTTTTTCTTTCACTCCCAGTCCAGCATGGAAGTATACTCTAGGAATTCTAAAATTTCACTGGGACTGGGAGCGAATTTCTAAAATCTCAAGGCAATATTAGCGTTTTCATGTATAATTCATTTATTTAATTATTCATGTACACACAGATTAAAAGATACAATGTTAGGTACTTAAAGGTAAAAGTAAAAAGGTATAGCTTATTTCCGAGAGAAATTTCTACCAGCTCACCTGTGACTGGAGAGTTACATCGAAACAAAATCGGTGCGTGCGTAACAAAAATAATACCGTATTCAAATAATACTTAAATTAAATACCTGCACTTAGTATAATAATAAATATACTACTAATAAATAAATAAATACATACTTACATACATAAATATAAATATATACATATAAAATATTGTGAGTTATATTCGTTGATTAATTTGATTTTATGCATTTAGAGAAAGGTAATGTTCTCGTACTCTTTTTCAATCAGCTCTATAAAAAGTTAGATCTTTGCATATTTTATAAATCCAACTAAATTTGACAGGTGTCAAAATCAACAAATTGATTAACCTTATTTCCCAAGTTAAACATGCCGTGAGCTTTACTATAATTTATAACTTTAGTACAAACAACACAGTGTCACTCAAAAGTTGACCTTAAAACTTATCTCACTAGAACTGCTTCTCCAACAACTGTGCCAAACTTTATTCACACATTGCCAACAAGTAAAATATTTGTCTACAAACACCTCACACCCGAACTTGTTAATTGTGAAAACCGCTGTGTCAAAGAGCATCTTGACAAACAAATCTAGACTTTACTGCCTTGGTTTAAAGAATGTTGGAGGTTTTTGAGATCCGCTAAGGACTAGGGTTACTAACTGGGTGATATAATTTTGTATAGCTAATTAAATTTCAGAATTACAGTACTTTGTGTCAATGAAACAGAGAATTTACAGTAAGATAGGGTGATAAAAATGATCGGGGCTAATGGAGATATTATTTATATTTAATATTATAGGCAAAAATGTTTGCATGGGTTCTGCTTATCACGCAATAAACATAAAAATGGATTAAGGTAGTTTATGTCAGGTATTTACTTTCAACAGAGAAGATGGTTGGAAACTATCACCGGCATGGGAATTAAATCAAACATCCAACAAACGGCACGACCTGAAACTCAAGATACTGTCATTTTGTGTTAACCCTGAACGCTACGCTCGAAGACTCAGAAATTGATGGTGATAATGTATTATTTTTTCCACCTATCAATCTGACGTCGCCCCATGCCATGCGCCGCCTCAGTCAACACGCACACAATAGTGTTCCCGCCACACGCACACCACTACCCGCTGTGTATCAATATCAATATATATAAAACTGTTCCGTTTCTGACTGAGTTACTGAGTGACTGAGTGACTGACAGACAACGTACAGCCGTAACTACTGGGCGCAGAGAGCTGAAATTTGGAACATACATTTTTAGGGGATGTAGGGGTGCACTAAGGAAGGAATTCACAAAATTCCCACGGAAACGGGAATTATTTGACTTTTTAGTTTGTATGAAAAGTCTTATACCTTGAGTGCACGGATATGATACTTGGCATAAAAGTTCTTCAAAAAGAGACTGGTTGTGTCATGAAAGGAATTCCCGAAAATCCCACGGGAACGGGAAATATATGATGTTTTAGTTTGTATGATAAAATCTTATTCTTTGAGTGCACGGATGTGTTACTTGGTATAAAGGTTCCTCAATAAGTGTCTGTTTGTATAATGGAAGGAATTCCCGGAATTCCCACGGGAACGGAAAATAGGACTTTCGAGTTTATGCGTGTACGAAGTCGTGGGCAAACGCTCGTCTATTATATGACGCTTTGTAACCATGCGTTGCGTAATGAATTCTTTAACTTTCGGTTAAAATTACTCAGTATATAATTAATATATATTTTTTGTTTTAAAATGTTTTATTTGTATTTACTTATCGTAAGTTCTAGTTCTCTTTATGTCTTACTAAAGGTTTGTTAAAATCGCATTTTTTTACGCAGTTTTAATAGCCACGCGGGTGAAACTGCACTATGCTGGCAGTCCTTGTATTTTTGACGGGAGTAAAATATCATGGTATGTAGGGATGATTAGACTGACCCACTAAAAACCTCCAGGTGTACCTTATCCGCCATAAGTGGAGCTCACGGTATCGCCATTGGCATTACCCGCGAACCCCGGCGGGTTGCGCTCAGCTTGAGTACACAAGACCATTTTCCCTCCATAGCCCTAGTAGCCGCATCAAGGCCCCTCACCTGCTACGGCGGGCTATCGGGAGGGAGAAGGTGAGCGTATTTCCTTTCCATTAGGTACGTCCTTGTGGTAGTCCTAGTAATATTGTAATGTTTTTTTTTTAAATATGATATGTTCCTCATTCTAGCTAACAAACAGCCTGAAGTTATGATAAAGATACTTTTTATTATCTAAGAGAACGGATTTTAAACGTGTGAAGTCATGAGAAACAGCTAGTATATAGGCACGCATAAAGGTAACAAGCAACTTAACAAAAATATCGCAAAATAAACAAGATTGTCGTTAAAGAACAAAGTCGCTTGACCTCGCGTGATCGAGTAATGGTAGCCATTTTGTAAAAAGTGTAAATTGCATTTTAACCGGTGCACAGTAACATAATGGCGGGTACTTTGTCTTTTTACACGGAAGTTGTCACACCACGTCCCTTGATGAATTATATTAAGAGTTCTTTGTAATTTTTAATCTTTATTGGTTTTTTGTTAATTTTATATAAAGTAACGTTTATGAATGAATGAAATTAAATAAATTTAAAAGTACATAGTTTGCATTATGGTACCTCTACATAGTAGGCAACGGATATTGCTACTGTAAGAAATGAGGTTTTGCAGCACGATAGAACTTGGTACTGAGAGTATAACCCCAACTTTATTTACATTAACAATGCTACCGAGTCACTATTTAACCGTCAGTTCCATCATTTGCCATCATCCTAACTCAAGATATGACCGCAGTGGCGCTGGAAAGGAATAACAACCAGTCATTGATTGCATTAATCTCCTTCTATAACATTGTAACTTCCGCTACCATGAAGTCATGCAAACATCTTAATATCGCTAAACTATCGCTAGCTCTGACATACATAAAAACAAATCCCCAGACAAATCACACCAACTACATGGCCCCAAAGAAAGCATAGCTTGTGTTATGGGCTACCATGTAGCGAACTAGGGGGGAACCTAGAATATAAATACATAAATAGATAAACACCCAGACACGGAACTTTTTATTTCGTGTTCCGTGCGGGAATCGAACCCGCAACCACTGGCGTCTGAGGCAGACAGGTTTACCCCATCGCCAAAGTGGTCGTCAAAACATAGTTTATGTAAGTATTTAAATTTTATACAAACATAATTATCCACACATTATGAATGGGATCGAATCCGCAAACACTGGCTTATAAGGCTGGTAATATTACCGCAAAGCTATAACGGTCATAGGTATACTATGAATAAATTACAAACAAATTACGACTTAAAAATAAGAAATTAATGAACGACTTTTATTAATATTTCAACGCCAAAAAGGTTCTACCATTTTAGACTTGAATGAATTCTTTATCAGGTGTTGAGTGGTCTACCGCAATACACTTTCTTAATAGCTATTTTTATGCCGTTTTTTAATAGACTGTTAAATAAAAACGAGCATAAGTTATTACCAGCTTATATTGAGTAAAAGGCTTGACTAGCCCCTTCGAAAGTCACTTACTTACCTGCCTAACCATGTCAATTAATTTAACTTAGTAACGCCCGGAGTGGTCGAATTTCGACCTTCTGCAGTGTGACGGGTGGGTCATTTTCAAAATTTCAGGACGGGATAGTTTGAGCTCATACATGAAGAGAAAAAATTAAATATTAATAATTTACTGAGTAAAATTAACCAAACGTTATTGAATTAATTACGCAACGCATGGTTACATAAGCGTAATAAAATAGATATTAGGTCCTTACATATGAAATTGGTGTTTTATCGTATTGGCCACTTTAATCTCAAATATCTCCTCTTTGGTTTAGAATTCCAAATTCAAATTTATACAGCCATTTACTCATCAATTTGTGTCTCGAAAACCGTATTTCTGTTGGTTTTTTCTCTACGTCATTGAGTTTACAAAATGGAAAATTTAAAATTTCGCGTTATTTAAGAATATGAGTTCCGCCGTGGCACCAGTGCTGCAGAAACGGATCGAAGAATTTATTATGTGTATGGCAGTGGTGTCGCTAGAGAAACCACAGTACGTTTTTAGTTCCAACGTTTTCGTTCTGGAAATTTCAACCTACGGAACAATCCCCGTGGACGGCCGGAGACCAAAGTCGACAATGACGAATTGAAGGCTGTTGTGGAAGTGGATCCATCGCAAACTATGTCCGAGTTAGCTACAGGCTGCGGTGTTAGTGATAAAACTGTTTTAATCCACTTGAAACAAATTGGGAAGATAAGAAAGAGACCTTAGAGTCCGTCAGAGTCCTTCACTTACCATCAGGTGAGATTGAACGCGGGATTAGTCTTTAACAAAAATTATTATTTTCAAATCGATATTTTTAACCCACTTTCTTCACAAAAACCATAATAGCTTTGATGATAGGTAATGTAAGTATTATGATTTCTAATAACCAATAGTGAGCTCCGAAAACTTCTCTTAGACTGATGCAAAACCAAATAAAAATGTGTTTAGAAGTTCCGAAGCTGACCCCAAACATATAAATTGACAGAAATTCCGATTTAAAACAGGGTTTATTTAGAAGCCATTTCGGTGGATTATGGCCTAAACCTCCTAGTCACCTAGGGGAGAGACTCATGCCCTGCAGTGGGCTCATTACGAAGAGTTGTGATGATGATGATGATGACTGGGAATGCTTCTGGTTGAAGCGAACACCACAAGCTACCACCGAGGTAGTTCCGAGTGGTGTTCCGAGTGTGTGATTGGTTTGATCGTTGCACTCCTTGCTTCTTGAGGGAGGGAGGGCGATGCACCAACGCAAGAAAATCCTTCATTAGTAAAGCTAATGGAGTCGTGAAATAAACAAGGTTACAGTAGTTATTCATGGTTGTTTTTATGACACCGGTTTTTTACTCAAAATAATTAATAAATAAGAACCATTAAAATAAAGAGGACTACACGCTACTACAAAACATCTTCTAGTACTACGTCTTAGTATTATCAATGAAATGCCACGTCGTAGCATTGTTCATCAACAGCGAAAATTTGTAAAAAAGTTTCTGGTGCCATATTTTTATTTTTAACTGAGTGATACTAACATAAATATGCAGGTACGTTTATATCGTATCAAAGAAAATATCAATTAAGGCTAATGATTAAAAACTACCCTGTATAGAGTATATACATTTTAGCAGGAAAAGGAGATATTACAATTCAATTCTAAAATTGGTCCGACAACTTTCTTACAATTTAAGTTTCTCATTTCTCTACAATCGGACTTGCACATGAACATTTGTGGTGACTCGGAATGAACGAGTGAATGGAATAAAGATTGAGGCATCGAGGCGCCCTCTCGTATCTCTGTTATGGCATTGACCGGTTGACAGCGCGTGCGAGTGGACGTGTCGACTCCTCTGACTAAGTACTGATTGTGTTTTATTTCACCCAGTGCTAGTAGAAATCGGCGGAACGCCACAACTGGCGACGAGGATAAATATGTGAGTACATATTGTTACGATTAATAATTCAGTACATTCAGTTACTCGCTCATTTTATTCGATTATATCAGTTCATTCATTCATTCAATCACTCAATCATTTGCTCTGTCATCATAGACTTCGATTTGGGAATCTTATCTTAGCGGTCGTAGTGACAAGTTGGATCAGTCAGCCATCTTTACGTTATTATAAGAGTTATTGTGAATATTGTGAAGTGATCATATTGTATTAATTTGGACAATAAACCAACTTTGTTAAGAAGATATCTGCTGTTTTCTGTGAATTCCCTCTGAGTGTTTCAATATACTATTATTCTGCAAAAGCAGAACAAATGTGTTACTGTGTTTAAACTGGTCCATAATGAGCAATTTTTATATTTGATTTGAAATACATAAAAAAAAGAGAAAGTGTAGATTAAAATATTAATATTTATACTGACACTCTGTAAATTTATTTGAGAAAGTATTACAAAAGTCCCTTGACGTATAAAATTATTTTAAAAATAAATTTAAAGTGAATCTTACTAAGTGCCTTACTATTATAATATGCTTTGAGCAATAAGCTTACTATCATATCAATATCAAAATTCAATAATAGTTGTATCTAGAATCACAATTGTGCAATACTAGTTAGGTACAAAAGTTCTCATTGCATAAAGGCAAATTTGCTCGTTTTGGATGGATTGTTAATACATCAATACTAATGAAATGTTTCGTGAGAAATTCTATGGTTATACAGTTTCATCATTAAAATGAGGTTAAAAAATTACTCAATGATAAACTAATGTAAAATAACATGAATTTCGCAAAATGTTTTTCAACTCTGGTTACCTGAATTTGATCAAGTAATCAAAAGGACAAAAATCCTAAATTATCGGTTGAAATATTCATGAGTCATCGTGTTAATAACAACCCATTCGAATTGTTTTTGTCAAACAATGATAATGTTGAAAATTTCTTATTAACAATGGATAATCAACCCATTAATAAGAAATAAATAGATTCGTTTTGTAGAAACAATAAATATAAGCGATGGTGCATTTAAGTGAATTGATAATTGATAAATCAGGTTGCCTGTATCAATCAATTTATGCAAATAAAATGTTTCCTTATTAACAATGGATAATCAACCCATTAATAAGAAATAAATAGATTAGTTTTGTATAAACAATAAAATATAAGCGATGCTTGGTGGTAGGATACCTTCTGGGTCCGACTGGCTAGCGACCACCCTTTATATAAAGTCTGCCGCCAAATGTTACCGCTCCGGCGGTAATGTGTTCCGGCAATATTGTATAAAGAGCCAGTTCCTTCCTAAACCCGTGTGCTTTCATCTTCGACCTCATCGTCACTTACCATCAGGTGAGATTGAGGTCAAACGCGGGTTTAGTAACTTATAAAAAAAAAAAGATGGTGCATTTAAGTGAATTGATAATTGATAGATCAGGTTGCCTGTATCAATCAATTTATGCAAATAAAATGTTTCTATGAGATTGTACAATGTACTTCTCATCTAATGCAACTAAAATGTTCCCATGAGGTTGTACAATGTACTTCCCATCTAATGGTATAACTAGTAGTGTTTGTGTATCTGCCAAGTAGATACTGTACACTGTCTCATGTCCGCAAGTTGGAACGGTCAGCGACGGAGTCGGTGTCTGACGTTACCTGGGGCTTGGCGTGACAGTGAGTGAACCCGTAACCCAGGAGGGGCACTACATAACAACTTTTAAAACAACTGCACTAAAATAGTTATTGTGTCATCACAATGCTATGTTTATTTACGAAAAAATAACTAATTGGCTGATTGTAGATTTTCATTACATAAATACAATAAACAGTAAAATATGATCCGTTAGCTCTTTACTTTTACAAATGTTACATTACTTAATATGTCATGTAACAAATTAAGGAAATAAGATTCGTCGGTTAACATAAACAAAAGCAACTATGTTGCTTACAAAAGAAAACTATTATAACTTGTTAGAAAGGTGTATTCATTCTGCCATTAGTTATTAAACTTTCGAAAAACAATTCATTTAGCTGAAATGACACAAATGAGTGTAAAATGGAATAACTTACATTAATTTTTATATCGTATACTTATACTAAAAAAACTAAATATATTAAATTAAATATTTCCCTGACAAAATCGAGTCAACTGAAATTTCATAACGGAAATGAAATTTATTGGAACGATTTGAAATAAAATAATAATTAATTGGAATTAATTTCAATTTGGTTAAATAAAGGTCAACTGAAATAAAGTAGATATCATAATAGATACAATTAAAATAAGCGTTAGAGCTTCAAGCGTGGTTTGAAAATTTTCTTTGTAGCCACCGAAATTGATGCTACTTTATTGTATTCTGCAGGGCTGTCCCAACAAGAAATTTACTAAAATATTCCTGGTGCACATGTCAAAGACAAGGAAATATAGATGTCTATAAGATAGCAGTAGGGGGGAGTAAACGAATATTTTGTCCTCAACAAAGTTACGTGTATGAACGTCATGTCTTTCGATTAATGCGCCACGAAAATGTTATAAAATTTGAAAAGTTTCTGGTTAGGCTTCGAAAGCAAATTTCGAAATAAAACTTCTCTAACGTAAATGATAATCTGATAAGACAGATTATAGAAAAGTGCAGTTGTTCAAAGTTAAGAAAGAAAGTCTTCTTACTAGGAGATAACGTTACCATAAATATGATAATTTCTGAATCAAAACGCCAAAACAGTCGAAAGACAGATGAGCGGTTTGCAGAATAAAGAAGTTGAAAGAAAAAAAAAAATGAAAAGAATATGAGATTTATTGAAAGTGTTAAGCAGGTAATTTCAAAAAACAATAGTGCACATGCACCATCAAACGAAAGCCTGCTCAAATATCTCATGATAAAAACACATCCTAACGACAGTAAAGATACTCGGCGTAGGCAAACTACTAATGTCGATTACATACTTTACATCGACGATGATGCAAATGTCGTATTGGCGGTGTGGATGTCGATTTACTAATAGATTCTGGCAGCAAATGTAATATTTTGTCACAAAATATTGAGGAAATGCTAAAGAGATGTTCTGTGGTAGTATCAACACAGGCAAAACATTCGTAGCTTACCTAACCCTAACTATGCTGGGTTTATTTAATGCTCCCGTCCCAATTGGAAATGAGTAAACAAAAAAAATGCAAATTTATAAGTGCTCAAGCTTGGTATAATAATGATTTTATTAATAACATTGGCCCTACATTATCCTAACAATAATGGCGTAAACTTGAATATAATAAGATTAAGATTGGAGGAAGAAAAGTTACTTCCGAAAAGATTTCGAAGCGCGTTGGCGCCACGATTCTTACAAAACGCAAATAAAATTGTTTTTATACTATGCATTTTCTTGGGTGAGTTAGGATATAGCTTATACTATATACCAAAGACCAAACTCTTACCCCATTTATTTTTGCCAACATTTATTGGTCCATTAGAGCCACCGATATTAATTTAATAATGGTTTCTGTGTATGATTTTCACTAATATTGCAGAAAGTTTTACACACTTTCAAAGTTAAGTGTCATTTCAATAAAACTTTACAACAAATTCACTTTGTAGTAATATAATGCATTAATTCAACTTCCATGCTGGACTGGGAGTGGAAGAGGAACGTGGAATGTGCCAGCTGCTTCTCTTCCCGGGCATGCCGTGGGAGTCAGTTAAGGGACAGAGGTTTTGACAGTTTTGCGGGCGATGGGCTGACACTGCAATGGCTGACACTGCCGATAGGCTGTCACTGCAATGGTCTCTCTCCATCATTATAATGCCTCTAAATTTGTCAAACAAGACTTCAGATGGTTTCATAGCCTCTGGTGTGCTGCCTACCCTGTGGGGGATGCAGGCGTGAAGTTATGCACTATGCAATTCACTTGGTTTTAGTTAAAGTTACTTGTTTCACTTGAACGGTTAGTGGCAATAATACTATTATATTCGATTTTGTTTGATACTATTTCATGATTTTAACCAAGAAATTGGGGTGCACACTGGGAGTAACTTAAAATTTCATAAAAATACTGACTGAGTGAACTGTGAGGGTCAAGTTCACATGATTTCAAATTGTGTTATCGTATAACTAAGTGCAGTCCAGTTATTGTACTTTGCATCTTATTTGTTGTGCAGTGCTATTGGCCTAGCTGACATTTGCTTATATCTTTTGATTTAGTACCCTTATTGTTTTAGTTCAGACAAAATTGTCTGACTGAGATTACTGAAATTGTAATTAATTTGTAACCATAGTAGGTTAGAAAAAGCTATAAATAAAGTCATCATAACCTGGTTGTGTCCAGATTGAAGGTTTACAGTCTTTCCCAGGCTGAGAATCAATATAAACTTTCATTATTTAAAGCAAGATGTGATGATATTGATAAATTTTATCAAGGTTATTTAAAAATTGCGTGTTCAATTGTCCTTTGAAGCCACCGAAGATTTAGATAAAATCAATACGGACAAACGTAAAATGATAATTTATTGATATTATAGCAAAAGCATGTTATTATTTATGTTCATGTTTAATTTAAACCAGACTTTCCTATCACTTTATTAGGATGTACCTACTAAAGGCTTGAAAAAAAAAAACAAAAGTGATTCAAGTTTTAGAAACGACCACTGACAACTCAAAGCCATGTAAAACATTCCAAAGAGCTCATGTTTCTAACAGTCAAGGTAGAAATAACAAAAAGCCAAAAATTAATTTCTTTAAATGTTCGTAATAGAAAGAGGTTCATTATAAATAATAAATTGTGTCTTCGATATTTGCTTGTATGGAACTAGCTAAAATATTACACAATACTATCCAATATTGAGCGAGGTTAAAATAAGCCAAGCCCAAAAGTCAGACTGGAAAAAAGACATGTTAGACTATCTTACAATGCACAATAGTACCTACTCCGCACTGGAAAAAGGCAAATTGCCTTCTTTATAATTCTTTTTAATAGGTTATTTCAGGATACACTCCTACTTACGCTATTCACTTGGAACATGACGTAGTGAATGAACAGGTTAAGGATAGAAAGAAAGAGATGAAAAAAAAAGGAAAGGACAAGCTGGAGTGTCATCGAAATGTTGTTGTTTTAAAGAAGATCGAGGGTATTTGGTAGTAGAGTAGAAAGATTGTGTTATAGAATTGGAAGTGGAAGAAGATAAAGATAGAAAAAAAAAGGAAATGAATTAGAGTTTATAATTTCATATAGCTAAGCAATGTTTTGACCAAGTTGTTTTGGGGATGTTAATCAAGTATGAATACTTTATAATTAATCAAAATTTACATTCAATTTGAGTGGTTTTAACAATTAATTGTAAACTTGTTAGATACTTTATTAGCTTTAAGATATCCGGATGCAAGAGAAGGAATTTCCTGTCTGAAAACTGTTATTGTGTATTTTTAAAAGATGATTGCTGTTGAGTTTCTCGCCACTTCTTCTCAACAGATCGACTTTCCGAAGTGGTGGTAGATTCAGTTCAATTTGTAAATAATGTAACTTTTTAATAAAAAAAGAAAAAAAAAAGAAAGGAGAGATGTGGTGACTCGGAATGAACGAGTGAATGGAATAAAGATTGAGGCATCGAGGCGCCCTCTCGTATCTCTGTTATGGCATTGACCGGTTGACAGCGCGTGCGAGTGGACGTGTCGACTCCTCTGACTAAGTACTGATTGTGTTTTATTTCACCCAGTGCTAGTAGAAATCGGCGGAACGCCACACCATCTTTTTGGCATTTTAAGACCACACGGCAGTCAAAGATCATAGAGTCTATTCATATATACAGATAAAACAACAACACTATCGCGAACTAGAGTTGCAGCTTTTTGCCGCTTGGTGGCGCTTCTGTCATAGTTTTTGTGGGTTAATCACCGCAATAATTTACAGTTAATGGAGGAACTAATTCTTACCTCTAACTTCATGTTATCTACTTTAAAGCATAAAATATGGTTAATCCTACGATTCACCGTACACGCCCGAGTCTGTCTGTACGAACGCGATAAACTTGAAAACTTCTTAACGGATTTACATGCAGTTTTCTTTAATGAACAGAGTACGGAGTGACGTTAATGAACGGAGTGATTCATTATGCAAGTTTAAGTGGATTATTCGTTTAGTTTATTTCCCCGTGCGCAGCCCTGGGTAGCTAGGAACAAATAAGGTTCACTTAAAATTATCTTAAATTTTCGAGCTTCATAATTTCAATTAAAACACTTTATAACTGGATAATTCGCATATTTTTTTCATATGGTAAAAAGACGAATTATGTGTAAACGTTTACTAGAACTAATGAACAATAAAATTGTAATTTTTTGGTAAATGAAACGATTTTCGATGATAATTTCTTTTGCTCTGAAATAAAAATATTATTCTCCTACTTATATTCACCTCCGAGCTTTTAAGCTTATTTTTCTTTCATAGCGGTCAGCGGAATGAAAGAGCAGGCCAATTAACAGAATGTTTGGATTCTTTTGAATGAAGTTACATATCTATCATATAAGTAATCTGTGGTTAAACTACGTATTCTTAAATCACCACAAAATTTTCCTATTCATAATTTAAAATAAAAATTCATTATCTAAAATTGCCTAAGACTCCTCGTCACCCAGAGGAGAGACTCATAGCCCTGCAGTGGGCTTATTACAAGGAGTTGTGATGATGATGATGAATAAAAATTAAGTGTTATTTTTCATCACTGTTCGCGACAATTTTATGTTACAAGTGTAACAGTTTACGGCATAACCTGTTAACTACAAAAGGTTGCAGAGTTCTATAACTTTTTCTGTACGAAAAACTCTGTCAAAACACACTTCCCTAAACATTGCGAGTTTACGGGTCGAACGTTACACAAATGGCGCCGAAGCAAAAACAGTTGGCGCCAAAATATTTTCCCGCTCTTTTTTCACATGTGTTGCCGATGACAAATGAAAAAGAAAAATGGCCGGTGTTTCGCAGTGCGACTTTCAGTTTAGATTTTAGTAAAAGGTATTGGTTTAAAGTTTGATCGTGTTTTGATTTAAAATTTTGATTTTCGAAGTCAACTTGTATTCGAATTGGTTATTCGATTGAATTATTCGATAGTTAAAAGGATAAAATATTTTGTGCCCTGTTTGAAGAATAGTTCTCAAATTTAATTTTAACTGACCTCGATACAATATACAAAGGGACATTTTCCATAAACATCTAAATATTTATATCTACAAAAAAAATAGAAATAAAACGCATTTTTAACAGTCAGTGAAGGCGCTTTTGACTCCAATCTCACCTGATGGTAAGTAAAGATGGGCCGATGATGTTAGCACAAGGGTTGAAGAAGTGACCAACTCTTCGCAAATCATAACCAAAACTAATCTCCACATGTGCGTCCATATTTGGCGGCAAGCTCTACACGTTCTACGGTTCTACCACCAAACAGGGTACCAACCTTAAGTCCGAGGTATGTATAGTCTGCAACAGAATTATGTATACCACCCAGTCTCCCGCACGCGTACAACATGCGTATTGTATATGTGCGGACGACTGGGTGGTATACATAATTCTGTTGCAGACTGTACATACATACTGTTCATCCTACATACATACTGTACATCCTACATAAATACTGTACATCCTACATACATACTGTACATCCTACATACATACTGTACATCTACATACATACTGTACATCCTTCCATGCTGGACTGGGGGCGAAAGAAAAACATAGAATGTACCAGCTGCTTCTCTTCCCGGGCATACTGTAAAAGTCAGTTTTTTTCTCATTTTTCTTGGCGACAGACTGACCCCCTGACACAGCAATAGTCTCTCTTCATCATTATATTTCCTCCAAACGTGTCAAAAGTGATATCAGATGTTTTATAGCCTCGAAGCAATTGGTGTTCCCTTGTCTCTGCCTACCCCAAAGGGAGACAGGCGTGAGGTTATGTATGTATGTATGTATAGCCTCTGGTGTTCTGCTTACCCCATAAGGGATACAGGCGTGAAGTTATGTATGTATGTACTGTACGTACAGTCGGCTTAGTCACGTTTTTTGACAAGCCTTTCGAGGAAGAGAAGGGCTATTCTAAACCGACCCCACGCAGACGTACTGTGTACAACATAGGTAGATAATGCTTAAGTATTTACACATATTTATAAGTACCCTACTAAAAGCGTAACCCACTCACGTAATACCAACCCGCAATGAGAGCTGTTTTCAAAACCGTTCTGAAATGAATGTGTTGCGGTGGCATAATACTTAATACCTTCAGCGAAAATATACTGGGGGAAACTAAAGTGGGATACAGAGATTGTTTTCTGTAACAGTATTTTAAGGCAAATTTATAACATTTACTATAGAAGCAATAAAACTTTAATAATATTTTTAAACATTTTTTTCTTGTCCGAAATAACACAGTGTCTGAAGACAAAGGTTTTTGACTTTTGGCACTGAGACGTGGTCGCTAACTATGGGCCTTATCAATAAGCTTACAGTCACTCAGCGGGCAATGAAAAGGGCTATGCTCGGAGTTTCCCTGCGGGATTGAATCAGGAATGAGGAGATTCGCAGGCGAACCAAAGTCATCGACAAAGCCAGAAGGATTGCAAAGCTGAAGCAGGGCACATAGCTCGCAGAACAGATGGCCGTTGGGGCAGAAAAGTTCTCGAGTGGCGGCCACGTACTGTGAGACGCAGTGTAGGCAGGCCCCCCGTAAGATGGACCGTAAACGCTGGATGAGGGCGGCGCGGGACCGAGCGACGTGGAAAACCTTGGGGAAGGCAGCAGTGGACTTCTCCTGGCTGAATGATGAATATTTTTTTAGTTTTTGCATTTATTAATGCTCAATTTTAGTTATTTATCAATTAAACTTTATTGACAAGAATGTTAATAAGCAAAATCACTAATCAGCATGGTTTTGCTCAAATTATTTAATGCAGTAAAATGACAGTTCCAGAAAAAAAAATGATGCATTTTAAGTGACGAATGATATATATTTTTAAATAATGAAATTGTGATTTGTGTGACAATTTTTAAAATGTCAGTGCTTTACGTCTCAAACGTTTTTGTTGACTTAAAAAAATAGCAAAACTAATTTAACTTCTAATTTAAAACACTAGGTATGTTTGGTAATTAATTGTTTTCATGAAAGTTACTATAAAGGTAAAGTACAGACCAGAAATTCAGGTATTTATACATTGCCTTAAAATTTTATGCTATACGAATGAATAAGCGTCATTATTTTCAAATATTCTCAATCAGCACCTTCAGTTATGAAAAGTGTAAATTGTAATGTAACTGGTATCATTACTTTTCTTTTTGACATTTCGAACTGTCAGTTCACTGCATTGAATTATTTTACCTTTTTACCAGGGTACCTATAGTAACTGTCTAGAACTTGATTGCCTAATGTATACATATAATAGTAGACTACAGAAGATCACCAACTCGTTCATGGGTCAATGTGTACGCTTTTATAATAAAATTCCAAAATATTGAAGATTAATCCTTCGATAGATTTAAGGATAAGTATAAAGTTTTACTATAAGATATCCGGATGCAAGAAGATTGTTAATTGTTATTGATGTTGACTTTGACTTACTATTGGTCTATGACCGTTTAAAATAGCAATTAGGGTGACCATGATACTAACTTAATTAAAAACATTTATATTATTAATATATTTTCAAACAACCTTTGCAATTGTTTTGCATATTGTCACGTTCACGTGTTTAAACTAAAGTTCAACAATAAGAAACCCGTATTTCTGTTCAAATCTTATAATTCACCCTGTACGACATAATACTGTAATAACTTAAAACTTCTCTAGAAGTTTAAGCATAGGGTTTTGTATTATGAACTTTACTGAAGACTTAGAAACAATGCGTGAATATTATATAAGTTATAATGGTTCAGTGCCTCGTGAGGTAAGTTACTGAATGGGTATAATGACTGGTGTGATTCTGTGTTGAAGTTTTCTCGGTTCATTAGGTATATTAATAAATTGTTGGGTTATTACTTACATAGCGCTATTAAACCTTGAAGTAAGCAGAAAACTTGAGATACAGGTACAGATATGCTAGTAAAATACAGGTAATTAATATATTCGCCAACATATTAAGTAAAGCATGGTCATTCTAAATTATGAATGAACAACATTAAAATAAAGTCAATACGCGCTACAACAAAATATCTTGTAGTACTACGTTGTATTATTATCAATGAAATGCTGCGTCGTAGTAGCTGTGTTCATCAACAGCAACTTTTTGGAAAAAAGTTTGTGGTGCCATACCTTTATTTTTTTTGTACTGAACGATACTAAAATATATATGCAGGTATGTTTATCCTTTCAAAGAAAATTACATTTAAATTTGGAATAAAGAAATAGCCCTGTATAAAACAAATTTTAATAATAGTGACTACCGGAGTCGTGACGTGATTGCAATTCCACATATTTATTCGTACATAAATTTCATATTTCTACAATCCGTCTCTGTATGAATTTTAATTAGAGAGGGAATTTGTAGGTGACTATAAATCTAGGCAATTAGCGCTCTGCGAAGCAAATTGCACTTTATTTAATCGCAGCAAGAGTCTTTAATTGATTACGTGGAGTGAATCTTCTGTACTATTATGGTGTTCTGTGATCATGGATTATCTCACACTCTTCCGTCCGCGGAATGAACTTTGGAACTTTGGACATGGAAGTCGTTTTGGCGCTTTGGATATCAAACGATATCGTAGGTTACGCGACATTCGGCGCAGTCTGCAAAAGGATGGGTGACCGCCGATCGTCTATTTCTCACGACGACGCGACGGGACGACTTCCGTGCTTCAGAAGGCACGTAGTCGCTCCCGGGTGTTGTATACAGTAGTCGTTAGGGTTTGTTCCATCGAAATTCACCAACCAGCACTAGGCCAGCTATGGCCTATACCTCCTCGTCACCAGGGAAGAGTTGTAATAATGATGTAGGACATACTCGTACTTTATCATGCTAATCTGAAGAATCATCATCTTAACCCTTTGAGCCCACTGCAGGGCTATGAGTCTCTCCTCTGGGTGACGAGGAGGTTTAGGCTGTAATCCACCAAGCTAGCCCAGTGCTGGTTGGTGGATTTCAGAATTATCAGAGCGCTGAAATGGCTTTCTTCGGATACTGAAAAGTTTACCTACAGTTTGTTTAATTATATTCCAACATTGTCTTGTAGCGAATTTCTGAAGTGAATCTTGATTTCATACTAAATAAAATCTAGTATTCAAACAGGGTTCAAATAAGCCAACTAACTCTTGAGCTTTGTAACATTGTGTTCTGGAGGGAGTGTTCAGTTAGTGCCCGGAGTGAAGATTGCATATGTTGTAGAAAACCAGACACTCCTACCAAAACACAGGTCACAAAATAGAGATACTCTGAGCGTAAACACCCTAGACTCACCCTAGATCCTACTTATCCAAGATGTAGCGGGGTAGGTCCTACTTAGCAGGTCTTGTGATATAAAATAAAAGATGTCAATACTGATAAATATCACAGATTTTATTGAATAATAGCTCAAGGCGAGTCCTGAATATCTTTTTTTAACTAAAGAAGTTTAACTAGCTCAGGAGAGGGAGTTCACCTATACTAAATCACCTCACCGTCTCTGTTATACATTAAAAAACAATTTATATAGGTACTTTAAATTAACATGAAGCTAAATTAATAAACTAAGGTTAGTACTTAAGACTACTTAAAAACTAACCGCAAGGATTATCTTCTAAAACAATAATTAAAGAATATCCTATCTCTTAATGTCACTACAACAACTAATATCACCACAGGAACTTTCTTTCCTTGTTTTCTGGTTGTTGTGTGTTTAAATAAATAAGGTTACCTTATAATTCCTTGGTCAACATTTCACTCAAGCAATAAAATAACCAAATAAAACTCCACCAGTAAATAACACATATTTTTACCCATATGGTTTCCAATATGGGTAAAAATATGTGTTATTTATGACACAAACTGCGGCGAATACTACATATTATAAGAATACTACTTATTCAATATAAATATAAAAAACGAACACAAAATAAGCAGCCAGCAAAGCTGGCAAAAGGAAAGTTTTCACATCTTGACAAAAGCGATGCGTTCCGTCTCGAAGAAAAAAAAAATGTTGCCAACATCAAAATCCTAAGGTCGCGAGTTTTAATTTTATAACCCACAGAAAACCACTACGTTACAGCTTCATTATTTTTGTATAGATTTTAGTTAAATGTAACTAAAAATGGCTTTGATTAACTTTGACTAAGCTTTTAAGTTAAAAAAGCCTTTAACTGGATCGAAAAGCTTTTTCGGGGAATTCGTTAACAATCTAAAAGCATAGCGGGTGGTTCTGAAAACTTTTTTGTTAGTTATGTGAACTGTATAGTCATTGTATGTGAATGGTATTTTTTATTAAATTTACACTTTGTCGTGGCCATTTTTAGGCCATGTGTTAGGCCTTCAAATGTAAACTGTAGTAGTTTTCATCAGGGCTAGCATTCGAACATCGATAAATACTCGAATCGACAAGATCAATATCATTTTATTATTTTAACCTATCGTGTAAGCTAACATGCGCACTTTGATAAATATAATTACTTGATTTGATACCATGATTAAGCCCAAAGAACAAAGGTGCCATATTCTTAAAAAAATACATTTTTACTGTAAGTGCCAAATTCTAAGTAAATATCAATTAAAGGCCCGATTTATCGTTGTCGATTGTCGCATGCTAGCCCCACTGGAATGCATCTGAGTTCGATTCTCAGCGAGGATCAAATTAAGAGCGTTTTCCCGCGACTTTATACGCGCATAAAATAAAAAATTCTATATTTCCTGTTCCCGCAAAAATTTCGGGAATTCCTTCCTTAGCGCAACCCTACACGTCCTAAGGAATGTATGTTACAAACAGCTTTCTACGGCCAGTAGTTATGGCTGTGCGTTGTCCGTCACTCACTCAGTCAGTAACGGAACAGTTTTATACAGTCCAACAAGGCTTTTTTGGCGCTTGGTTGATGACGTCAGAGGGCGTGAAGGTGATATAAGGGATTCAGAACAATTTCCCTCTTCTCAGGGAAAAATCGCGTAAACTTTAAGAAAAACGTTAATGGTACAAAAACACAGGGCTGAAGATATAAATAGAAGATTAAGCAAGAAAATATAAGTATTAAAAAAAAGTTAACGTGAAAATAATATCATGTTTTATGATAAATTGTTTTCCTCGTCATCCTTGTCACCACTACTTTCTTTATTAGGTAACTACTTGTATTTAGAAAAGCTCGTATTTTGAAAGTTTTGTAAAAAATCTGCTTATCTTTCTTCACTTTTCAACAAGTCTTTCTAAAGAGACAGTTCTCTTGAAATCGTAATTTTTGTTGAGATTTAAAAAATGAAATAAATTATGTTCTAACTAAAGTGTATTTTTCAAAGTATGGCAATATGTAAACATTGCAGAGGCAACTTGCTTCTTTACTCTTAAAAAGGAATTTATTGAGACGTTAAATTGTTTTTCTTTCTGAAAACAACTTCTTTCATTTTATAACTACAATAAGTAAGCCTACATTTTATTTAAAAATACATTAACAAATATGAGCGGTAAAAGTCACGAAGTGACATTTACCAAGACGGTGGTTAGTTCCTATTTTTGCCACGCGTCAAAAGATCCTTGGGTATTTTTCTGGAAAAAAAGAGTTATTTTTTAAATCTGACTATCGCACAGCATTGACGCACGACACTGAACATTAATTTTAGACATTAACTTGTTCAAACATACAAACACACTCTTAAGATGTATGAGTCTCCGTGGTGCAATGCTATACACGCTACTCCAATCGTGAGGTCAAGGGTTCGATTCCCGCACGGACCAAGAAAAATATGTTCCGGGTCTTGGCGCTTATCTATAGGTATAATTTATAATCTAAGTTCACCTTAGTAAGCTACATGGTATCTAATAGCATAAGCTTTGCTTACTTTGAGGCCATTGAGTTAGTGTGATTGTCTGAGGATTTCATTTATCTACATTAATAAAATAATAAATCCGAACAGTTTGTGTGTTTGTTTTTTTGGTTGAATGCGCTAATCTCCGTAACTACCGTTCTGATTTGTAAAAAATATATATGCATTTGCTAGACTTATGGAGAAGAAAACGAAAACCTCTAAATAGATGTTGCTTCATACGCTTGGCACATAACAAACTATCAAATGAACAAGTTGTAATCGAAATTGCTTGTTCTGTGTTCTATTTTGGGGAAAACCTATAAAATAATGTAAGCACATGTATCAAAATATGACAAATGTGGACCGTAATATGTACATTTCCACAAAAGTTTAAATCAAGTAACATCCACAAGTTCCGCATGTGTATATCCTCAGAGAAACTGTGGTATCCATTTTCTATAAAACTTATGACTACGCAATGATGCATTTCTAATTTTTTGATCAAAATCACTATAAAATTAACTTTTACAATGGTATTTGACAGTTATTATGGGTCAAGCGTAATCAGCGCCTCTAGTGGAATAATAAGGCAGTTTTCTACCCATTATAAGGCTAGGTATTTGTTATCCGGATATTACCACAGGATCAAAATTTCCGCGGGTATTGATTGCCTATTGTATAAATATAACAGTAGACTCCAGAAGATCACCAACTCGTTCATGGGTCAATGTGTACGCTTTTATAATATAATTCCAAAATATTTAAGATTAACTCTTCGATAGATTTAAGGATAAGTGTTATATAAAGTTTTACTATAAGTTATCCGGATGCAAGAAGATTGTAAATTGTTATTGTGTATTTTTAAAAGATGATTGCTGTTGAGTTTCTTGCCACTTCTTCTCAACAGATCGACTTTCCAAAGTGGTGGTAGATTCAGTTCAATTTGTAAATTGTGTGACTTATTTCAAATGTATTCAAATACTTACGAATATAGATTTTTTTGACTTTGACTTTGACTTTTGATACTTATGTGTTTTGGTACCATTTTCAATATTAATGTTGATGGGTAGGTATTATGTAATTGATTTAAGACATAGAAAAAATTGCACACAGTTGCACGGTTGAGTAGGTATGCTGCACAATAATGTTAACTTACCATGTAAATACTGACCATATTCAGCAAATAAATGATTTCTTTCTTTCTTTCTATGTCTTAAAGTGCTATAACTACTGTTCTCTTAGGAATTTCAGGAATTCCTTCCAAAATGCAACCTTCGAAAAATCATTTTTACCAAGTTTCACATCGGTGCAACCAAGGAATAAGATTCTTCATACAAACTTCAAAGTCCTATATTCCCCGTGGCCGTGGGAATTTCGGGAATTCCTTCCTTAGTGCACCCCTACACTCCCTGATCAATGACCGATATTAGTAACGAAACAGTTTTATATTGAAAATACTACCCTGCCATCACGATCTTCTTATGGAGAGTCTTTGAGATAGATATAGGTACTTTAAAAACTGAAAATGCAAATAATAAAGTTCCAGCCTCATTTTATAGTAGTTGACAAATAACCTTAGAGTTTATTATATTAAATAAATAATAATAAATATTTCTGACACTCACACAACATCTAGCCCAAATTAAGTTTCTTAAAGAACTTGTGTTATGGATACTAATTAACTGATATACTTAAGAAATATATAAGCAGACATATTGAATAAATACATATTTTTTATTAGAACAAACTTAAATAAACATATAAACATCCATGACTTTCATCACACCGATATCCGCCGCCGCGCCGCCGGGATTCGAACCCAGGACCTCTGGCATAGAAGGCAATGTATGTTACCACTACACCAGCCGGTCGTCATATATTGGGTTATTACTAGGTTATACTCTAAGCAAATAATAGTGACTTTAACTTTGTCATGCGCTTAAGTTATAAGTTTGCTTGGTGATATTGCACCTTAAGTTTCTTTTGAGTAAAATCCATCGCTAAACCACGATTTAACCATTACTCATTTGTCATATGAAAGGTAAAAATAGACATAAATCAATTAATTCAGTACGTTGACACTCGCCATCGTCGTTTTATTCATTTGATTGATGGTGAAGAAAACAGGTTACTTACTATCATAAATATATACAAAAGGCTGATTTCCTGATGTATAGTTTTGTGTATAAACATACAGGGCTGATTTGGTCTTCGGCCAATTTTTTTTACACAATAAGTATCATTTATAGAAACGATTTTTGCAAAAAAAAATTTTTTTTTTTTAACAAAGATATTATTTTTTTTGACGACCGGCTGGTGTAGCGGTAACATACATTGCCTTCTATGCCAGAGGTCCTGGGTTCGAATCCCGGCGACGGCGGATATTTGTGTGATGAACACAGATATAAGTCGTCAAGTCATGGATGTTTATATGTTTATTTAAGTTTATTCTAATAAAAAAATATGTATTTATTCAATATGTATGTTTATATATTTCTTATGTATATCAGTTATCCATAACACAAGTTCAACACAAGTTCTTTTAGAAACTTAATTTGGGCTAGATAATGCTGTGTGAATGTCAGAAATATTAAAAAAAAAAATGTATCCGCTAACATGTTAAGCAAATCATGGTCACTCTAAATTATCATTTAAAAAAAGATAACTACGCGCTACTACAAGACATCGTGTACTACGTCGTAGTATTATCAAAGAAATGCCGCGTCGTAGTAGCTATGTTCATCAACAGCGACTATTTGTATAAAAGTTTGTGGTTCCATATCTTTATTTTTTTTTGCACCGTTTAAATTAACATTTAAACATACATTTAAATTTGGCTGGTGACTACAAATCAACCCTGTATAACAATATTTTAGTTTACTTCTAATATTAATATATAATAAGGCAAAGAGCTTTTTTGTATTGATTGATCATTATAGATTGATCCCTATAGAGTTGAAAAAATAATTCTGCGTTCGAAAAAAATATTCTTGAGGCTAAGCTATATTTCATTTCAAATATCTTTTAAACCTAATTCAGGTGTTTAATGAAACTTAATTTGGGTCAAATAATGAAGTATTTACGGTTAGGGCAAATTATACTTTTGCAAATAGAGTGATTTTTAATTTACATTAAAATGGAGGTAATAAAACGCATGATTTTAAGTTAAAATTGGACGGTCGAATAGAGTTGATAGATAGGTTGATGAGACAAAAATTATTTGTTCAACTCCACTTTGAGTGGTTACTCACTACATGCGATCCGAAATCCATAGAAATCTTTAAAGAAAGGTCGGATGACGGGTTCCGGATATGTACTCAGGCAAATAATTCCGCTAATAATTAAAGTTCCAGGGTTACGCCCTAGAGAAATAATACATTACTGTAAGGTAACGACACTTTAGGGAAGAAAATAAAAAGTAATGCGGTTTAAGTGAACGCATGATATATATTTTTTAATAATATCGTCAAGTTGGGAAAAAAGATTTTGAGTCACAATATATATTACGCTTTCATTTTATCAAATTGCTTTGAGTCGCTTACTATTTGTTGGCTTTAAAAAAAGGCAAAAAACTACATTTAGCCTCGACTGTTTGTTACCGATTTAAAGCACTAGGTATCTTTGGTAATTAATTATTTTCATTACATTACTTTATCTATTATTTAAGTACCTTCCAGCTGAGCGTAAGGCGCGCGCGTTATCTGGATAGGTGAAAGGCCGCCCGCGCCCTTACCTTGAAATGTTTAGAATTTTTTATGGAAAAACTATAAGTCCAAACAAAAAACGTTTTTTTGTATTCGAATGGTGTATCTAGAATATTTTTCTCCAAAGTACTTTTTGGACACCCTGTATAATAGGATAAAATAATTCGGTAATGTTTATCTTGTTGATTCGAGACTTTATCGATCTTAGCCCTGCTGATCAACTTCAGAAAAATGCGGCTTGGAACTTGAAGCCATTTATGAAATTAAAATTAAAGAATATGTTCGGTCTGTATTGGTTTGGTCAAAGTCCAAAAAACAATTGAAAAGACATTGAAAAGGAAACATTGAAATTGTAAAATACAGAAATTTTTAATAAAGAAAAAAAGCCATCAAAATACCTTGATCCCTAAAAATAATATGACCCAAGAATCTAAATGTTATTGAAGATTATTAATAATTATCTATTATTATTAATAATTACCGGAAGTCGAGGTTAAAGTGATATTAATCATATTTGTCGGTTTTTTTTACTAATTTAACCCTAGTAGTGATAAATGTGATTAAACCATGGACAAAATTTTGATAATGTGATATATACTCTGTTTTGTGCGATTATAAAAAAAAACCACGGAAATTAATGCAAGGAGCTCCACTTTGCTTCGCTCGTTGCATTTACCTCCTAACCTAACCGGTCCCTTGTCGGTTCTGTGTAACCAGCCTCAGCCGCTCCAGCTCGCATGGTGCCCTCCAATTGATAAAAGTCCTATGGGACGGTAAATCTCCCTGTCACTTAAATATTATCTCCATCATTATAATAGATTTAAATTTTTCAAATGTGACATCCAAATAATTACCAATATGTGTCGTGAATTATTAATAATTACTACTAAAAGAAGTAAATGACATCATTCAGGTTCCATATAGTCTCAGGCCGTCGTTGAGACAAAATTCTTATATATCTTATATTATGTGCTGTTGATTTTATTGTAGTTTAACATGTTCTTATTAAGTTCTAACCATTGTGATATTGAAATAGCTCATATTTTACGTGTGAAAAAATATTGAAAATTCGGAAAGCTGCCATGCCCAGATCGCCCAGATATATCATAACGTTTCTATAATCTGTCAGTCAGGCACAAAACGAGCTGATTGATGTGGTTGATCAAAACAAAATCGGTCTAGGGATGGTGCTTCTTATAAAAAGATCGATATTTTAAATCGATTCCAAACGCAAACTAATAAATCGATTCACAAAAAAAAAACAAAAGTTTGTATTTGTTGCTTAGCTCTCGTTTAATTCCGAACCCCTCTATTCCAGGTGCCTCTACTCCAATCAAAACCTTTTTTTATCGGAACTGAAAAAAATTAAGGTTGAACTTGCATTGTAAAATATCGATTCATTGAATCGATTCAGTTCTTCAGATCGATAAAAAAGATCGATTTTTTAGCCCAAAAAAAAATTTTTTTGATTAATCGATCTCAGATCGAGCAGCACCGTCGCCTAGTGGTAGATGCTTTCGGTTGTTGTTGCGCTGTTATCTTGGATTTTGGATTTCTTTCTTCTTCTTACGAGTTTTTGCTGTGTTCTTCCGGATTTTCCCGGAAAGTCCAGGCTGTAATAGCATGTCAATTTTTGGAATCATTTCAATGCATCAAATAGTAATTAAATACCTATTTGCTTTCAGGCTCTAGTACATTCGTTACCTGTGATAAAATAACAAGCCTGTTCCAAGTTGAATAGGTTAATAATTAGTATGAGTTCATTTTACAAAAGTAAGCATAAAACATGTATTCATCCCCATTGTTTGTTTTTACATGTATCTATCCAGCATCCAAAAGCATAATTACACAGTAACATAATTCAATGGGGAGTTTTCTGACAGCTCATAAAAATTAGTTCAAAAAACCTCTATAGATGGCACTTTTAAAAAGCCGAAGGCGTTAAGTCTGTAAACTGTAATGTAGGTAAGTGGTATCTACCATCTATGGTTATTTATACGTTCAATTTCTGATACAGACATCAATTAATTTATTTTACTTTTAAAAACGCAGTGTGGAATAAATTCTTCGCCTTCGCCTTTTGTAAAGCGCCATCTATCGAAGCCTTTTGTACCAATTTTGTACAGTTTTGTTTTTTTAATGAGCTGTCAGAAAACTCCCCATTCAATTAAATATAAACAACGAAAAACATTTCTCTCTTCGCAACTGACAATCAGCTGTTTGTTTTGTCTAACTGTCAAGTTCCTTCTATCAATCAAAGTCGCCATTTTTTATATGAGCAGCAGAGCTTTAAAAATGCTATTATGAATTTCGTGTATAACTCAGGTTCACATGAAAATAAAATGATATATTAATAACGTTTGCCTCAAAAAAACTTTGGCTACATTATGAACATTTTTTCTCATTATCGGCCTGAACTGAATGGTGTCATTTCGATCGTTTATTCACATTTACCAAAACATGTGGTTATTATTAATAATTTTGTAAAAATATTAATAATTTTCTATTAATCAGATTTACCGTGACATATATATTTTCACATAGATACCGATTTATCGTTGTCGAAGGTTGCATGCTAGCTCCGCAGTAGGATCGGGTACTCCTGAGCTTTAAAAGTCTTCAAAACTTTCTCTTTATTACACACTAGCCACCGCGCGCGGTTTTACCCGCGTAACTTTTGATCCCGTGGGAATTTCGGGATAAAATATAACCTATAACCTTCCTCAAGAGTTGGGCTATCAAATGCAAAAAGTATTTTTCAAATCCCACTTGTAGTTTCTGAGATTAGCGCGTTCAAACAAACAAACAAACAAAAAAACAAACTCTTCAGCTTTATATATTAGTATAGAAGTATAGATAATCACAACGCAATTTTCAAAACACTGCCCATCGCAACCTGTCTCCATTGCACGAAGGAATATTCAAACAGACATTTGGCAGACTTCTACGTATCCATTGCCAAGTAAACTTCCAATATTGTATCCCAGTTCTTATCTTCTAAGTAAGAAGGTTGGAATTTGAATAGATCTAGACTTATTTCGGCTGGAACCAGCCAAGTTAGTATCGGCGTTAGTTCTTGTTCTAACCTCACTTTTATTTTCTAGGTTAAACGGTAGAAATTTAAACAGATCTGTTTCGGCAAGATCCAACTAAGTTAGTATGTCAGTTGAGCCTATGTGAAATGCAGTTATATACTGTTCGTTCTCCATTTTTGGAGATTTGAAAAGTTTTAATTTGTCGAGTTGTGGTTTTAACGTAATACTAGTCGAGATAAGTTTAACCTGAGTAACTTCAGATTCCGTAAGGATGTCTTGATAAAATAATTATGCGTTGGTATAGTTCTTTGTACCATGTGAATCATGACCCACAACAAGCTATTTTGGCAAATCGTCTAAATGCTAGTAGGTCGAAATTCGCTTGAAGATAGATTTCCTTGGTAAAAAACTTGTTATCATAATGGGGTAGAAAACTGCCAACTTATTCTACTAGAGGCACTGATTACGCTTGACCCATAACAACTGTCAAATACCATTACATAAGATAATTTTAAAATAATTTTCATCAATAAATGAGAAATTTCATGGTCATAAGTATGATTTAAAATAAATAATACAGTTTCTCCGATGATACATACTAGCTATGGTTGTGGATGGACTTGATTTAAACTTTTGTGGAAATTAATATATTACGGTTCACATTTTCCCATTTCGATACAGAAAAACAAATTACTATAAAGATTTACCAAAAAAAGGACACTGAACTAGCAATAACCATTAGCAACTTGTTCATTTGACTGTTTGTTCGGTCAAGCGTATGAAGCGACATCTATTTAGAGCTTTTCGTTTTCTTCTCCATTTGATTCGTCACTCACATTTACTGAGTACAGAATTCGTACAGTATCCAAAATGTCCTAAGTGCATTATACGCGATAGACTTTACAAGTTTCATTTGACTGTTTGTTCGGTCAAGCGTATGAAGCGACATCTATTGAGAGCTTTTCGTTTTCTTCTCCATTTGATTCGTCACTCACATTTACTGAGTACAGAATTCGTACAGTATCCAAAATGTCCTAAGTGCATTATACGCGATAGACTTTACAAGTTTCATTTGACTGTTTGTTCGGTCAAGCGTATGAAGCGACATCTATTGAGAGCTTTTCGTTTTCTTCTCCATTTGATTCGTCACTCACATTTACTGAGTACAGAATTCGTACAGTATCCAAAATGTCCTAGGTGCATTATACGCGATAGACTTTACAAGTTTGACAGTTTCAAACAAATTTTCAGCAAAATGGGTCATGATTCATTTGGTTCGATAGTAGGTATATGATGCAATTCCATTACAATTATTTTAATATTTATTTATTATAAAGTGATTCATCATCATCATCACAACTCTTTGTAATGAGCCCACTGCAGGGCATGAGTCTCTCCCCTGAGTGAAGAGGAGGTATAGGCCATAATCCACCAAGCTGGCCCAGTGCTGGGTGGTGGATGCCAGAATTTTTAGGGCGCCTAGATGGCTTCTGACAAACCCTAACGACTACTGTATACAAGTAAACAGCACCCGGGACCCACTGCTTAACGTGCCCTCCGAAGGACGGAAGTCGTCATGAGAAATGAATGGTCGGCCGGCGGTCACCCATGCAAGTACCGACCGCGCCGAACGTTGCTTAACCTGTGATATTACACATAGTAACCACGGCGCCACGACGACTTCGATATGTACATAAATAAATGTTATTTATTTATGTACATGAATTGTTAAATAAATAAATAAAAATAAATAAAGTGATTATGTATTTTAAATATATTTTAAATTTATTAAATAGTTTTTTTTTTATTCGAACATCGATTCTGATGTTTCTTATTTTAGTTTCAAAATAGTATTTTATTGCCTTAATAATTGAAGCTTTGAGTTAAATCAAAGCTTCAAGCACCATCGTTGCCTAATGGTAACTTCTTATGCAGAAAGTACCCATTTGACCCTTTCTCCCTTATTCATGATAACGATCAAATTAAACACGGTTTTTTTCTTTCACTCGTATACAAAATGAAAGAAGAGCGCATACGTATTTCAGCAGTATTTCCACTTTAATTATTTTATGAATAAAAGGTTTTGCATACCTAACTAATGTCAACATGTATGCATTATTCAAAGTGCTTTCCATAATTGCATCAATGAAGTCGTTTTTAAAGTCATATAACCTTATCATCACTCCACTATACAAGCCTAGCAATTAATAATCAATATCTATACTAATACTAGCTGACCCGGCAAACGTTGTTTTGCCATATAAATAAAAAAAAATATATAGATGTTGGCCGATTCTCATAGATACCGGATAAGCACAAAAAAATTCATCAAAATCGGTCAAGCCGTTTCGGATGAGTATGGCAACGAAAACTGTGACACGAGAATTGTATATATTAGAAGATATAAAGCTGAAGAGTTTGTTTTTTTGTTTGTTTGAACGCGCTAATCTCATAAACTACAAGTGAGATTTCAAAAATTCTTTTTGCATTTGATAGCCCAACTCTTGAAGGTTATAGGCTATATTTTATCCCGAAATTCCCACGGGATCAAAAGTTACGCGGGTAAAACCTTGCGCGGTGGCTAGTAATCAATATGTATTTATATGTGTTTAAACGTTTGCGATGAGACTTAGGTGTCTTTAGGACTCAAAATGCTTTCAAAATAAGAATATACGATAGCATCAGTAAATCAAATAAATAATAAAATCCCCAGACAATCACACCAACAACATGGCCCCAAAGTAAGCATAGCTTGTGCTATGGGATACCTTGTAGCGAACTGGGGGGGAAGCTGGAATATAAATACATAAATACAGAAACACCCAGACATGGAACATTTTTTTTTTCTTGTTCCGTGCGGGAATCGAACCCGCAACCACTGGCGTCTGAGGCAGGCAGGTTTACCTCATCGCCAAAGTGGTCGTCAAAATACTACATTGGTAGAAAAGTTTGCGGCCTGGCCATTAAAAAAAAAATTTTGTTATTTTTTCTGCCGTCATTATTCAATTGTCAGCCCGCGAATTTTCAATTTGATATCTTGTTTAAATAAAATTTTACGAACAATATAAATACGTGTGTAGAACAAATTTTCACTAATGGAGAAATTTGAACAACGTGCTGTGATTAAATATTTGTTTAAAAAAAGATTAACACCAAAGGAGATCCATGATGACATACAAACAACATTAGGGGAATCTGCCCCGTCTTATACCACTGTGAAAAAATGGGTTGCAGAATTTAAACGTGGACGAGAGAACATCGAAGATGACCCTCGCTCCGGCAGGCCAATGACGTCTACTACCGAAGAAAACATCAATAAAGTGTGTGATCTCATATTGAAAGACCGTAGATTGACTATCAGAGAAATTGCAGACACTATAGGCATCTCATATGAACGAACGCAAAACATCATTGTCCATGAACTCGGCTTTTCTAAGGTTTCGGCTAGGTGGGTCCCCAGATTGCTTTCAGTAGAGCAAAAGCGAATTCGACTCACGATTTCTCGCGACTGTTTGGAGATGTTCGAGGCTGATCCACAAGGTTTTTTTGACAGATTTGACCTGGGTTCACCACTATACCCCAGAATCAAAACAACAATCCAAACAATGGAAAAAATCAGGTGAACCAACTCCGAAAAAAGCAAAGGCAATTCTGTCGGCTGGCAAGGTGATGGCATCGGTTTTTTGGGATGCTAAGGGTGTCATTATGGTGGACTACCTTCCAAAAGGCGAAACAATAAACTCTGCGTACTATAGCACCCTTCTGCGCCGTTTACGTGAAGAAATTAAAGAGAAACGCCCAGGATTACTGAGAAAGAAAGTGTTGTTTCACCAGGACAACGCCCGAGTCCACACGTCTGTCGAGTCTATGGCTCAAATTCGTGATTGTGGTTTCGAATTGTTGCCACATCCAGCTTATTCTCCTGATTTGGCACCTTCGGACTTTCATCTGTTTCCAAACCTGAAAAAACACCTCGGTGGGCAGAAATTTTTAACGAATGAAGAGGTCGAAGCCGCTGTTAACCTGTATTTTGAAGACCTTGAGGAATCTTTTTTTAAAACAGGTATGGAAGCTCTGGAAAGCAGATGGAAGAAGTGCATAGAGCTAAATGGAGATTACGTCGAAAAATAAAAATATTTTTGTATGTACTTTATTCTGTTTTCTTGACTAGGCTGCGAACTTTTCAATCCACCCTCGTATCAGTAATCCTATACATATAATAATGTTATGAAGTAATTTTCTAAATTTACTTTGTGAACTGTAATGTAAGTGTTTATTACATTACAGTTTACAAAGCAAGTAATAAACTAAAGTAAAAGTAAGTAAGTAAATAAAATAATTACTTTGTTACGTTTGTTATCCAATGATTTTAAAATAAAATAAAATACAAGTAATCAACGTATAAGCATTTGACGACCGGCTGGTGTAGCGGTAACATATATTGCCTTCTATGCCAGAGGTCCTGGGTTCGAATCCCGGCGGCGGCAGATATTTGTGTGATGAAGACAGATATTAATCGTCAAATCATGGACGTTTATATGTTTATTTAAGCTTATTCTAATAAAAAATATGTATTTATTCACTATGTATGTTTATATATTTCTTAAGTATATCAGTTATCTAGTATCCATAACACAAGTTCTTTAAGAAACTTAATTTAGGCTAGATAATGTTGTGTGAGTGTCAGATATATTTATATTTATTTAATATAAGTAAGCATTAAAAAACCGACTTCACATCAAAACTTTGGCTAAAATAAGGTCGTCAATGTACATACATATTAATTACCTACCGTATTGTAGGATTTTTTATCATTACTCAATCGATTTCGATAAAATTTTGTATGGGATCACCTCTGAAGTATTCGCAGTCATACGAAATAAGCATATTCAAAATCGATTTATAACTGTCCAAAAATGGTACAACAAACACATGAATTGAGAAACTCCTCCTTTTGGAAGTCGGTTGATAAATCTCTCAAAAGGATCCTAGCGGCTCACTGTTGATGTATTTTTATCTATTTTTGATTCGTCCTAAATAACGCCTTGTTAACCTTAACCGACGATGGGTTAAGTGTAGCTGGGACCAATGGGGATCAATATAATTCAATTATAATTTCGTCAATTTAAGCATTCTCCGAATTCATACATCTTATTTTCAAAAATTTTAAATTTTCCATGAAGTACTAAGTCGATTTTAATGAAATTTATATAGGGCCAACTATGAAGTATCTTCTATCATATGAATCAAGAATTTTCAAAATCGATTCATAATTGTCCGAAATATTGTTTAACAAATATACAAAAAAAAAACATATACACGAATTGAGTACCTCCTTTTGGAAGTAGGTTGAAATTAAATAATTAAATACTTACAGTACGGGGTGGGTGCGGGGCGCGACGCAGACGGGCCAGGGCGCTTAGCAGCCCGTCCGTGGTCACTCCACTTTCGAACACATCTGTGAACAAAAACAATCATAAGTCATCAATTCATTCTCAGTCAAAAGTAATCAACTTCACGTCAAAACTTTGGTTGAATTATAATTTCATCAATGTAAAAAATTTCCGAATTCATACATATTTTTTCAAAAAATGAAAATTATCCATGAACTTCTCAATTGATTTGGATGAAATTTATATGGGATCAACTCTGAAGTATCTTATATCATACGAAACAATAATTTTCAAAATCGATTCATTAATGTCTGAAATATCGTGTAACAAAGACACACAAAAAAACATACACAAGAATTGAAAACCTCCTGCTTTTTTGAAACTCGGTTGAAAACCCATGGGAAGTAAATAAATAAACCTCAACATCAACTATGTAGCATTTATTTATTTTTATTTATTTATTTATACAGAACCAACAGCACTTTCACATCATAAAATAATCTTAAAATTACAATACTTACTACCAATTACAGGTTCACAACTTTCAGATAAATTACATAATAGAATAATGCTTGAAGTGGACTACAGTACATTGTTAAAATTATTGATTTCCTAAGTGACAACTAATTATTGAATGATTAAATTGACATAATGAGAATGAAATTTATTAAAATATAGTAATTACACCAAATTTGAGAGAACAGATTAGATATTCGATAAAGAGATGCATAGTACAGTATTAGTTGTGTATTGTTGTGTGTACGTGTGTGTATGTATTTCTATGCGTGCATGATCATGAATCAAATTGCATCAAATTGAACTTATATATAAACTTATACTACATAGCGAAACTAAAACGTATCTTAGTATCTAGACCATAGTCAGCTTAAGGTGACATATTGAAAAAATACATTGACTTTCATCGCAAACTATGAGAATATGACAAGACGAGTGGATTTGAAATTTTGATATGTGTAAATTCGTATCTTTTTCTATACTTTGTATGCTCAAAAACATGATTTAATGATTTGGATTCAATAGTTTTTTTATTCGAAAACACGTCAAAAAAATACTTTTTCTTAAATTACCACGTAGTTATGAAATTCATATGCTTAGAAATAACTTAAATACAATCTTCACATTATTGTTCGAACTTTGGTTGCTCAAAATTTACATAGCATTTACCGTTATTTTTTTATCGATTTTTGAAACGATTTCAGTGTCTGAGCGGTGTCGATGGTGGCGATTTCTATGCAATACGCGACCTTATTTCGGCATGTTAAGGTGCTAAGATTTCAAGAAAAAACATTTCGATGTGCCGTCTTAAAGCATCTCACGCCGCAGCCAAACTATCGTCCCCTGTGCCACACTGAGGCAGCCAAACTCTTAAAATAGTTAACCGAGACTAGTGATTTCTATATCAATTTGTTAAGCAATTCCAATATTCTTATAAAACAAGCAAAAAAACCTAGGTCATTTGTGTATTTTTCACACAAATTTAGAATAAAGCGCCCAGATGCGCTCATATTCTGTAAGAAATAATTAAATTATTTTTTTACAGAATTTTAGCGCATTGACAAAAAAAAACGTTATTTCTGAGTTACTTCCATAGTTTCAAGTACCTACTCTACACTTTTGGCTTTATAATAAGTCAAATAATAAAAGTTGCTGCAGTATGATGTTTTTTTTTTGTTTTTTCGCCACAGAAGGACTACCCATCAGAACACCCGCAGGCCTATTGACTCTGAAAAAAATGTTATTTCAGAGTTATTTCCATAGTTTCAAGTACTCTACACCTTTGGCTTTAAAATAAGTCAAATAATAAAAGTTGCTGCACTGTGATGTTTTTTTTTTCCGCCACAGAAGACTACCCCTCAAAACACCCGCAGGCCTATTGATCGTACGAGAGCTCACTGAGGAGTTTCGATTTTCATGAAATTGAGAGCACGGATTTTTGTCGATGAAATAGTATGTAGTTACCTACTGCTGCTAAAGTTTTATTACCAAGTATAGTTGAATTAAAAAATGGAGGCATAGTTTACGCTAAGTTCGAAAGAGGTAATAGAGGTCGCTATAACATAGTGATTTACCGATCAAAAAGGGACATGCCCACTCTTCCTTAGAGAAAATGCCCAGTCCCAAGCGCCTTGACTTCTACTTATAATGACTCTAAGAAATGTTAGCATTAACAATAATAGAATATTATTTCAAATAAAGTATGCGTTCATGAGATATTACTTTTTTATTTGTACAATTGATCAATTTCCTTTATTACGAGGGTGGATTGAAAAGTTCGCGGCCTAGTCAAGAAAACAGAATAAAGTACATACAAAAATATTTTTATTTTTCGACGTAATCTCCATTTAGCTCTATGCACTTCTTCCATCTGCTTTCCAGAGCTTCCATACCTGTTTTAAAAAAAGATTCCTCAAGGTCTTCAAAATACAGGTTAACAGCGGCTTCGACCTCTTCATTCGTTAAGAATTTCTGCCCACCGAGGTGTTTTTTCAGGTTTGGAAACAGATGAAAGTCCGAAGGTGCCAAATCAGGAGAATAAGCTGGATGTGGCAACAATTCGAAACCACAATCACGAATTTGAGCCATAGACTCGACAGACGTGTGGACTCGGGCGTTGTCCTGGTGAAACAACACTTTCTTTCTCAGTAATCCTGGGCGTTTTTGTTTAATTTCTTCGTTCACCTGATTTTTTCCATTGTTTGGATTGTTGTTTTGATTCTGGGATATAGTGGTGAACCCAGGTTTCATCCATTGTCACAAATCTGTCAAGAAAACCTTGTGGATCAGCCTCGAACATCTCCAAACAGTCGCGAGAAATCGTGAGTCGAATTCGCTTTTGCTCTACTGAAAGCAATCTGGGGACCCACCTAGCCGAAACCTTAGAAAAGCCGAGTTCATGGACAATGATGTTTTGCGTTCGTTCATATGAGATGCCTATAGTGTTTGCAATTTCTCTGATAGTCAATCTACGGTCTTTCAATATAAGATCACACACTTTATTGATGTTTTCTTCGGTCGTAGACGTCATTGGCCTGCCGGAGCGAGGGTCATCTTCGATGTTCTCTCGTCCACGTTTAAATTCTGCAACCCATTTTTTCACAGTGGTATAAGACGGGGCAGATTCCCCTAATGTTGTTTGCATGTCATCATGGATCTCCTTTGGTGTTAATCTTTTTTTAAACAAATATTTAATTAGAGCACGTTGTTCAAATTTCTCCATTAGTGAAAATTTGTTCTACACACGTATTTATATTGTTCGTAAAATTTTATTTAAACAAGATATCAAATTGAAAATTCGCGGGCTGACAATTGAATAATGACAGTTCAAAATGACGGCAGAAAAAATAACAAAAGTTTTTTTTTTAATGGCCAGGCCGCGAACTTTTCAACCAAAGTAGTATTAAAAATAAATTGGAATTGCATATTAGCAGTATATTAGGCATTAAACATTACTTAAGACGACAGTTTCTTTAATGACTTTTTAACTTAAAAAAAAAACAGTTTTAATACTAGCGTAATAATCGATTGGTTTATTTGATGTAAAAAAAACCATGCGTAACAACACTGGTGTTTCCACCCTGCAAAAACTCATATTCTCATCGAAAATAGCAATGGAGTTTCCGGTCATTGCAACAATTCATTTATTTCTAATTCTTATGAAATTCTTTTTAAGTGGATTGATAAGTTCAGATATTTATTTAAAAAATAAACATTGTTTTGCTGAATATAACATGTTTCCTTTAATGTCAAACATTTAATGGGCGTCCCCCTTTGAACGCTGTGATAAGGTAGGTACTCATTAAACTGCAAGACATATTAAATTAATTAAATTAGTGAGTGTGACTCAGTCAATGATCGTGCAGGAAATTTTAACCCTTGTTGCAATGTGCCACTATTTTTGAAGTCAACCTTACCTACATGCCGGGCGGGACACGTAATGTTTAATGCCTAATATACTTACTGCTAATATACAATTTCAATTTATTTTTAATAATAAAGGAAATTGATCAATTGTACAAATAAATAAAGTAATATCTCATGAACGCATACTTTATTTGAAATAATATTCTATTATAGTTAATGCTAACATTTCTTAGAGTCATTATAAGTAGAAGTCAAGGCGCTTGGAACTGGGCATTTTCTCTCAGGAAGAGTGGGCATATCCCTTTCTGATCGGTAAATCACTATGTTATAGCGACCTCTATTACCTCTTTCGAACTTAGCGTTAACTATGCCTCCATTTTATGAATAGATATTAAAAACAAACGATGTTACAGTACAGCAATATACTCAGTACAGTGTATAATACTTCGACTGTTGCTAATAGAATAAAATAAAAAATATCGCTCTCGTAAAAAAGATCCGCCATTTTGATTATGCGAATTTATATATCATAATCAGCCATATTGTTAAGCCACAAATCAAAACTGAAACCAATTAATTGACAAATCATGTTTCGCAAAACATGTAAATAATAGATACAATCTGTATTATTTAACGTTATTCTATTTATTTTACCGAAATAAATCAATTTTCGTTCGTACCTACAAAGAATTAATTTAGATTTGATATTTCGGCGCCTGTAGCGGAAGATTAATTGTCAAATTGATAATGAATATGGAAAATGGTAATTTTCGTTTTGTTTAGCTCCAGTATAATTTCATGATTGGAATTACGGTGTGATTTTCCTGACGAGTAAAGACATACATAACTTCACGTCTGTATCCCGTATGGGGTAGGCAGAACACCAGAGGTAATAAAACCATGTGATGTCACGTTTGACAAATTTGGAGGCATTATTATAGTGGAGAGAGACTATTGCAGTGACAGGGGGTCAGCCTATCGCCCACAAAGAAGCCTCCCATAACACCTCGATCCCTTAACTGACATTTTAAAGTATGCCCGGGAAGAGAAGCAGCTGGCACATTCTATGTTTTTCTTTCGCTCCCAGTCCAGCATAGAAGCATATAAAGACAGTAAGCTGTGTTTTTGAATCTCAGTAAAAATGCTTTGAAATTGTATGTTTTTATTGATTTTAAAAAACCTATTTATAAATCTATCTTTACTTGCTTGGAAAAATTGTGGTAGGTAAATGTTATCATTAATCACGCCGATTCACGCCTATTTATGAATGGCTGGCACAATTTGACTTTTTTGTAATGATTAAATCAATAATCAACGAATATAGAACATTAAAAAAACCGACTTCACGTCAAAACTTTGGCTGAGTTGAGAATTTCATCAACGTAAACATTCTCCGAAATCATACATATTTTTTCAAAAGTTTGAAATTTTCAATGAGGTACTCAAACGATTTAGATGAAATTTATCCTGTATCCTCTATCATATGAAAATCCATTTTTCAAAATCAATTCGTAATTGTCTGAAATAACGCGTAACAAAGACACAAAAAAAAACATACAGACGAATTGAGAACCTCCTCTTTTTTTGGAAGACGGTTGAAAATTTGTGGATAAGGAATTCAGCGGCTTGGAACAAGTTCACACAACTTTTTTATTTAATTCGGCCAGGATAGCTTCTGCTGGGTGAATAAGTTTAAATAATATTATAAAACATAAAAAAGTGACTAAGTACAAGTAATTATTGATTGAACACATATTGATTTGTTGATTTAAGTTCGTAACTTCCGATAAATATTGTATGTTTCATCAGCTTTCAGAATTTCCACCAAGTTTCCACAGTAAATAGATCTATTAGAAAATTAGAACCTAACTGGCTGCACTAACTGTGACCTAATTCCTATTATTTCTACTAAATAGTGTTTAGTTTCATATACAAGGCTTCATCGTTGGCAATTGTGCAACGGCAATTAATTGCGGATTTAATTTATAAGGCGTAATAGTTGAAGTTGGAGAACTCCTTTAACTATAGCCACTTTATTTATGAAGTGGCCGTGCCCTAATACTCGTTATTTTATTAAGATGTAGAAATATGAAATTCGGTTTTTAATTTAGGTACGTATTTGCTTAGTAGGTACCTAATTGCTGTTTCGTTTTAACAACTAACCCTTTTGGTTAATCTTATATTAAATGTGCGTGTTTTTGCAATCGTTAGTGAATGACGTTTTGTAAATTAATATTTTACTTTATAGTAATACAAAGTAAGCAAAGCTTGTGATATGGGATACCATGTAGCAAAGAAGGGAGGGTCCTAGAATATATATACCTAACACCCAGACCCGAAACTTTTTTTTTACATACATACATAACGTCACGCCTGTATCCCTTATGAGGTAGACAGAACACCAGAGGTAATAAAATCATCCGATGTCACGTTTGACAAATTTAGAGGCATAATAATGGTGGAGAGAGACTACTGCAGGGATAAGGGGTCAGCCTATCGCCCACAAAACCTTCAATAAAACCTCTGTCCCTTAACTGAATTTTACAGTATGCCCGGGAAGACAATCAGCTGGTACATTCTATGTTTTTCTTTCGCTTCCAGTATAGCATGGAAGACTTTTTTTATTAAATTAAAGTGAAATAGCTTATACAGGGTGACTGGTAGGTAACTTTTGAAATTCGAAGACGTGATAGCTTGCGATCATACTTACGTGTAGAAAAAAAGTTTATTAATTATTTACTGAGTAAACTTAACGAAAAGTTAAAATTCATCACGCAACGCATGGTAACACTAGCGCACATACCTACTACTTTTGCGTCAGCTCGCGGCTGCTGCTTTTGATGTGACGGCTTAAAGAGTTGTGAGTGGCGCGAGAAAACACTTTATTAATGTATAGGGAATTCTAGTGAAAAAATCAATCTTCGTTCAACATTTGTCAGCAGCACCCTGTACAGGGTGACTGGTGGGTCACTTTTGAAATTTAAGGACGTGATAGTTTGAGACCATACATGAAGGGAAAAACTATAATAAATAATTATTATTTACTTAGTAAACTTAACCGAAAGTTAAAGAATTGATTACGCAACGCATGGTTACGCTAGCGTTGGCGGCGATCCGCGTGCCAGGTCACGTGCCGGGAGCGACTTATTTGTACGTAAAGTAAAAAGTAAGATAGTAGCATTTATGTACAGGGAATTCTAGTGAAAATTTTAGTACCTACTTTATTACATAATTATGATTAGAATCGAGTACAGAGTGTTCTCCTTCAGTATCTAAAATTTGTCACCCTGTATTTCTGTTATAATATTTACAACTTTGACACTTATAAGTAAGAATATCCAAGGCCTTGCACCTATACCTTGTACCTATAGGTACTTCAGTAAGTCAACCAATGTAAACCAGGCATTACAGAGGCTTTGCATGAATTATACAACCCGCAGACTTTACGACTCAATTTTAAATTCAGAAACATGCCTTTTGAATTACATTAAAAATGAGATAACGTTACTTCCATTATACAAAAACACGGTAATATTATGTATACAGTATTTCAACTCAGCCGAATCTTTAAATCAAATGCCTACAACTGCGCGGTACTTAAACATGTGATTGGACTGCCCGCCCCCAGCATTTAATGACATTTACCTAACTAGTTTGTGTTTACTTCCATTTAGTTTTGTGACTATTAATAAAATATATAAATAAAATGCTTTTTGAATTGAATAGGAAGTGTTCAATTAAAAATGCGTTTTGTGTCAAAAAAAACATGTTTATTTTTGAATAAAAATCAGTCTCATAAATTAGCAACCGAAAAATTCTTGCGCCTCGATTAAGGCGTACGAAAAAAAAATATATGTATATAAAAAAATCCACATTGTAATGAAGCTCAAAGCTCAATCAAAAATTATTATCAACTCGTCTGGCCGCGCATGCCGAGATCGAGCCGCTCAGGTAAGTATAGCTCGCGCCTCGACCGTTTTAAACTAATTTTTAGCAAAGTTTTTTATCTACTATGGACAAAACATGCGTTCATTAGCATACTCCTAGATCCAAACAATGGAAGAGACCCGGATTTCTAACCCCTAAGAAAGCCAAGGTATGTTTCTCAGTAAACAAGGTAATGGCATCGGTTTTCTGGGATTCTAAGGGTGTCATCTCAGATGATTACTTAGAAAGAGGCCAAACTATAAATTCTGCATACTACTGCACAGTATTACATCGTTTACGTAAAGAAATAAAGTCTAAAAAATCTGGATTGTTGACCAAGAAAGTTATGTTTCATCCGGAAAATGCTCGTGTTCACACATCTGCAGAATTGAGGGCTCAAATATTGAATTTTGTTTTCAAATTGCTTTCTCATCCCCCTTAGGCCGTATACAGAAAGAAAGCTGGAAACTTATAAGCTGGAAACTTATAAGCTTGACAGCGCTGGTGACCCGCGCAGGAGAATATATGAACGCGCGCCGATAAGCACTCAACGGTGCCGACAAGTTCTGACAAGCTTCAACACGCGCTGGTCAGCGCTGGGAAATCATCGTCCCATGAGTCCGACATTTTGCTTGGTCTGCCTCAACCTGCTTCCTTTGTGTAGAATGGACCAGCGCTGTCAAGCGCCGGTAAGCGCTTATAAGTTTCCAGCTTTATTTCTGTATACGGCCTTATTCAGCTGACTTGGCACCATCTGACTTCCACCTATTTCTAAAACTACAAAATCACTTAGCTGATATTTTCCACCAATGAGAAGATCAAAGTGGCCGTATCTGCCTTTTTGGGAGATCTTGATGTTTCTATTATTTTTCTATTTTATTCTATTTGACGACCACTTTGGCGATGGGGTAGACCTGCCTGCCTCAGACGCCAGTGGTTGCGGGTTCGATTCCCGCACGGAACAAGAAAAAAAAATGTTCCGTGTCTGGGTGTTTATCTATTTATGTATTTATATTCTAGGTTCCCCCCTAGTTCACTACATGGTATTCCATAACACAAGCTATGCTTACTTTGGGGCCATGTAGTTGGTGTGATTGTGTGGGGATTTAAAAAAAATTAAGTCTTTTCTGGAATTTCTTATTTAGGCCACGAAATCAATCCACCCTCGTAGATACTTTTGGAAGTCATATGTTTTATGATTTATAAAGTTTTATTATCCTAATATCTCGGTTTTGCTGGTTGATATTGCAAGGAACAGGTTTACAGGTTTGCGCAGTGAAGTTTCAGAAGAGAAAAAAAATTCAATTCAACTCAAATTATTTATTATTTATTGCATTCCACAATGGCAATAAGGTACCTATATACAATTTATTTGGCAGAACATACATTATGGACCCTGTTGGGCACAGAAATTACTTCCTATTATATAAAACTATTAGAAAACAACTTTCATTTATTCCAATTCAGAAACGTTTTTTTTATTCTTTTAAAACAATAATGAATAATTGAACAATTCATGACGAATCTTTATACTTTCTTAAATTTTATATGAATATTTTATAATAAAAATTGATTTAATAAAGATTGATTCTAAGATTTCGAATCAAAAAGTATAGAAATCAATAAAGGTTAAAAAATCTGTCGGTCAATTTGTACTGTACCTATTTGTATTAATTTGATAATTCTGACTGAAAAAGAGTGCGAAGAGTTTTTTTCCGCCGGCTTTTTTTGTCTCTTGGTCTACTGTAATATCTTATTTAACAACTATCAACAACTAGTTAAAGCCGAAGTATGTGATGACTGACTTCATCAAGTGTTTTGTGAAATTCCTAAGATGAATAAAACTTTTTGAATTTTGAAATGAATAAACCGGAATCGTTTCCATTGAAAATAAAAAAGAACATATCTAACAATAAACCCTTGTTATACTCAACAGATCTATTCTTATTTGTGTTTAAAATCGGTTTAGGTGGAAAATAGCTTAATTTTAACAGAAATTATATTTTATGGATAATTTTATTTATGATATCATTAGCCGTTGCGAGCGATTTTCGAATCCCGCGGGAATTTCGGGATAAAAATTAGCCTCTATGCTATTCCAGACTGTACACTATCACAATGTCAAACTTCATCCAAATCCGTTGAGCCGTTCTCTCGTGATGGAGGAACAAACATCCATACATCAATACATCCAAACTTTCACATTTATAATATTAGTAAGATATAAAAACCATGTTTACCAATAGCTTAAAAGTTAATTCACCCATTTCACTACAGATTTTCTTTAGTGAAATTGAAATTAAATTTTATTTAATTTTAATTAGCACGTCACCTCTTGCTGCCGGCCTCTCCACATAAACCCCAACAACATTTGTTCTGCGACTTTTTAAAATGAATATAAGTACTTATATATATATTTTTTTAATTTAAGTTTTCTAGCCTATAAAAAAATTATAGCCTTGGTTTAGAGGAGTTACTCTATTTACTCTGAGCGTAGGTATGTTACACACCTCTGCGAGGACGTAATGTCGCAGAAGGAGGCAGCGGAGCGATGCCGGGAGGATGACGCCTCCTCGGCACCGATCCGTCGTAGGCGGAGGGGGGGACGGAGAAGGAGATACGCTCACCTTCTCCCTCCCGATAGCCAGCCGTAGCAGGTGACCTGATGCGGCTACTAGGGCTATGGTGGGGAAATGTTCTTGTGTACTGTACCATTTCCGTCGTCGGAGGGCGCTCGGCTGAGGCTGAGTGCAACCCGCCGGGGCTCACGGGTAATGCCAATGGCGGTACCGTGAGCTCCACTTATGGCGGATGAGGTACACCTGGAGGTTTTTAGTGGGTGGGTCCGGCCATCTGCCGGATCATCCCCACATACCCCGCCGCTCCCCCTTGGGTGGTCGGGGACGTGATTGCATGTTTTCCTCCAGTAAAAAAAAAAAAGGTATGTTACACACCTAAAATATCGCTTCATAATAATAATAGGTGCTTCTTACAAAATGTAGAGTTGGGACCAAACATTTTTTTGTTTTTAATTTTTGAGTTATTTATCAAGATTTGTAAAAAGTCGTAGAACTAATGTTGTTAGGATTGATGTGGAGAGGCTGCTCGCAAGAGGTGATGCGCTAATTAAAATTAACCCTGTACTTATTTAAAAAAAAAAACAATATTTTTGATATTTATTTTGGATTTTTCGTACGCTGATTTTAAGTGCACCCTACGCAGCTAATATTATCACTCACATACCGATACTTATAGATATCACTGACAACGAAGCTCGAAAATTGACGACCACTTTGGCGATGGGGTAACACTGTCTGACTCAGACGCCAGTGGTCGCGGGTTCGATTCCACGAAACAAGAAAAAAAATATTCCGAGTCTGGGCTTTACCTGTACATACATACATAACGTCACGCCTGTATCCCTTATGGGGTAGGCAGAACACCAGAGGTTACAAGACCATCTGATGTCACGTTTGACAAATTTGGAGGTATTATAAAGAAGGAGAGAGTCTATTGTATTGACAGGGGGTCAGCCTATCGCCCACAAAAACGCCTTTAAAACCTCTGTCCCTTAACTGACTTTTACAGTATGCCCGGGAAGAGAAGCAGCTGGTACATTCTACGTTTTTCTTTCGCTCCCAGTCCAGCATGGAAGCCTGTATATGACTATAGGTATTTATATTATAGGTTTCCCCTAGTTCGCTTCAAGCTATCCCATATCACAAGCTCTGCTTAGTTTGGGATTACTATTTATTTGGTGTGATTATCCGGAGATTTTTTTATATTATTTTCCACAAAAATAAGTGCAATTTAATTACAAAAATTATGTTGACCAACCCTTATTTACCAACTCTTTTTACTTTAGACATGAGCTTATCCTAAATGGAATTTCAAAGCCAGTCCTTAACCTTAACCTCATACTTTTACTTCTTATCCCATCACCACTCCCCATCGCGTAAGATTTTAATAAAAAACCAGTTTATTCATGGCTCGTTTTAGAGCCACTGTGTTAGGAAGTAATTCCTTCATATCTAGAAATACCAAAATCGTAAACTGTTACAGTTATCTTAAGACTTACACAGTGACTCTAAAAGTAGATTCTCTAAATCTGTGCACAAATTAATCGAATAATTAAATCAAGTCTGTCATTTGATTTGTTCTTTTTGTTTACCTTCTTTTGCATTAAAAACTGTGCAAAATATGTGCACGTAACAATGATATGCATGCTGTGTTTACCTTTAAGTGATTGTCATACTATGTAAGTACCTTATGTCAAAATGTAATTATTAAGTAACAGTGTGAACAGTTGTTGGTAAACCTGAATAAAGAAAATAAAAAATAAAATTCACAAATTGTATACCTCCTCAATTATGCCGAAATCACATTTTATATAAGGCATTTCAAGTGATTAATTTATTCATGACATGAATAAGCTTTCCGCAACAGCCTTATTCAAAAATAAAGCGGAAAATATCCTGGTAAACTTCCACCAGGGAATTCTATTCCACCTGGCACCTGAAGACTGTCATGTACAGAAGGCTGCAAATCAAGCATTCCAAACATGTCAAAAATTGTAATTGAATCTGCACTCTATGCTCTCGACCTTAAGTTAAAAATTGGTTAGAGAAATTTGATAGGTTTGGAACGCTAGACTGCTGCCTTTCGTACATCTACGATACCCAAACAAGCAGCTGTTCAACACAGTACCTCATAAATATGGAAATCAATTTGTTATCAAAATCGAAAACTAAATTTGAACCCAATTCTCTTATACGCACAATTGGAAATACATTGGAGTTATCGAAACAGGTTCCCATCGAATTAAACAATTATGTCTTGACGTCACAATCGAAGACACAACCCGAGTCTATTCGAAAATTTGCGCGCGCCGTGAGCACGGTTTTATGCCTACGAAATTCACGCCCCGCTGGGCCGCATAACGAAATCTTGATTAAACCTTTTGTTCACACAATTTTAGCATTAATATGCTAATTTAAACGTAAAGGCAATTAAAACTTATTTTCCAGGCTAATTGAGAGAACTTTGAACTTAATTTTTAGAAACGATTTGTTAAGATACAAATTAAAGATAGATTTATTTTGGCAACATTCAGTTTGACTAGTTAACTTAACTTCTATCTTACTAATGTTACAAATGTGAAAGTTTGAATGGATGAATTTTTTGGTCCTTAATCACGACGGATTGGTCGAACGGATTTGGATGAAATTTTGCATAGTGATAGTGTACAGTCTAGAATAACACATAGGTTTTTTATCTCAAAACAACGTGAAACAGCTAGTACATTATAACGATGTCGGTCGCTGTTTAGTATATGTAGTCTAGTAGTTGTATTTAAGCAAAGCCGTTAGTTTATGGATACGTTGACAAAAAGCTCAAGCAGTGGCTAGTTTTGGAGATAAATTAAGCCATGTGAAATAATGTCGATCAGGACTTATCAACTTGATTTTTAAGAGTTATGAGAATCTAGTTTTTTGTGAATAAAAAAACATGTGTAGGGGAAAATATGTTAAGATTTATTTATCTTGTTTAGTTTTATACTAATTACCAATTTTTGGCATTTGGAGGCATAGGTACCATTGAATAGAAATTTCAAGGTTCAACGAAATTCAGAGTTTCCAATCTAAATAAACTGTTTATCTTTGTTCTGGTGTTGTTAATTGAATTCGTATATTTATGCACCTATTACTATTAATAACTTGAATCCATATTGACGCAAGTGAACCAATAACGCAGCGCTTTAATAGTTATTTTTAGTGTTTCATACACACTATCGAAATAAAAACGTCTCATCAAACGTTTGATGTGTAAAAATGGATTTAAACGTATAACTACTTAGTATGTCAGTTAACCTCCACGTCCTTAAGAATGAAGTTTACTAACTTATTAGTCTGTGTTACTAACAGTATTTTTGTTTAAAAGCGGCCGAGTGGTTATTTTTGATTACTTTACTTAATACACATAAACCAAAAAAAAACAAATCTAACCTCCTTAACATATTAAATGCATAAAATAAGATTTACGAAAAAGGTTTTCCCATCACGTGCGTCAGAAAATAAATTTAGAACAAATTTGCTTAATATTATGGCAGTGAGTCACAGATTGAGAAGACGCGCTGGCATAAGCATATTGTCTTATCTGTGGTTTATTTATTTCAATGGATCAAGGCTATATTAGCCAACGTAAACAGTGGCCAGTCATCTGTTGCGACCTACAGTCCGACGCCGACTGTCTGCGCGCACGCATGTCCCGTGTAAATGACTTAGAAGTAAAGGTTCCGCAAACATGCATTTAAAAATAATGTTTCTAACCGCTCTGGCGGCCAGTGCGAATAGTGCAAGTGTACAAAAACAATACAATGTGAATATAAGTGACCCAAAAGATGTTCCTATCGAAATAGATCATGCAGTTACAGAGGAATCAGTGAATAAATTAAAAAATTATGACAGAAGTTTTGAAACAACAAGGAATTCAATTAAGGAAATGATTACGCCAATAACAATTAAACCAACCTCCATTGTTTTACAACGAAGCCCTGCAATTAGCAGATTATTGCCGAGTAAGGAAAATCCTGAAAATTATCCTAGTGATTACCCAATGGACAGTGTTCAAAGTCAAAGTGGTTACAAAACCCAAGAAATAGTGCTTACTAATCAATACGAGGATGTTTCAAAGAGTGATGAAGATAAATCTTCTGAATATTTCCCTCAAAAACAACAGTTT